>CM053599.1:140266206-140276593 GCA_028646575.1 Pseudocheirus occidentalis | reverse complement strand
GTATATACCCTCTTGGCCCAAAAGCCAAGAAGTGACATTTACTGATCATAAATGGATTTGGAATCCCTGGACAAAATACATAGACGGGATTGATGGGAATGTGTTAAAGTGCAAAAAAAAAAATGCAGGCATGCACAGTGATCATTTTTGGAGGGAAATCTTAAGCCCCTTGAGAGAATTAGAGCAGTTAAATCAGTCAAGAAGAGACCCTCACTTGAAATGCAGCATCGCTCCTGAGGTCAGTAACTGGACTGGATCTTTTAAGTGTCATTCTGGGAATACAGTCCATCACTTTTTGTCAAATGATGTTGCTTTCCTTCTCCCTAAGCAAGGGAGAGTCATATTTTGAAAGATGACCAGGCATTAAAATAAACTGAACAGCTAATCTGGGGTCATATTTTTCAATTATGTTAAGATAGGAACATCAAATCTTCCCTCTCTTCCAACTCTATTAGTATACACTAATTAAATTGTCACCATGTTTATAAAAGTTCTGAACTTTCTGAGGACTTTATTGTGAGTGGTTCCAAAAATAATTAGTTAATGAAAAGGTACAGAAAGAAGGTAAATGAGTGAACTAGGTATTCATCAGTATGCAACTTCCTACCTATTCTTACTGTCAACATCTACATATAAACTCTGAAAACCATCTCTCAGTGCCACAGTTCAGAAAAATCCTAGACAGGATGTAACAGTCTGACTAACTACATTCATGTTGGAAGTTAGTGAAATCAAATTGTTCCAGTAAAAAAACATAATGATTACCAATTGTAGGAAAATTTTCCTCTAGTCTTAGACAAAAAAGTCATGACTTCTTGAACTTTCTTCCCTCAGGCAATAAGGTCATTTCTTTATCAAGAGAAGGTCCAAAGGGGAAGATATGGAAATCAGTGATGCTCCACTGGTCACATCTCAACAGAGATCACAAGAAGTAACTTTCTGGTCCACATACAAAAATCCCCTCTTCATTATCTTTATGGGAGGACAAATGGTTTTTAATTGGATTCCTCATTTTAGTATTTGCTGCCCCTGGCTATATTCCTCCTGAGTTTGCCTTGGGATCACTTTGTATTTGCATTGGCCTCTCATCTATAACTGTTGGAAATATACTGATAATTCTCATAGATAAAATGAAGTCATTGGAACCTTTAAGAGCTACTGGGCAAAATGCAACCCTAGGTACTACTGTGATGCAGAATAGAGCCCAAACGTCTCCTAGGAATATCTACCAAGAACCCAAGCCTCTACCAGAAGTGCAAACCTCTGCCAGGGAGCCCCAACCTCTGCCAGGACCCTGAACCTCTACCAGGAACCTCTACCACCAACTGGAACCTTTACCATCCTCTACGAAGAGCACAAACCTCTACCAAGAACCTCTACCAGTCTCTATCGGAAGCCCCAACCTCTACCAAGAATCCCAACCTCTACGAGGAGCCTGAACCTCTACAAAGAGCTCAACCATCTACTAGGAGCCCCTACTTGTACCAGGGGCCTCTACTAGTGTCTGGAACCTCTCCCAACCTCTACCGAGAACCTGAACCTCTACCAGGAACCTCTACCAGCCTCTACGAGAAGTACAAACCTCTGCCAGGAGTCCTTACCTCTGCCAGCAGCCCCAACCTCTACCAGGAACCTCAACTAGCAGCTGGAACCTCTACCAACTTCTACCAAGAGGATGAACTTCTACCATATTCTACCAGAAGCCAGTAGCTCTATGAGAAACCTCTACCAGGAGAACCGACCTCTATTAGGAGCCTCTACAAGGAGCCAGAACCTCTACGAGGAGCCCAAACCCCTACCAGAAGCCAGAACCTCTAGGAATAATCTTTAGCAGGAGCTGGAACCTCTACCAGGAGCCCCTACCAGGAACCTGAGCCTCTAGTAGAACCACTACCAGAGATACAAACCAATACCCTAAAATGATGTGTAACAGAACCCAAGCTACTTTCAAAACCCAGAATACAAGATTTTACTGTGTTTTAAACTTCTTTGTTTTAAAATTCAAAATCATCTAAATTCGCAAAAACCTCATTGTGGTTAAGTTCCCAGGAATTTCCAACACTGCGTACAGAATCTGAATCAAACCAAAGGTCTTGCTCCCATTCTGAAGGACAGGGTCTAATTGGTCACTTAGAAAACCAAGGCTTGAGAGAACGAGACCCATGAAGAGGATTCCTGATGATGTTTAGGCTGGGACAACAGATTGGAACCACACAACAGAAGGTGCTGCCCCAGGGAAACGGAGGTGGGGAAACAGACATAGAACTGACCAGAGATTGGGAGCCCCAATAGATATTACATGCACTTTTATCCCTTTCAGATCCTCCAAGATCAAGTGTCCACACCTCATCATAGCCATGGCTGGGCTGTAGCTCAGTCAGGGTTTGCTCTGCTTTGTGCCCTTGTGTGGAGTTTAAAACCTGAGGATAAAGCTTGGGCCAGCCCCAGATGCTCCCTCATTGGTGGTGGAGAGATGGAAGCAGGTATCTTAGAGAACATCTTCTCTTAGCTGTTTGCAACCAAGTCTTGCCTCTGGAGAGTAGAGTGGGAGGCTGGAGGGGGAGCTGGTGTTGGTGCTGGTCTTAACCCTCTGTTGCAAACTCTTGACTGGCTACCTGTGGAACATGATATACTCAAAGGGAAGAGGGGTTTCTCAGAACTACTCTTATTTAAGGCCATCATCTGCCTTGCTCAGGAATCAATCAATCAAGAAGTTTCTCATCAAGTTGAAGCCCTGGTCAAAGAGGAGGGCCCCAAATCTTTTCTGCAAGTTTTCATAAAGATAGTCTGTAAAACTCATTTTCATCATTTCTGGAAGGTGACTGGGACCATTCAATTATGTTGGAGTTTCCAGGTCCTCACAAACTTTGTTGATCTGGGCACTTTCCTCCAATTTCCCTGGAAACAGGGGGTTCCTAAGCTAACAGCTCTGCAAATATATGGCCCACTAACTGAATGTCTGTTGAAGTGGAATATTCCTTAGCTGCTAGGAACAGCTCTGGGACCTGCTACCACAAGGTTTAAAAGCATGTAAGCTTTTAAAGGGGAGCTATATTCTCTGTCCAAACCCAGATCCACCAACATTGAAAATGCCCACTGAGGAGCAGGTAGGGCATCTTCAGGTCCTGGTGAAGAATCCAGTTGTCATGAAGATGCTTCCCCCTTCACAGAAGCTGCATCATCAGTGTCTTCACTTCCCCTGGCAGGAAGGGCTGCTTCATGGTCTCCATGAGACTCCTGAGATGATCTCCACATAATTCATCATCATGGAGATCTTGGCCATGTTGCTGTCCAACAGCATCTCCCATACAGTGACAATATTTGGGTGCTCAGCTGTCAGGATGGCATTGACTTCCCAGAGGGAGATAATCAGGAAGGCTTCTTTCTCCTTTTTTGTTCTCAACCATTTGAGACACACAATTTCATCAGGCTTTATATCCTTGAGCTAGCATGAGCCCAGTGTATGAGCCTCCTTCGTTCCTGTTCAGATTCTGGGATTCTTCCACTCTCTGGCAACTTCAGGGGTCAGGCGTCTTTTGGGGGGTTGCTGCTTCAGTCAATGGGAGATGGGGCTGGAGAGTTGGGATGTCATCTCCTTCCACCATGGTGTTGGATTACAGCATCCCCTCTCCTGCTTCCCTCCCAAACTCTGACTTTGTAACAACTAAGGTATAGTTTCCACTCTCTTGTTCACTTGTTTCTTCAGCAGACTGATTAGATCCTTCCTCATCCTGCCTGCATCCTCTTCTTCTTCTTGCTCTTCTGATTCCTCACTGGTTCCCTCTCTCTTCTTCCTCCTCTGAGCTAGATCCCGCCTCTGCTGATGAGGACTCAGCTGAGCTGCTCTTCCTCTGGCTGTTGCTGCCATCCTGTGAGTCAGAAGGGGATCCCTCTTCTCCAGTTTCTCCTCTGGTTTCCTGCCCTGCCCCTGCTCAATTCTCGGTTGCTGGCATAAGGGTCTTTAACGTCCATGTCTTTGTTGTCCTTTGTCTCCATGATCTTCTCATAGTTTTCAGTCATGAGCAGAAACTTCTCTTCTGGTCTTTAGCTCTCATTGCCTCGTCTCAGAGTCTCTCCCATTCCTTCTGCTCCCTTCCTCCTTCTGCTGCTCCCCCATCTTTCCTTCACATTCTCTCTTTATCTCCAGCTCTTCAAGTCGATCCTGCCCCCTCCGGGAATGTTCTTAGTCCATGTCT
Source organism: Pseudocheirus occidentalis (assembly GCA_028646575.1). Taxonomy (NCBI): domain Eukaryota; kingdom Metazoa; phylum Chordata; class Mammalia; order Diprotodontia; family Pseudocheiridae; genus Pseudocheirus; species Pseudocheirus occidentalis. The sequence continues at coordinate 140,272,397 of CM053599.1, read as the reverse complement.
GCTTTTCTGCCTGTCCCCTTCCAACTAAGCTTCCTCCTGCTCCCCCCAAAGGCTTTTCCACAGTTCATGTTGTCACTGCTCTTTCACCCTGGAACCCTTCATTGTGCCCAATGACTGTGCCCACCCTTCTCTTTTCTTCTCTAATCAATCTTGTGATATACTTTATCCCTTATGAGGCATTTGCTGTTGTGGTCTGATTGTCAAGGAGGCACCTTCTTCACCTCTGTCTTCCATAGAATCTTCCCTCCTATAAGTTGAATTCTGGACTGTTATCTTCAATGGGCTGACCTCTCAGTTCCCCCTGGTCAAGGAAATCCCACTTGGGAATCTTCATCAGAATTATTAATGTGTTTTACCTCTGACTTCTCTTCTTCTTTCTTTCTTCCCTTCTTTTCCTCAAGAACTTCCTCTCAAGTTTTCACTTTCCAAGGACCCTTTTCATCATGCATTTGAATTGATACTCTCACATGCTCTCTGTACCTACCAGCCCCAACACCACAGCTGCTGCCCATGCAGACACCGGGGAGAAGCAGCTTTGAGCAGGAGAGGTGTGCATTTACCATTTGCCATGAGCTGGTGGTCTTATTTAAACTTTTAAGTTTTTATAAAATTTCTGTCATATGAAGTTTTGAACATTAAAGTTATTCATTTTTAATAAATATTATAGTCTCACATCTGAGGTGTCTTCCTTCTACCTACATGTGATTTCCCTGAATTTTACATTTTTGAGGAAGGATTTTAGGGCTTGAAAGTCTAAGCTCTAAGGTTTCTGCTCATCTTTCCTTGTCATCAGACCACTTGGCATAGAGAGGTGATCTCAGGATGTGTGGGTATGGTATGTCCTAACTAGGGCTCAGAAGAACTTCAGAAGTCACATTTAGCTTCCCAAAGGAACCATTTTAAATTATCTAAAATTTCCCTACAAGAAGCTTAGATCTCTCTCTTTGAAACTTCCACCCATTGCTCCTCTTTGTGCTTTCTAGGCCTGAACTGAACAAATTTAATACCTTTTTGTACTGGCAATCTTTTGGGAAAGTGCCATCTCTCTGAGGCAAAAAGTGGTCTCAGAAAAATGACTTAAGGCAAGCTGTTGACCCAGTGGAAAAGGCTGGGCCTGGAGTCAGAAAGACCTGAGTTCAGATGCAGTCTCAGACTCCTAGGAGCCCTGTGGCCACAAAGCCTTGGCCTGTTTCACTTTTCCTTGTACTTCAGTGGAAGTAACAATAGCAGCTCCCAGGATTAGGGAGAGGAGAAAATGAGAATGTAAAGTAGTCTTGTAATTGCTAGTTGGTACTGTCGTTCATATGCAATTTAATAATCATTTATTAAGTGCCAGGCAGTAAACTAAGTACTAGAGAAAAAATATGAGCAACAAGAAAGACAGTCCCTGACCTCAAGAAGGTTACATTCTAATAAGAAAAGAGGAGCTAAAACGTGTGAAAGGAAGCTTGAGAAAAAGCATGGTACTTAATTGGTGGCATGGTTGTGAAGTCGGACAGCCAGGAATGCCTATTCCAGGAGAGGAATGAAATAAAACAATGCATAGGAGAAATTTCTGTTAAGAAAAAAAAAAAGATTAGGGGTGGCTAGCTGGCACAGCGAATAGAGCACCGGCCCTGGAGTCAGGAGGACCCGCGTTCACATGTGGGTGCAGACAGTTAATACCTAACCCCAACTTCTCCGCCTTCCCCCCTCCAATAAGACAAAATAAAAAAAAGATCAGAGTCAAAGTTTCAGGTCGGGCTCCAACAGCCAGGCCACTGATTTATAAAAAAAGAACTCTGATGAGTTTTTGGTGATTCCAACAGGAAATACAGACACCAGATCTACCTGCTCCCTACCCCGCCCCCCCAAGGCTTCTTTTGGCAGTAACCCAAACCATTCAAGCTTCTTTCAGCATGCTGTCATAATCCCACCACTGTCCCACTAAAGAATACAGTTTCTAGGTGCCCTCCATTCTGACACAAATTAACACGTTTCCCTGTATCACAAACCTCTTATTTTTTGCTCTTTCTATTTTTTCTGATTCTCACTGAGACATATGTTCCTCCCAAAGCCATTGTTTCCATGTTTTGGATGCAATTTCTCTATACCTCCCACTCCCCAATAAGTAGTTGAGGTAAGGGAATCAGAACACTCCTTGTTTTCCATTGTTAAATCTAGACTCTGCCTTTACTTCTCCCTCAGGGTCATAATGTCCAAATTTATCAACAAATCTAACTCCTTGAGGTCATTAACTAGTGACCCCCAGGACTTTCTCCCTCCTTCGATGAGATCAATGTCTGGTTCCTCCCTCATTCCTTTATACTCGAGGACTTCCACATAGATATCCAAGTTCTCTTGAATACCATAACTTCCTAAATTGTCAGTCTATTTGATTCTCATCATCATCCCTTCCACTCCTTTTTATCATCAGGCAGAGACAGGCCTACTCTTCATCTTGCCAACACTCACAAGTACTCCACTTAGCAGCTCATAAATTCTAAAATGTATTTCTCTTAATTAAGCAAGAAACATTTATTGCTAAGTTGCTTGCTAAGTTCCAGGCTCTGTGATAAGTGCAAGAGAATCCAGAAAAAATAAAAGAAAATCCTTGACCTCAAGGAGTTCACAATATGATGGGGGAGACTAACAATAAACAAATATATGCAAATAAGCCATATTCAGTATAAATAGGAAAATGAGAGGTGAGGTACTAGAATTCAGAAATGTTGGGAAAGGCTTCCTCTAGAAGATGGAATTTTAGCTGTAACTTAGAGAAAGCCAGGGAAGTCAGGAAATGCAGATGGGGAGGGAAAACATTCTAGTTGTGGTGGAAAGCCAGAGAAAATGTCCAGAACTGAGAAATGGAGATTCTTATTGGTGCAGCGTCAAGGAGGCCAGAGTCACTAGATCAATCAGTACACCATTCTTCCAGTATTGCCCTAAAATTATCTACTTTTCAAGTCTGTTATAAAAGTTTGTGAATAACTTTCTCAAGGCTGGAAATGGAAAAAAAGAAAACATTTCGACAGATGGTCTAAAATTCTCTGAACTGAGGTTTCAGATTTACAGAAATCATATGATCTTACTAAATTCTTGCGTTTGTAAACATACCTGAGTTTCTCAAGCAAATAGCTCTGTGAAGGAGGTTGAATGTAGGCAGTTTCATCTTACAGCACACTCCAGCAGCAATGACCAGCTACAGAGCATTGTAGGAGGCACTGGGAAGAGATAGAAAATGGAGATAAGACAAAGTCCTTGGCCTCAGAGAACTAAGAGAATATTAAGGGATTAGTACTTACAAGTAAATAAACATAATATAATGTTGAAAGGGTATGATTAAATAAGAGATAGAGAAGTTCACAGGAGATAAAATGTACAACAAAAGCATAGCAGTTCTTTGAGGGTGCAAAGAATTGGAAATGGATGGGCTGCCTATCAACTAGGAGAATGGCTGAACAAAGTAAGGTATATGAATGTAATAGCACTGTGCTTTAAAAAATGACGAAAGGAATAGTTTCAGAAAAACTGGGTAGACTTCTATGAATTGATCCAAAATGAAGTGAAGCAGAATCAGAAGACCAAATTATACTGCAAACACAGTACTGTAAAGATTATGAACTTTGAAGATTTAAGAACTCTGACCAACACAATGACCAACCACAATTCTGAAAGACTCATAATGAAGCATGCTATCCACCTGCTGATAGAGAAATTATGATCTCAAAGTACGCATTGAAGTTTTCTTCTTTCTCCTTTTATTCCTCTTTCCTTCCTTCCATTCTTACTTCCATTTTCTATCTTTCCTTCTTTCCTTCCTTCCTTCCTTCCTTCCTTTATTTCTTGCTTTTCTTCTTTCCTGATGTAGCCAACGCAGGAATTTGTTTTGCATAAAAACATATTGGTCAAAGGCTTAGCCCCACCCTTCTCAATGTGTGTGGGGGAGGTGGGATGGAGTGTGGGGGGTGGTAAATTCAGAATTGAAAATAAAATACCCCAACAGAAAGGGATGCATAATAAGTGCCAAAAAGAGGTACCATACAGGTGCTAATCTAGGAAGTTAGGAAAGAGTTATAATAGTTTTGTTTAGTACCTTCTTTCTTTCTGTCCTGCCCCCAACATTTCATGAAAGAACTACTTTTATTCTTAACTGAAAGCCAATGCAACTACAAAAGAAGTTCATCAATTTGTTATTTTATGCATAAGTTCTTTTACCATCAGTTGCCAGCTAGAAAGTAGGCAGGTATTCGCTTATAACTGCTCTTGAGAAGAGTTCCTTCATCGATTGAAAATTGAAGAATTAAATCATTGACTTAATTCAGGAAGATATTTCCTTGATCTTTCCAGAGATTCACCTGAGGATCCAGGACATTCCAATTACCTAATCAAGATTCTGCCTCCTATAAATGGAGATGGAAAATGTAAAATCTGCTAAAGAGAGGAGCCTTCCTTGGTTGGAGTGACTGGTTGTTTCACGAGACACCTGGCTGCTCTCTGAGATCCCTGACATTTTGTCACCTAGTCGCCTCCAGAAAATAATCCAGTAAGTGAGACTTGAGATTCTTTCAGAAATGAACACCTTGTTTGCTCTACTTTTCTCTGCAACCACCCCACCCTACTCCCCTTCCATGTCCAGAAGCACTCATAAAATATTGTTTCTTTTGATTCAAAAATAATTGCAAATTTCTTTGCATATCCTGAATGATGATGCCCGCAGGTTCCTGCTCATATTTAAAAAGAACACAAGTTCCAACCTGTTTTATTCTCTTTGCCTATTTTTTGTAAATGATTCAGACAGAAATGAATAGCTCCCTAATTCACTTTATGTTAATGGGGAATACTTGCTTTAGTAATATTCAACATACTATGATGTTAAAAAATCTCTCGTAGCAAGTAGCAAAATCAGGATTCCTTGAATACGAATGCTTTCCAAAGAGAGCTTCCTAGGAGCCGGCCTCCAGATCAGGGGCCACAGTCTTTTCAACAATGTATATAGGGTATTCATTTAAGTACTTGGGTGGTTTAACATTCAGATGTTTGGGAGGGTTAAGACTTATTTTAATCATCATAACCACAACCTATAAATGACACTTAAGGATAAAGAGAATTTTCTTCTTGTAGCTGACTTGGGCTTCAATTTGGCTTCTCTTCCCTCATCTTTGGCAGCCTGCACTGTAATGTAGGAAAGACATAGACGCAACAGCCTCAGAAGTGGGGAGAGGAAAATTGTGAAGGAAAGGGTCAGGCAAAATAGTATGATAAACTTGAGGGGTAGGTACTTTGACTCAGGGAAAGCTTCTTCAAGGAAGAAATAACAAAGTTTCCCTGGGAAGAAGGGAAGAGACTTAGAGTAGGGGAGATAAGAGAATCCATCCCAGGCTTGGGGACAAAGAACCAAGGCATAGAGAGAGGTAATGGTAAGATAAATTCGCTAAAATGTAGAATACCCAAAAAAGAATGAGAAAAATGGATTGTGGAGGAATATGAAGAGGCAGATTGTAGAAGGCCTTGAATGACAGGATTATATATTAGCCAGTAAAAGAAAGTAGAAGAGTAAGTCTCTTCTGGTTTCTGAGTGGAGGAATGGCATGATTAGAACAGTGCAAATGACATATAACTTGGGTGGTGGTTTGAAGAAAGGATGGGAAGACAGACAGACTGACAGTGGAATGTCCATTTAGGCAACATTACAATTGTCTTTAGGACACAGGTCTCCAATGTAATCTGAATCAGATTGAAATGTAATGAAGTCAAGTGTGTCCCCCCCATCCCAGGAATCTTTGGTTTAATGCCCTAGTTCAGTTTGAATTCAACACTGCTGGTCTAGAATAGAAGTGAAATAGGGTGCGGTGTTGTAGAAGCAGAGAACAAGCAATGGTTAAAAAACATAGAAGTAGTTCAGTTACTGAGAGAGGAGGAGATAAGATAATTTGGGCATCATGAGCCTGGTTGACTGGTGGTGGTAGTGCCACTAACAGAAATAACCAAGTTACAGGGTGAGTGAGGGCTGGGTGTGAACATGAGCACCATTTGTCATTTCCTATATGAGGTAGGACACAGGGGTAGAGACACTGGAATAGGACTGATCATAGGAAGAGGGTGAAGGAATAACAGAACTTCAGAGATGGAAAGTATCCTGAGGGTCTTCTAGGCCAACCCACGCACAAAAAGAATCTGCACTTTAACTGCCCTCCACACACACACACACA
>CM053599.1:140255059-140265706 GCA_028646575.1 Pseudocheirus occidentalis | reverse complement strand
CAATGTGTCCATAGAATACTAAGAAAAGAAAAATGTCGTTATTCAAGACACCTTGATCTTGGCAGTCATAAACAGAAGAGGATTCCTGGTCAGCTTCATCTGGCCTTGTAGTTGCTGACACAAGAAGGGATGTTTTGGGCTCATTAAGAGAACAAAGCAAAGCATGTCTGTTATGCCAGAGAATGCAAAGCATCCTGGTAGGTTAAGCACAGAGTGGGTCAAACAATGTCTTTCTCCTGTTTGGCCAATTCAAGTTTTCAGCCTTTCTCAAGTCTTAGAGTTCTCATAATGATCTCAAAGGATCCTCAGTGACCACAGAACCTTAACCTGTATCAGCTTAGTACTTGAATGGAAGTAACAATGCCAGGATTAAGGTGAGTATAAAGTGAGAATGTAAAGTGATCTTATAATTTCTAGATGATACCATTTTTCATTTTCAATTTAATAAATATTTATTTATTTTAAATATTTCTTGATTAAGTGCCTACTATGTGCCAGACACTGAACTAAGTAATAGGAATAAAAGTACAAGCAACAAGAAAGACAGTCCCTGACCTCAAAAAGATAACATTCTAATAGGCAAAGCCAACACAAAGAGGAGCTACAAGGTGTGAAAGGAAGCTTGGGAAGAAATGTGCCGCTCAGCTGGAGGCAGGGTTGTAAAGTCTGACAGCCAGGAATCCTTATGCCAGGATGGATGGAATAAAGTAACTAATAAAAGTAACTTTCATTAAAAAAAAAAGACTAGAGTCAAAATTTCAGAATTGGCACCAATAGCCAGGCCACTGTTTTCTAGAGGAAAAAGTCTAATGTGTTTGTGGTGATTCCAGCAAGAAGCATGGACGCTACAATCTCAAACCTGTACCCCCCAAGACCTTCTGGCAGTAACCCAGGCCATTCAAGCACCTGGTAGCATGCTTGTCATAATCCCACCACTGACCACCTAAAGAATAGTTTCTAGGTGCCCTCCATTCTGACTCACCCCTAACTCCTAGGCCAGATCCTCCTGCCTCCTGATCTGGTTCTCAAACTCCCTAAATCATACCTCTTCTTACTCTTGTCCCTTGTGAGTCTGGTTTCTGTGACCTCCCAGGATACAATACCACCTCCTGCCACAAGGTTGAGACTTAGAGAAACTTGGAACATTGCAATCACCTGCTTCCCTTGGCAGACTTCTCTCCATCTTTTGTTATGCCTGCTATCCTCACTTCTCAATAAGTCACACATGGCCAGCCCTTTTACTCTCCTCATCCCCTTGATACTGAATCCCTGGCTACCAATGAACAAACCCCACCCCCAGCCCTAGTTGCCCTCTCTCTACTTCCAGTTCATTTCAGTTCTCCCACACGAGGTTCCACTCCAGACCTGCCTGCCCCTTTCACGTGCCCTCTGGAATATCTGTTCCATAATGAACACACTTCCTTACATCTTGAACTTCTTTTATTTTTTCCTCCTTCCATTTTTTCTGATACTCACTGTGTCGTGGATTCCTCCTGAAGTCATTGCTTCCCTAGGTACCCTTTGCAGTACTGTATCCATTTTGTCTATACCCCTCCTCTATCAGTGCTGGAAGTGGGGGAAGTCAGAATACTCCCTGTTCCCCACTGCCAAATAAAGACTCTGCCTTTACTTCTCCTTTAGGGTTGTAATATCCACATTTACCAACAAGCTGTACTAGAATTAAATGTTGGGAAAGGCTTCCTGTAGAAGGTGGAATTTTAGTTGGAACTTTAGTTGGAGATACTGATGAAGAGGAAGAGCCTTCCAGGCATTGGAGACAGTCAGAGAAAATGTCCAGACCTGAGCAATGCAGTGTCTTGTTCAATTATGCAACACGAAAGAGGCCAGAGTCAGTAGATCAAATAGTGCATAGTAAGGACTATCATTGTATAAACTGTTCTCCAAATTCTGCCCTAAAATTGACCACTTTACAAGTCTATTAGAAAAGTTTATGAACTACTTCTTCAAGGTTGAAAAAGGAAAAAAAATTGTAACAGATAGTTTAAAATTCTGTGAACTGAGGTTGAAGATTCACAGAAACCATATGACCTTACTAAATACTTGAGTGTCTAAACATACATACACACCCAAGTTTCTCAAGACAAAATCTCTGGGAAGAAGGCTAAATGTAGGCAGTTTCATCTTATACCATACTTCATAAACACCTTCTAGCTGCAGAGCATTGTACTAGGCTCTGGGAAAGATAGAAAATGGGAATAAGACAAAGTCCTTGGTCTCAGAGAACTGAGAATATTAAAGGAATAGGACAAATACAAAATTAAGCACAATATTGATGTTGCAAAGAATCATGACTAAACAAGAGAGAGGCTCACAGGAGATAAAATGTACAACTTTGATGTTATGAATAGAAAAGTTTTTGTACAAGCAAAAGCAATAAAGCTAAATTTAGTAGAGAAGAAGGAAATTGGGGACAAATCTTTACAAAAATTTCTTTGCTAAAATCTCATTTCTATAATGTATAGAGAACAGAGTCTAATTTAAAAGAAAAAGAACCATTTCCCAATTGAGTGATCAAAGGATATAATAAGTACTTTTCAGAGGAAGAAATCTAAGCTTGCAATAGCCATATGAAAAAAAATGGTCAAATCTCATCACAGTAATTTACATTAACACAAATTTGAGCTAGCTCCTCAAACCCGTCAGATTGTCTAAACTGACCCCCCTCCACAAAAAGGGGAAAATGGCATACTGGAGGGATTGTGAGAAAATGGGGACATTAATGCATTGTTGGTAGAGTTGTGAGTTCTGAAAATCAACTTGGAAGTTTGCCCCCAAAGCATTTAAACTGTGAATATCCTTTGACCAAGTGATATTGTTACTAGATCTGTATCCCAAAGAGATCAAAGGAAGAGGAAAAGGACCAAAACGTACAAAAATATAGCAGTTCTTTTTGAGGTGGCAAAGAATTGGAAATAGATGGGCTATTTGTCCAACCAGGGGAGTGACTGAACAAGTTAAGGTATATAAATGTGCTGGAACAGCGTTGTGCTTTAAGAAAGAATGAAAGGGGGTGGCTTGGTGACGCAGTGAAGAGAGCACCAGCCCTGAAGTCAGGAGGACCTGAGTTCAAATGGGGCCTCAGACACTTAACACTACCCTTGTGACCTTGGGCAAGTCGCTTAACCCCAATTGCTTTACCTTCCTCACTCCAAAAAGAAAAAAAAAAAAGAAAGGATGAAAGGAATGGGGTCAAAAAACCTGAGGAAGACTTTTATGAATTGAGCAGAACCACAGTAAACAGTAAACACAATATTGTAAACTTAATGAACTCTGGAAGACTTAAGAACTCTGACCAACATAATGACCAACCAAAATTCCAAAAGACTCATGATGAAGCATGCTATCCACCTGCAGATAGAGAAATAATGAACTCAAAGTCCACACTGGAGCTTTCTTTTTTTCCCTTTTTTGTTTCCTCTTTCCTTCCTTCCATCCTTCCAACCATTCTTCCATCCTTCTTTCTGGTAGTACTTTTATCCTTCCTTCCTTTCTTTCTTCCTCCCTCCCTTCCTTTCTTCCTTCCTTCCAATTTTCTTTCATTCCTTACTTTCTCCTTTTATTTCTTGCTTTCTTTTTTTTTTAATATGACTCATGTAGGAATTTGTTTGTCCCAAATATATATTTGCAAAAGATTTAGCCCCTTATCCTTTTCCAATTGGTAAGTTAGAGAATTCAGAATTGGAAATAAAATGAAAGTGAATTTTAAAAATAACCGCGGCTAGGTGGCGCAGTGAGTAGAGCACCGGCCCTGGAGTCAGGAGTACCTGAGTTCAAATCCGATCTCAGACACTTAACACACACACAAAAAAACTAGCCATGTGACCTTGGGCAAGTCACTTAACCCCAACTGCCCTCCAAAAGAAAAAAAAGAAAAAAAAAAAAGAAAGTGATGCATGATAAGTGCCAAAGAGATATACTATCTAGGTGCCAATCAAGGAAGTTAGAAAAGACAGTTGCAGTAGTTCTGTTTAGCTCCTTCTTTCTTTCATTCTTTTCCCCAACATTTAATGGAGGAACTCCTTTAGTTCTTAACTGAAAGCTAATGCAACTACAAAAGGGGTTTATCAATTTGTCATTTTACGCATAAGTTCTTTCACAATCAGGTGCCAGCTAGAAAGTAGGCAGGCATTTGCTTATAACTGCTCTTGAAAAAAGTTCCTTCATCGATTGAAAGTTGAAGAATTAAATCAGTGGCTTAATTCAGGAAAATGTTTCCTTGATCTTTTAAGAGAGTCACCTGAGGATCCAAGATATTTCAATTACCTAATCAGAATTCTGCCTCCTATAAATGAAGTTAGAAAATGCAAGATCTGCTTTAGAGAGCAGTTTTCCTTGGATTGGAGTGACTGGTTGTTTTGTAAGACACCTGGCTGTTCTCTCACATCCCTGACTTTTTGTCACCCAGAAACCTCCAGAAAATAATCCAGTAAGTGAAACTTGAGATTCTTTCAGACATGAACATATTGCTTCTTCTGCTTTTTTCTGCCCACCCTTCCCTGCCCCAGTAGCACTCTTTAAGATTTTGCTGCTTTTTATTTGAACTACTTGAAACTTTCTTTGCATAACCTGAATAACGATTCTGGATGTTCCTCAGAAACCGTACTTCAACTGCCAACATTTTCCTGCTAACATTTAAAAAGAAGTCAAGTTCCAGCCTGTTTTGTTTTCTTTCCCTCTCCTTAGCCCTGAGCTTCTTCCTCACCCTCCCCTAGGTCTATTTGGTATAAACTGGGTTGTGATATCAATGTTTTATTTTTTGCCTGAAGGAGAATTTCTCTATTTCTGTTATCCAAACAAAAATGAATTGCTCCCTAACTCACTTTAAATTAACTGGGAATGACTGCCTTAGTTATCTTCCAGATATTATGATGTTAAAAATGTTTTCCAGCAAGTAGCAAAATTGGAAATCCCTTGAACCCAAATGCTTTCCTAAGGGAGCATTCTGTTACCTTCTAGGAGCTGGGCCCCAGATCAAGGGCTACAGTCTTTTTAATAATGTATACAGGGTATTTGAATATTCAGGTACTTGTATGGTTTAACATTGAAATGCTTGACTCTTTAAAATAATACTTAAACGTAAATTGAATTTTCTTCTTGTAGCTGACTTGGGCTTCAGTTTGGCTTCTCTAAGCAGCACAGAATCAATTCAACAAATAGTAAGCACCTACTGTATACAAGTCCCTGGGAAGAGAATAATAAATAACATGACTCTTGTCTTTGGTAGCTTGCATAGTAAGGAGTAAAGACAGACATAAAGACCTCAGACAGAAGGATGGAGAGGAAAAATGCAAAAGAAAGGGTCAGGCAAAATAGTATGACAAACTTGAGGTATAAATACTTTGACTCAAGAAAAGTTCAAGGAAGTAATAAATAAGTTCCCCTTGGAAGAAGGGAAGAGCCTTCAATAGAGTGGGGAAGAGAAGAGAATCCATTCCAAGCTTAGGAACAATGAGTCAAGGCACAGAGAGAGATAAAGGTAAGATGCTTTGGCTAAAATGTAGAATGCTTAAAAAGAGATAAGAAAAATGGGTGGTGGAGGAATATGAAGAGGCAGATTATGGAAGGCTTTGAGTGACAGGATCACAAATGAACCAGCAAAAGAAAGTAGAAGAGGAAGCCTCTTGTGGCTTCTGAATGGAGGAATGGCATGATTAGAGCAATGAATGCAATGGACATATAACTTGGGCAGTAGTCTGAGGAAAGGATGGGAAGACAGAGACAGACTGACAATGGGATGGCCATTTAGGCAGCACTACAATTGTCTCTAAAATGAACTGGAGAAGAAAAAGGCCAACCACTCTAGTGACTTTACTAAGAAACCCCACTGTGAATTCAGAGTCTAACATGATGGAAAAAATGACTCAAAAATATGTACATTCACAATAGTTGCAGGAGATAAGTGCTATTATTATCCTAATTTCATAAATGAAGGAATTAAGGCAGATAAAGGGAAAGGGACAGGTCTAAAGCCACATCTAAATATGGGTCTTGTGATTCCAGGACCAGGGCTCTATGAACTGAGCCCCTTAAGGGCCTAAGTAGCAAGTCTGACATAAACCTTGGATTGGGGGGTACTCTGAGTTGATGTACTAGAAAAAGCTAATATGTCGAACTCAAATCAAATTCTCAGGAGGTTTAGAAATAAAAAAAAAAACCAAAAAGACAGAAAGCTTGTGCCTTTCTTACTTTACTGTGTCTGTCTTGTGGTAGATTAGAAGGAGGAAGAAATTAGGGTTGCTCAGGACTTTAGAACTGTTGGTTATAGAAAGTACAGCTGCTTCTGAGTAACTCCCAAGTTTTTGTTCTGTGACTTTTCTCTCCCTCACCCCCCCCCCTTTCATCAAATTCACAAAGCTGGAAACCTGCCTCTAGGACTTAAATGTTGACCTTGGAGTCTGTTAGGGTTTGGGGTATCCTTTGCTGCTGACTCCAGCGACACACTTCTAATAGGTCTTTAGGACAGATTAGCTTGTGAATGGTTTTAGGTTAGAGAACAGATTGCTTCACCATCGCTAAAGGAAACCATTTGATCACCTCTGCTGGAACCAAGGTGTCTAATATCCACGCCCCAACTTTGGTTTTGTGTCAATTTTTAAAATTCTGACTTTAAGGGGATTTCAAGATATATAAAGGCAGAGGAAAATCTAAAGCTTCTTTGCTCCTTAGTAGCCAAAACTGTGTATGTTCCTTCTTGTATTTCTGGGATAAGCTAAGGCCAGCTCTGTCCCAGATAAATAGCCAATTTTATGGTATTAAAAGCAATCTTCACCCCTACCCCCTCCATAATGCTCAAACTGAAGGAGAAGTGTTTGGGTTTCTATCCTACCTAGCCTGCCTTCACTTCATACTTAATTTCCTAGATCCTACCTTTGTTTTTAACCTTTCCCACCAAATGTTCTGTTTATTTTGTTGCTAATCATCATTCCGTTCAACTAAAATAATTACTATGCTTTCTTTTAAATGCATTTCCATCATTCTTGGATATCTGTGAACTTAGTAATTCTTTGAGTGCAGGGACCCTTAGCTTTGGTCCTGGAATAGGACCACCAGTGTTAGCAGAACCTGACCCTATGGACATCATCAATTGGGAAGATAGTATAAGATTTCCCCCCTCCCCTTCCATCTCTGTTCTTTGTGCTATGTTGCCTAATTAACAAGAATTTAAATAGCTAAGCTAACTTTCGACAAACTTCAGAAATGATCTATAATAGAAGAAACTTTTAACTAGATTAGACACTGTCCACAAATTTACTCATGTAACATATAAACTATCTTGCCCCCAAAGCCAAGAAGGTGATATTTATTGATCATAAAGGTTAAATCCCTGGATATAAAACATAGATGGGATTGTTTGAGGATATGTTTAACTGTTAAAAAAAAAAAAAAAAAGGCACAGCCATGCCATTTTAGGATATGAGACAAAAGTCCCTTGAGAGAATTAGAGTAGTTTAATCAGTCAAGAAGGGACTCTTGAAAACCTAGCTCCAGAGTTGGACTGAATTGTGCCTTTTTAGGGTCATTCTGGGAGCATAGTCAATGGTTTTTCTGTCCAATGATGTTGCTTTCCTTCTTTCTCAGTCAGAAAGGGTTATACTTAAAAGGATGACTGGGTGTTAAAATCTACTTAGCAACTCATTTGCGGTTATGTTTTATAACTGCATTGATCAAGTCCTTCCATCTCTTACAACTGTATTAGTATAAAATAATTAGATGATACCATGTTTAATAAAGCACCCACATTTCTGAGAATGACTTTATTGAAAGTATTCTGTAAAATACAGTTTTAAAAGTACAGTGAAAAGCACAATAAGTGAGGTGCATACGCATTGGTGTGCAGCTTCCTGCCTATTTTTACTGCCAACAATCTCATATAAACTCTGAAAACAGTCTCTCAGTTCAGAAAAATCTCAGATGAGATGTAATAGTCTGACTAATTACATTAACTTTGGATGATAGTGAAATCAAATGTGTTCTAGCTGAAAATAGAATGATTTCCATTTACAGGGAAAGTCTCCTCTAGTCCTAGAGAAAAAAAGTCCTGACTTCTGAACTTTCTTTCCCCAGGCATAAAGTTTATACTGTTCTTAGGAAGACAGAGACCAAAGGAAGAAATGGAAATCGATGATGCTTCAATGGACCCTTCTCAACAGAGATCACAAGAAGAAACCCTCTGTTCCAAATACAAAATCCCCCTTGGCATAATCTTAGTGGGAGGGATACTGTTTTTCATTGGAACCCTTATTTCAGCAATTGCTTCTTCTGGCTACATTCCTCAATACTTTCTCTTAGAAACAGCTTGCTTTTTCATTGGCCTGTTAACTATAGGTGGTGGAATTATACTGCTGTGTATTCTATATCAAAACGAGTTGTTTAGACCTTTAAGCCTTTCAGAACTAAACACAACCCAAGTCCCTAACATGACGTCAAGTAGAATACAAGCCTCTACCACATCGGAGGATACAAGAGAAGCCACTACTGAGATTTAAAATTTTTTTATTTTCTATAATTCATGACAGTCTCCATCTACAAAAACTTCGCTATGGCTGACTTTGGAAGAAAATCCAACTTTGTACAGAATCTGAATCAAACCAAAGCTCTTTGCCCTGTTCCAGGAAGTGGGTCTAGTTGTTCCCTTAGGAAACCAAGACTTGAGAGAACATAAAACATGAAGAGGATTTTTGAGGATGTCTAGGTGCTGGAGACAATTCTACAGAAGGTGCTGCCATCAGGTGGGGAAGGTGGGGCAACAAGCACAGAGTGGATGAGGGATTGGGAACCCCAAGAGAGATTACATAGTTTTATGCCCTCCAGCCTCCCCAAACTCAAGTGTCCACACATTTTCAGAGTCATGGCTGGGCTATAGCTCAGTTTGGCATCATCTAATGTCACATTTGAGCATTTCATACATGTTTTAAATAACTTTCAAAGTTTTAACATTAAAATTCTCCATTTTAAATAAATATTATGGTCTTTAGCATCTGGTGTTTTTCTTGGACTTAAATATGATTTCCCTAAATTCTACGTATTTGGGGGATGGGAGAGAACTTTTAGGGCCTGAATGTCTGTCTAAGTCTGCTTTTATTCTTGGTCATTTGTGAAAGCGACACCAGGCAGAAGAGAGGTGAACTCAAATTGAACGGGTGGAGTATTTTGTACCTAGGGCTGGGAAGAACTTCAGAAATCGGTTATTCAGCCTCCCAAACAACAGTTTTAAATTATCTAAACTTTCCTTACAAGTTTATATCTGTTCCTTTGAAACTTCCAGACATTGTTCTTTGTACTTTATGTTAAAATGAAAACCCCTGTGACCTGTTAAAATAGGAGAAAACCAAGGACCAAAAGGGGAACCTGGGAGGAACCACAGTCTGATCCCAGTTTACAAAGATTATAACTGCGTTTTTTGCCTGAGAAGGAGCTTGCAAGCTGTAGCAGTGAGACAAGGTTCACGACTGCTAAGAAGGTAGTTATAAAGAGTGAGGCGTTTATGCATATCTGAGGTATTTAGGATATATGACTGTCAGGATTTATAGAGAAATCCATGGCTACCAATGAAAAACCCCCAATCCCTGACCCTAGTTGTCCTCTCCCTTATTTCAGTCCAGACCTACCTGGCCCTTTCACTGGGACAGAGCTGGCCCTAGCTAATCCCAGTGATAAAACAACCCAGGCCTTCAGTAGCCTGCATATTAAAAGAGTAAAGTCAAAGACACGACTTCCTTTGAAGGGTGGGGAGCAAAAGTGCAAAGGAGAGGGTCAGGCAATATAATATGATAAACTTGAGATAAAGGTACTTTTACTCAGGGAAAGTTCTTCAAGGAAGTAATAACTAAGTTCCCCTTGGAAGAAGGGAAGAGCCTTCAACAGAGTGGGGAAGAGAGGGCAATCCATTCCAGACTTGGGGACAATAAGTCAAGGCATAGAGACATTTAAAGGTAAGATACATTAGCTAAAATGTAGAATACCCAAAAAAGAATGAGAAAAGTAGATGGTAGAAGAATATGAGGAAAGAGATTGTAGAAGGCCTTGTGAGACAGGATCATAAATGAACCAGCAAAAGAAAGTAGAAAAGAGAGCCTCTTGTGGTTTCTGAGGGGAGCAGTGCAATGGATAATTAGTTGGGCAGTGGTTTGAAGAAAGGATGGGAGGATAGAGATAGACTGACAGTGGGATGGCCATTTAGGCAGCATTACAATTGTCTTTAGGACAGAGGTCTCCAATGTGATCTGAATCAGACTGAAATGTAATGAAGCTAATATGTGTTCCCCCATCCCAAGTGTTTGGGAAGAGAAATAACCCTCATCCTTAATTTAGTGAAAAAATAAGAGATCTCTTAGGATAAGAACAAGAGTTTATTCTCTTCCCTGGGAGAAGAGGGTGGTCTTCCCCATGACTCATCATGGAGGAGAGGCATGTTGCAAAAGGCAGAGCAAGAATTTATACTCTAATGCAGTCAAGCCCCCTTCCCCACTGTCTCCTCTCTCGTTGGTTGAGAGGCAGACTTCACCAAATTCTTCCCCAAATGGGACAGCAAGAAAGGGGGGGGAGGGGGAAGGGTCCCAAAGCAAGGGAGGAAGAGTGAGCCTGGGTTGTCCCTGACTTCCACTGGCCAGGAGGAGGGGCCCACTG
>CM053599.1:140226921-140247110 GCA_028646575.1 Pseudocheirus occidentalis | reverse complement strand
GGAGGCCTTTTCTTCATTTTGACTCTGGGTAGTCTCTCTGATTCCATGGATCCTCTTCCCTGGTCCCAGCTCCCTCCTGAATCTGACAGACAATCAAGACACCAAGTCTCTTGAGAGAATTAGAGCAGCTTATTCAGTCAAGAAGGAACCATCACTTGAAGTAGAGCCCAGCTCCTGAAGAGATTGATTGGATTATGTCTTTTAAGGGTCATTCTGGGAGTATAGTCAATGATTTTTTTTCTGTCATGTTGCTTATCTTTTCTCTCAGCCAGAAAAGGTCTATTTAAAAGGATGACTAGGTGTCAAAATCTACTTGGCTCCTAATCTCTGGTTATTTTTTATAACTACCTTAAGATAGAGGGATCACATCCTCCAATCTCTTCCAACTGAATTAGTATAAAATATTTAAATGACACCATGCTTATTAAAGTACCCAAATTTCTTATGATGACTTTATTGAGAGTATTACAAAAATTATAGTTAAAAAAGTACAATGAAAAGCAGAATGAGTGAGGTAGGTATGTGTTGGTGTGCAGCTTCCTGCTTTTTCTTACTGCCACCATCCCCATATAAACTCTGAAAACAGCCTCTCAGTTCAGAAAAAATCTCAGAAAGGATCTAAGAGTCTGACTAATTACATTCACTTTGGATGATAGTGAAATCAAGTGTGTTCTAGCTGAACACAGAATGATTACCATTTACAGGGAAAGTCACCTCTAGTCCCAGAGAAAAAAAAGTCATGACTTCTGGACTTTCTTTCCCCAGACAGAAAGTTCATCCTGTTCTTAGGAAGACAAAAGTCCAAAGGAAGATATGGAAATCGTTGATGCTGGTTCCTTCTCAACAGAGATCACAAGAAGAAACTTTCTGGACCAAATACAAAATTCCCTTTGTGGGAGGAATATTGTTTTTAATGGGATCCCTTATTTCAGCAACTGTTTCCTCTGAAACATTCCTAAATATTTTGTCTTAGAAACAACTTTCATTTTCATTGGACTCTCTGCTATAGCTGCTGGAATTATACTGATGGGTGTCATGCATCAAATGAAGTTTTACGAGACCTTTAAGAATTATGCTGCAGAATATAACCCAAACCCTTATGACCTCAAGTAGAACCCAAACTTCTACCACAATAGAAGATATAAGTGAAGCCACTATTAACCTTTAAACTTTCTTGCCTTTTAAAATTTATGACAGTATCAACATGCAAAAACTTCACTGTGGCTAAGTTTGCAGGAAGGTCCAAATTTGTACAGAATCTGGATCAAATCAAAGCTCTTTGCCCTGTTCCCCAGGAAGTGGGTCTAGCTGTTCACTTAGAAAACCAAGACTTGAGAGAACATAAAACATGAAGAGGATTCCTGAGGACGTCTAGGTGATGGAGACAATTCTACAGAAGGTGCTGCCATCAGGAGGGGAAGGTGGGGCAACAAGCACAGAGTGGATGAGGGATTGGGAGCCCCAAGAGATATTTCATAGTTTTATGCCCTCCAGCCCCTCCAAACCCAAGTGTCCACACACGTTCGCAGTCATGACGCAGCTGCAGCTCAGTTTGGTGTGTCCTGGTGATGTCACATTTAAGCTTTTCATAAAAATTTTTAGTAACTGTCTCTCATGACATTTTGAACATTAAAATTGTCCATTTTAATAAATATTATAATCTTTAGCATTTACAGTGTTTTCCTTCAGTGTGTTCCTTCAGTTAGGATTTCCCTAAATTCTACATTTTGGGGGCTGGGGGATAACTTTCAGGACCTGAATATCTGCCCAAGCTAGGGGTGGGGAACCTCTATCCTCAAAGCCACATGTAGCCCTCTAGGTCCTCAAGTGCAACCCTTTGACTGAATGCAAACTTCACAGCAGTCCTTTTATAATGGGATTAAGCTGTAAGTTGTCTGATTTTATTCCATTGTAGTAAGGTTCCCAGTCATTTGTGCAAGTGTTACACAAGGCAGAATACAGGTGAACTCAAGTTGTGTGGGTGGAGTACTTTGTATCTAGGGCTGGGAAGAACATCAGAAGTCAGACAGTCATTCAGCCTTCCAAAGGAACAGTTTTAAATTGTTGTCTTAACTTTCCTTACAAGGCTCTTAGATCTGTCCATAAAAACTTCCAGCCTCTGCTCCTCTTTAGAAACTTTGTTTTGTTAAAGTGAAAATGCCTGTGAACTCTTAAAATGGAAGAAAACCGAGGTTGGTAAGGAGGACCTGGAAGGAACCAGAGTCTGATCCCAGTTTACAAAGATTATAACTGCATTTTTTTTTCCTGAGAAGGAGCTTGCAAGCTGGAGCTGTGAGACGAGGTTCACACCTGCTAAGAAGGGAGTTATAAAGGGTGAGGTGTTTATGCATATTTGAGGTGTTTAGGTTATATGGTCAAGTCAGGAATAACAGAGAAAAAACAATGAAATGGGAAGTGGGGGCCTAGGAAGAAGATATGTGTGAATAAAACAAATCAGAAAGGAGAACGTTTGCTACTCTTTAGACAAGTCAGGAACCAGGATTTTTGCTTTTCTCTCTGAGCTGGTCTAGACTGACTTCAGCAGTTGGAGACATCTCTGAGTTCAGCTAAAGTTTACTTTGCAAAGCATCACTGGTATGTCATTTAGCTCTGAGCAAAAGAAATCCTCCTGATTGACTAGTTCTTGTATTACTCCATTTTCTGGTTGCCCTGTGAAAAAGGGAAGCTACAGCATATTGAATTGGCCAGTACAAGAATTATGATCACCCTAGGCAAAGCTGAACAAATCTTATCTTTTTGTAGTGCCAACCTTGCGTGAAAGTGCCATCTCTCTGAGGCAAAAAGAGGTCTGACTGAAATAAGTGAGGCGACTGGTTGGCCCAGTACATAATGCTGGACCTGGAGTCAGGCAGACCTGAGTTTAAATGCAGCCTCAGCCTCCTAGCACCTGTGTGGGCATAAAACCTCTGCCTGTTTCAGTTTCCTTGTATTTCGGTAGAAATAATGATAGTGTTTCCCAGGATTATGGTGAGGATGAAATGAGAATGTAAAGTGGTCTTACAATTGCTGGCTGATACTTTTATTCATTTTCAATTTAATACACATTTACTAAGTGCCTACTATAGGTCAGGCACTTGACTGAAAATTTCATGTTTGACTCCAACAGCCAGGCCACTGATTTCTGGAAAAAGAACTCTGATGTATTTGTAGGGATTCCAACAAGAAGCACAGATGCTACCATCTCTCATCTGTCTCTCTAAGCCCTCTTCTGGCAGTAACCCAGGCCATTCCAGGAAGTGGTAGCATGCTGTCATAACCCCACCACTACCCACCCAAAGAAAACAGGTTCTAGGTGTCCTCCATTCTGACTAATCCCCAACTCCTGTGCCAGATCCTCCTGCCTCTTGATCTGGCTCCCAAATTCCCTGTCGTACCTCTTCCTGCCCTTGTTCCTTTCTAGTCTGGTTTCATTGACCTCCCAGGATACAACATCTCCTCCTGCCACAAAGTTGAGACCTAAAGGGGGAACTTGAACAATGCAATCACCTGCCTCCCTTAGCAGACTTCTCTCCATCTTCTGTTATGCCTCTTATGCTCCCTTCTCAATGAGTCACATGTGGCCAGCCCTTTTACTCTCCTCATCCCATTCATTCTGAATCCCTGGCTCTCAGTGATCAAATCCCACCCCCAACCCTAGTTGGGTTCTACTTCATTCCAGGCCACTTCAGTTCTCCCACACAGAATTCCACTTCAGATCTGCCTGCCCCTTTCACTGTGCCCTCTGGAACACCTGCTCCATAACGAACACATTTCCCTGCATCTTAACCTTTTTATTTTTTGCTCCTTTTTTTTCATACTCACTGAAATATGGATTCCTCCTGAAGACATTGTTTCCCTAGGTACCCTTTCCAGTACTGCATCTGTTTTCTCTATACCTCCCACTCCCCTATCATTGGTGGAGGTGGAAGAGTCAGAAGACTCCTTGTTCTCCATTGCCAAATTTAGATTCTGCCTTTAATTCTCCTTCAGGGTCATAATATCCACACTTATCACTAAGTCAGGCTCCTGGTTGTCATTATCTACAGAACCCCAGGGCTTTCTACCTTCTTCTTCAATGAGTTCAATGTCTTTCCACCCAATTCCTTTATACTAGGGGTCTTCCACACAGATACCCATGTTCCCCTGAATACCCTAACTTCCTAATTCCTCAATTTATTCATTCCCACTATCACCTCTCCCACTCCTTTTGATCTATACAAAGAGATGAGCTGACTCTTAATATTACCAGCACTCACTAATATTCCACTTTGATGTTCACAAAGTCTAAAATTTATTCCTGTTAACCAGTCAACAAACATTTCTTAAGTGTCTACTATGTTGCAGGCACTATGATAAATGCTGGAGTTTCCAAAAGAGGCAAAAGGAAGTCCCTGACCTCAAGGAGTTCACAATATGATGGGGGAGGGGGGAACCATCAAACAAATATACATATATATGTGTATATATATATGTGTGTATATATATATATAATGTGTGTGTATATATATATATATAATGTTATTTACAGGATAAACAGGAAAAATTGATTGGCAAGTACTAGAATTAAGAAGGGTTGAGAAAGCCTTCTTGTAAAAGATGGGATTTTAGTTGGAACTTAGAGAAAGTCAGGAAAGTCTGGAGGGAGAGAGGAAAACATCCCAGGCATTGGGGAGAGCCAGAGAAAACGTCCAGAACTCAGAAATGGTGTGTCTTCTTAATGGAATGTAAAGGAGACCAGTTTTACTAGATTGAAGAGTATAGAGTAATGACTACCATTATTTAAATTGTTCTCTCAGTTCTGCTCTAAAACTTATTTTACAAATCTATCAGAAAGGCTTGTGAATTACATCCCCAATGTTTAAAAAATTCAACATATTTTTTCAAATGCTGTGAACTGAGCTGAAAACCTACAGAAACCATATATTTTTGTTAAACAATCAAGTTTCTCAAGCAAACATCTCTGTGAAGGAGGCTTAAAGTATGTAGTTTCAATTTCCACCAAAAATTATAAGCACCTTCCAGCTGCAGAGCATGGTACTAAGCACTGGGAAAGATTAAAAATGTTCAAAATGATAAAGTCTTTGACCTCAAAGACCTAAGAACGCATGAAGCAAATAAAACACACACATAAATAAGCATAACATGGATAGTGGAAAAGATCATGACTATACAAGAGACAGAGAGGTTCACAGGGGATAAAATGGACAATTTTAACAATATAAAATTAAAAGGCTTTTGCAGAGACAAAAGCAATATAAGTAAAATTAGAAAAGAAGCAGTAAATTGGGGGGAAGTCTTTGTGATAAGATTTAAAAAAATAAAAGTCTCATTTTTTTTGTTTTTTTTTTTGAAGGGGCAATTGGGGTTAAGTGACTTGCCGAAGGTCACATGTCTAGTAAATGTTAAGTGTCTGAGGCTGGATTTGAACTCAGTTTCTCCTGACTCTAGGGATAGTGCTCTATTCACTGTGCGACCTAGCTGCCCCAAAAGTCTCATTTCTAAGATATACAAAGAACTAAGTCAAATTTATAGGAGGAATAAGAATAATTTCCCAATTCATAAATGGTCAAAATATATCAATAGGCAATATGCATTGGAAGAAATCCAAGCTTCCAATAGCACTATGAAAAAATGCACAAATCTAATAACTACATAACCTAAAATTGAAACAACTTTAAGGTAGCACCTCAACCCATCACATTAGTTAAGCTGAGAAAAAAAGGAAAAATATACTTGCTCTAGAGGCTATGGAAAAAGAGGCATACGAATATATTGTTGGCAGAGTTGAAGATTCAGTTAGCCATTCTGAAAAGAATTTAGAAATATGCCCCCAAACCATCTAAAGTGTGTATATCCTTTGACCCCGTGATACTGCTATGAGATCTGTACCCCAAAGAGATCAAAGAGAAAAGGACCCAAATGTATCCAAATATGGCAGTTCTTTTTTTTGATGGCAAA
The DNA here is from genome assembly GCA_028646575.1 of Pseudocheirus occidentalis. NCBI lineage: Eukaryota > Metazoa > Chordata > Mammalia > Diprotodontia > Pseudocheiridae > Pseudocheirus > Pseudocheirus occidentalis. The sequence continues at coordinate 140,241,152 of CM053599.1, read as the reverse complement.
GAATTGGAAACTTATGGGCCTACCAACTGGAAGAATTGCTGAACAAGTTAAGGTATGTAAAAGTGAGAGAATAGTATTATGCTTTAAGAAAAGATAAAAAGAATGGTTTCAGAACAACCGGGAAAGATTTCTATGAATTGATGTAAGGTGAACTGAGCAGAGCCAGGAGAACAATTTATACAATAAACACAGTACTGTAAAGAATTCAACTTTGGAACTCTGAGTAACACAGTGATCAACCACAATTACAAAAGACTCATGATGAAGCATACTATCCATCTGAAGATAGAGAAATTATGGATTCAAAGTGCATATTGAAGTTTTCTTCCTTCTCTTCTTTCCTAACTGATTTCCTTCCTTCTTTTCCTCCCTCCTTCTCTCCCTTCCTTCCTTCTTTTATTTATTTCTTCTTTCTTGACACATCTAATGCAGAAATTTGATTTTGCATAAATATATGACAGGATTCCCAACAAATTTATTTTCTCCCTCCCCACCCCAAAAGGTGGGGGAGATAATTCAGAATAGAAAATAGAATATAATTGAATGAAAAAAATAACCACAGTAGAAAGTAATGCATAATAAGTGACAAAGAGAGGTACCAGGTAACCAGAGGTTAACCAGAGGTGTTAATCAAGGGAGTTAGGAGAACATACCAGTAATTTCAGTTGGCAGCATCTTTCTTTAAGTCCTGCCCTCAACATTTAATGGAAGAACACCTGTAGCTCTTAACTGAGAGCCAATGCAACTACAAAAAGGGTTTATCAATTTGTCATTTTATGCATAAATTCTTTTGCAATCAGTTGCCAGATAGAAAATTCACAGGTATTTGCCTATAACTATTCTGGAGAAGAGTTCCTTCATCAGTTGCCAGTTGAAGAACAAAATCATTGGCTTAATTCAGGAAAATATGCCCTTGTTCTCTCTAGAGATATAAACATAATTCCACCTGAGAATCCATGCTATTCTAATTATCTAATTAGGATTCTCCCTCCTATAAATGAAGCTGGAAAATGCAAGATCTGCTAAGGAGAGGAGCTTTCCTTGGGTCAGAGTGGCTGGTCACAAGGCACCTGGTTGTTCTTTCAGATCCTTGATTTTTTTGATACCCAATCGCCTCCAGAAAATAAGACAGGTAAGTGAAACTTAAGAATTCTTTCATAAATGAACACCTTGTTCCATCTACTTTTTCCAGTTCTCTCTCTCCTGACTCAGAAACCCTCTCACGATATTGCTGCTTTTAATTTAAACTTACTTGCAACTTTCTTTGCATATCCTGAATAATGATGCTTGCTCTTCCTCAGAAATCACACTTCTACTGGACAGCAGTTTCCTGCTGATGTTTAAAAAGTACTTAAGTTCCAACCTGCTTTGTTCTCTTCTTCTTGCCCTAATCCTCACCTTCTTTCCCTAGGTCTATTTGGCACAAAACAGGTTATGGTACCAATGCCCTATTTTCTGGCTGAAAGGGAATTTCTCATTGTTCCCTAACTCACTTTAAATTTACTGAGAATAGCTGCTTTATTTATCCTGAAGGTACTATGATGTTAAAAATCTTTGGTGCAGTAAAATCTTCAGAATGCTATGATGTTAAAAATTATTTCAAAGCAACTGACATAATCAGGAATCCCTTTAGCACGAATGCTTTCAAAAGGGAGCATTCTGTTTTCTTCTAGGAACTGGGTCCCAGATGAGGGACCACAGTCTTTTCACTACTGCAGGACAGTGTATTCATTCTGTACTTGGGTGGTTTAAGACTTGGATGCTTAATTGATTTCTGTCGCTGTAACCACCACTTATGATACTTCAAGACAAAGTGAATTTTCTTCTTGTAGCTTACATGGGCTTCAGTTTGGCTTCTCTAAACAGTGCTGAATCAATTCAACAAACATTAGGCACCGGCTATATGCAACTACGTGGGAAGAAAGTGATAAATAAACAATCCTGGTCTTTGGTAGACTGTATAGTAAAAGAGGAAAGGCATAGACACGTTTCCTTCAGACAGAGGGGTGGGAGGGAAAATGCAAAGGAGAGGGTCAGGCAAAATAATATGGCAAACTTGAGGTATAAGTACTTTGACTCAGGGAAAGCTTCTTCAAGGAAGAAATAACTAAGTTCCCCTGGGAAGAAGGGAAGAGAAAGAGACACAGAGGAGAATCAATTCCAGGCTTGGAGACAATGAGCCAAGGCATAGACAGTTCAAGGTAAGATACATTAGCTAAAATGTAGAATACTCAAAAAGTATAAGAAAAATAGATTGTAGAGGATTATAAGGAGCCAGATTATAGAAGGCTTTGAGTGACAGGATCATAAATGAACCAGCAAAAGAAAGTAGAAAAGAGAGCCTCTTGTGGTTTCTGAGGGGAGGAATGGCATGATTAGAGCAGTGCAATGGATAATTAGTTGGGCAGTGGTTTGAAGAAAGGATGGGAGGACAGAGAGAGACTGAGCATTAAATTGTCTTTAGGATAGAGGTCTCCATTGTGGTCTGAAACGGATTGAAATGTAATGAAGTCAATGTGTTTCCCTCATCCCAGGGATCCTTATATATGTTTTAATGCCGTATTTCAGTTTGAGTTTAGCACCACTGGTCTAGAATAGAAGAGAAATGGGTTGGGGGTATTATAGAAGTAAAGAACAGGCAGTGGTTAAGAGACTCTATGGAGGTAGTTCAATCAGTTACAGAGAGGAGATAGGATCATTTGGAGATTATGAGCCTGGTCGACTGGTGGTGATAGTGCCACTAAAAGAAAGATCCAAGTTAAAGGGTGGGTGAGGAGTGGGTGCGACTCTGAACACCATTTTTGTCATGTCCAATTTGAAGGAGGGCACTCAGGTGGAGATTTGGAATAGCATGAATCCTAAGAAGAGAAAGTATCCTGAGGGCCATCTAGTCCAACCCATACACAAAAGGAGTTTGCATTCTAACTCTCCCTCCCACAAGCAGTCATCAAGCTTCTCCCTGAAGATCTGAGGTGTAAGGTAGCAGAGAGATGAGGCAGGAATCTATTGCCTCCCAGGGCAGCCCAGTTTTCTGGACAACTCTAAAAAATATCCTGCATAGAAGGAAACACTGGTGCTATGGGAATGGATAAAAACATTATGGAAACATGATTCAAAGTCCTTAAACCAAACCCTAAAAATAAAAGTTTATACATATATTACAATTGAAAAATTTACAAGGTACTTTACACGTTATCTCCTATACATGCTCACAGTGAGGTGGCACAGAGGATAGGATGCCCAGACTGGAGTCAGTCAGCAAGACTCCTCTTCCTGGGTTCAAATCTGGCCTCAGACATTTCCTATCTCTTCAACCCTGGGCAAGTCATTTCATCCAGTTTTCCTCAGTTTCTTGTCGTGTAAACAGAACAAGAGAAAAAAATGGTAAAACACTTCAGTACTTTTGCCAAGAAACCACCATATGGGTTCACAAAGTGTCAGACATGATTGAAAAATGACTCAAGAATACCTACATTCACAACAGTCATAGAAGGTAGGTGCTATTATGATCCCCATTTTGGAGATGAAGGAAGTGAGGTAGACAGAGGTTAAGTGACAGACCCTAGGCCACCTCTGAACTTGCACCTGGTGATTCCAGGACCAGGGCCCTTGGTACTGAAGCCCCTAGGGACCTAAGTAGTAAGTCTGACATAAGGCTTTCTGTTACAAGACTACTTTGGATGGGGGGGGGTGCTCTTGGTTGAGGTATTAGAAAAAGCTGATATCAAACTCAAATCTCAATTCTCAGAATGTCTTAAAACTTCTTAGAAAATGGATAAAATGCTAATGCCTTTCCTACTTCTCGACTGTGTCTATCACATGGAAGGTGCTAGAGATGAGAAGGAACTAGGGTTGCTCTATTACTTAGAATTGTTGGCTACAGAAAGCAGAGCTGCTTCTGAATAATTCCCAAGTTTTTGTTCCATGACTTTTACTATCCCAACTTGGCTTCTCAAATTGTCAAAACTGGAAATATGCCTCCAAGGACTATTAAACTGAGTTTGTTAGAATTCTGGGCTTCAAAGTATCCTTTGTTGTAGACTCTGAGGACGTACTTTTAATAGGTCTTTAGGATAGATTAGTTGTGAACTCTTTTTAGTTTGGAGAACAGATTGCTTCATCATCACTAAAGGAAACTATGCTGCAAGCAAGGTGTCTTTCATATCTTTTTTTCTTTTTTTTTCTTTTTGCAGATCTTTTCCATTTTTCTTATGTTTGTTGTCTAAAGTGACTTGCCCAAAGTCACACAGCTAGTAAATATTAAATGTTTGAGGCCGGATTTGAACTGGGGTCCTCCTGACTCCAGGGACAGCGCTCTATTCACTGCACCACCTAGCCGCCCCGTGTCTTTGATATCTAATACCCAGCCTTGCTTTTTGGTGGAGAAGTTTTAAGTATTGACTTTAAGTGGATTTCAAGATACATAAATAAAGGCAGGAGAAAATCTAAAGTTTCTCCCCTGTTAGTAGCCAGGAATATTTTTGTACTTCTATGATAAGCTGAGGCCAGCTCTTTTCCAGGTGAATAGAAAGCAAACTTCATGGTATGAAAAGCAATCTTTTCCTCCAACAAAGTTCAAACTGAGGGAGAAATGTTTGGGTTTCTTTCCTGCTCAGTTTGCCTCCACCTTCTAATGAATTTCCTAGATCTGATTTTTTTTTTTCAGCTTTTCTACCAATTAGATTGCCTTTAATTTTGTTGCTAATCTTCATTCTGTCCAAATGAACTAATTTACTACAATTTTGTTAGAAATTCTTTGGAAGCAGGGAGCCTTAGCTATAGTCCTGGAATTGAACCACTGGTTTTCAATAGAATCTGACCCTATGGAGACCATTAATTGGGAAGATAAGTACAAGATTTCTAGGTCCTTTCCCCTCTACACCACCCCCTTTTATGGTTAGCTGTCTAATTTCCAAGATGTTAAGTAGTTAAACGGATTTCTGGCAAACTTCAGAAAAGAGCTGTATTAGAAGAAACTATTAACTAGATTATACACTTTCCACAAATTTACCTATATTCCATTTATACCACTCATATTGGCCCCAAAGGCAGAAATGGCATTTATTGATCATAAAGGAATTTGAAAACCCTGGAATTATAACATAGTTGAGATTTGGGATATGTTACCCTATTAAAAAAAAAACAAAACGTAGCCATGCATAGTAAACCTTTTAGGGTGTGAGACCAAGTCCCTTGTGGGAATTAGAGCAGTTTAGACAGTCAAGAAGGTTCCTCATTTGAAATAGAACCCAGCTCTTCAGGAGACTGACTGGGCTGTCTCTTTTAAGGGTAATTCTGGGAATATAGTCAATTTTTTTGTTCAGTGATGTTGCTTTCCTTTTCTCTCAGAGAGGGAGACTTTAAAAGGATGACTACATGTTAAAAAATCTACTTGGCTCCTAATCAGAGGTTATATTTCATTTCTTTTTTACTTTTTTTGTCTTTATTAATTGATTATTTACTTTTAATTTAAAAGATTCAGTTCCACAATCCCTTGAGTTTCAAATTTTCTCCCCTTCCCTCTCCTCTCCCCCCCCCCCCACAACCCCCATGGCAGCATGCAATCAGATATAGGATCTGAAAATACCTTCATATTAGACATTAGTCAGGTTATAAAGAAAGATTGTAATGGATGGAATGAATAATGGGAAAGAGGAAACAAAACCAAACAGAGCAGGTAGTTTGCTTGAATCTGCATTCAAACTCTGTTCTTTCTAGTTCTTTCTCTGAATGTAGAAATCTCTTTCTATCATGAGTCTTTTGGAGTTGTCTTATAAACCTGCACTGCTCAGAAGAATCCAGTCTATCAAAACTAGCTGTCACAAAGGTTATATTTTATAATTACATTAAGATAGAGGGATCATATCCTCCCATGTCTTACAACGTTATTGCTATACAATATGCTGATGGTCACAATGTACTGAAAAGCCTCTAAATTTCTGAGAATGACTTCACCGAGATTTTTTAAGTAGTTAAAAAAAGTACATTGAAAAGTAAAATGAGTAAACATTCATCAATGTGCAATTTCCTGTCTGTCCTTACTGGCAACATCCCCATATAAACTCTGAAAACAGTCTCTCAGTGCCATAGTTCAGAAAAATCCCAGATGGGATGGAACAGTCTGACTAATTGCATTCAAGTTGGATGATAGAGAAATCAAACGTTCAGTAGAAAGTACAGTGATTATCAATTACAGGAAAAGTCTCCTCTAGTCCAAGACAAAGTGTTGTTGTTTTTTCCTCAAGGCAATTGGGATGAAGTGACTTGCCCAGGGTCACACAGCAAATAAGTATCAAGTGTCTGAGGCAAGATTTGAACTTAGGTCCTCTGATGCTCTATCCACCTGCCTGCCCCAAGTCATAACTTCTTGAACTTTCTTTCCCCAGGCATAAAGGTCATCTGCTTCTTAGGAGGACAAGGTCCAAGTAAAGACATGGAAGTCACAGATTCTCCACTGGTCACTTCTCAAGAGCAGTTACAAGAAGGTACTTGCTGGACAAAATATAAAAAACCACTCATCATGGCTTCAATGGGAGGCATAATATGTTTAATTGGAATCATCATTTCAATAGTTGCTTTCACTTCCTTTCCTCAATATATTTCTTTGGGAACAACTGTTTTTTGCATTGGCCTCTCTCCTATTGCTGTTGGAGTTCTACTGATGATTTTCATAGATGAAATGAAGTTGTGGAGACCTGTAAGAGTTATGGAGCTAAATACAACCCAACCCCCTATCATGCTTGGAAATAGAAGACAAACTTTCACCAGAAGGAGGAATACAAGTGAAGCCCCTATCATGATGTCCACTACAACCCAAAGCTCTACCACAACAGAGGATACAAGTGAAGCTACTAATGACGTTTAAATGCTTTTTGCCTCTTAAAATTCATGACAAATTTAAATCTACTAAAACTTCACAATGGCTGTTTGTAGGAATGTCCAATTTTGTACAGGATCTGTATCAAACCAAAACTCTTTGCTTTGTTCCCAGGGAGTGGGTCTAGTTGTTGCCTTAGAAAATCAAGGCTAGAGAGAGTATAAAACATGAAGAAGATACCTGCTGGTGCCTAGACTGGGGCAACAGATAGGGACCACACTACATAGGGTGCTGCCCTGAGGAGGGGGAGGTGGGGAGCCCCAGTAGGGATTGTGCACATTTTTATGTCCTCCACCCCTCCACATGTGTCACAGCCATGACTGGGCTGCCGCTCATTTGCTCTGTGCCCTGGTATGAACTTTAAAATCTCAGGCTAAACATTGAGCCCCTTGGTGGTAAGTGTTTGTGGTGAGATGGAAGCAGGTACCTTTGAAGTCATTATCACCCAGATGTTTGTAACCTAGTCCTCCTGCTGAGGACTAGGCTGGGAGCTAGAGGGGGAGTTCATGCTGTTGTTGCAGATATATATTTGGTATTGGGGGTGGAGAGGGAGAGAGGGAGTCTTAATGCCCTTGCCCGTAATCCTCTGCTGCCTACTCTTGGCTGAACATGTGGGGAAACATGGAAGGGACAAAGGAAGAGGGCTTTCTCAGAAGTACTCATATTTCAGACCATCTTTTGCATTGCTCCTCTAGCCAAGAACTTTATCAAGAAGTTATTTTTCAGAATGAAGCCTTGGTCAGAATGGTGGTTCCCAAATGTCTTCTGCAAGTTATCACTGGTCTGCAAAACTTATTTCATTTCAGGAATGTCATTGTGACCTGATCAAAACTTCTCACTTGGACTTCCCAGGTCCTCATAAACTTTCTTGATATGGTCAATCTGATTTCCTTGGAAATAGGTGATTCTAACTTAATCGATCTGCAAATATATATCCCACCAACCACATGTGTATTGCAGTGTCATGTTCCTTGGCCCCTTTTTAACATCTCTGGGACCTGGTACCACAGGGTCACCACTACCATCATGGAAGCTTTTAATAGTGAGCTCTATTCTCTGGCCAACCCCAGATCACCAACTTTGAAAATGCCCACTGAGGAGCAGACAGGAGGTCTTCAGGTCCTGTTGAAGGATCCAGTTGTCGGGAAGATGCTTCACCCTTCACAGAAGCTGGATCATCAGTGTCTTCACCTCCCCTAGCAGGAGGGACTACTTCATCGTCCCCATGAGGCTCCTGAAGTCATGCTCCAGATGGAGATTTTGTCCATGTTGCTCCCCAACAGGATCTTCCAGATAGTGTTTGGGTGTTCAGTTTTCAGGATGGTCCAGATTTCCCTGATGTAGATAATCAAGAAGGCTTCCTTCTACTTCATCATCTTTCAACCATCAATCCTGTGAGTTTTTTTTTCTTATGTGGCATTTGCAGTCAAGGAGTCACCTTCTTCAGTTTTATCTTAGAATGTGCTTTCCTATAAGGTGAATTTTGCATTATCTCCATGAGGTGTACTCAGCTTCTCCTCTTCAAGGAAATCTCACTTGGAATCTTCATCAGAATTTTTAATGTGTTTTACTTCTGCCTTTCATCTAAAGTTTTCACTTCCAAAATCCTTTTCATCCAAGTCTCCCCCTCTCCTCCTCTCCCTTCCCAATGCCACAGTTGCTGCCCACCCAAAGATTGAGGAGAAGCAACATTGAGTATAGAAGAGGTGTGCTTTTCCCATTTGGCATGACCTAGTAATGTCATATTTGAACTTTTCATCTAAGTTTTATTTATAAACACAAGATATTGAATAATAAAATTGTCCGTTTTTAATAACTATTGTAGTCTTTTGCATCTGTGGTGATTTCTGTAAATTCTACAGTTTTGGGTGCCAGGAAGAACTTTTAGGGCTTGAATGTCTAAGCTCTAAGATTTCTGCTCAGCTTCCCAGCATTTGTGCAATTATTACACAATAGGCAGAGCAGAGGTGAACTCAGGTTGTGAGGGTGGGGTCCTTTTTACCTGGGACTAGTGAGGTCTTCAGAAGTTAGGTACCAATTCCACCATCTCAAGTCTTTCCTAGTCTTTCTTCACTCTTCACAAGAAACTTGGATCTGTCCCTGTAAAACTTCCATCCACCGCTCTTCTCATTGCTTTCCAGGTCCAAGTTGGGAAAAAGAAATTGAATCCTCTTTTGTAGTGGTAATCTCATGGGAAAGTGCCATCTCACTTAGGCAAAAGGAGGTGTCAGTAAAGTAAGGAGGCAACCTGTTGGCCCAGTGGATAATGCTGGGGTCTGGAGTCAGGGAGACTTGAGTTCAGATGCAGCCTCAGACTCTGAGCACAAAGCCTCTGCCTGTTCCAGTTTCCTTGTACTTCAGTGGAAATAACAATAGCTCTTCCCAGGATTGTGGTGAGGATAAAGTGGTCTTACAATTGCTAGCTGATACTGTTGTTCCTATGCAATTTAATAAACTTTTTAAAAGTGCCTACTATGTGTCAGGCACTGAACTAAGTACTGGGGATAAAAATATAAGCAACAAGCAAGATAACCTGACCTCAAGAAGACTACATTAAAGAGGGAAAGACATCATGAGGAGAAGCTAAAAAAAAAAGTGTGAAAGGAAGCTTGAGAAAAACGTGACACTCAATAGGAGGCATGGTTGTGAAATCTGACAGTCAAGAATCCTTATTGGGGGATGGGAAATTAAATAAAATAGTGAATAGGAGAAACTTTTATTAAGGAAAAAAAGATTAGAGTGAAAATTTCAGTTTGGGCTTCAACAGCTGGGATACTGTTTTCTGAAGAAAAAACAACAACAACACAAAACTCTGATGTGTTTGTAGGGATTCCAGCAGGAAGCACAGACACTACCATCTCCCACCTACCCTCCCCCAAAAGACCTCTTCTGGCAGTAACCCAGGTCATTTAAGCAGCTGATAGCAAGCTGTCATAATCCTACCACTGCCCACCTATAGAATACAGTTTCTAGGTGCTCTCCATTTTGACTAATCCCAACTCCTATGTCAGAACCTGTTGCCTCTTGCTCTGGTTCCCAACCTCCCTATGTCCTACGTCTTCCTGCCCTTGTCCCTTTCTAGTCTGGTTTCATTGACCTCCCAGGATACAATATCTCCTCCTGCCACAAAGTTGAGACTTAAAGGAGGAACTTGAACAGAGCAATTACCTGTCTCCCTTAAAAGACTTTTCTCCATCTCCTATTATGCCTCCTATACTCACTTCTCAATGAGTCACATATGGCCAGCCCTTTTACTCTCCTCATCCCACTCATACTGAAGCCCTGGCTACAAATGAACAAACCCCACTCTCCAACCCTAGTTGTGCTCTATCTTATTCCTGTCCACTTCAGCTCTACCACACAAGGTTCCACTCCAGACCAGCCTGCCCCTTTCACTGTGCCCTCTGGAATGCCTGCTCCATAATGAACACCTTTCTTTGCATCTAAAACCTCTTTCCTTTTTTTTTTTCTTTTATTCCTTTCATTTTTTTCTGATATTGAGACATGGATTCCTCCTGAAGACACTGTTTCCCTAGGTACCCTTTCCAGTACTGAATTCATTTTCTCTATACCTCCCGCTCCCCTATCAGTGGTGGAGGTGGGGGAGTCAGAATATTCCTTGTTTCCCATTGACAAATCCAGACTCTGCCTTTACTTCTCCTTTAGGGTATTAATATCCAGATTTATCACCAAGTCAAACTCCTGGTGGCCTTTATCTACTGACCCCCAAGGCTTTCTCCCTCCTTCAATGAATTCAATGTCTGGCTCATGGCTTTTCCACCCTAATCCCTTTATATTAGGAGACTTACACATAGATACCCATGTTCCATTAAATACCCTAACTTCCTAATTCCTCATTCTATTCAATCTCTTCACCTCCTTTTTAACTACACACAGAGATGAGCCTACTCTTAATCTTGCCAGCACTCACAAATATTCCACTTTGATGAATCATTAAATCTAAAATGTATTTCTCTTAACCAGTCAATAAATGTTTCTAAAGACCTATTATATCCCAGGTACTGTGATAAGTGCTGGAGTTTCCAAAAGAGGCAAAAGAAAGTCTCTGATCTCAAGGAGTTCACAATATAATAAGACATAATATACGTATATATTAAGACATTTTACATATATATATATATATATATATATATATATATATATATAATAAGACAACCAACAAACAAATACGTACAAATTAGCTCTATTACATCTCAGTTCCCCCCCCAAGGTAGCAAGAACATGACAATTTGCAGGTAGGGTTATGTGACAAAAAGCAGGTGATACAAAAAGCTACAAACTTAGTGTCTCCTTCTCCACCAGAATCTCCTCCAACACTATTTGATAAGCAGGGCTGGAAACAATGGGTAACTGAATCAACACACAGCATTTTACAACATAATCATCACAGATTTTATACCAAATGTTTTGTAAAAACAAAGGGAGTGTGACAATTATGTGAAGCTTTAAATAATTATGCCGGTATTATTTTTAAAATAATTTATTATTAAACTGTCTTTGATGCAAGATTAGAATGCATGGAATATTCTTGAATATACATTAAAGTTGAATATTGACAATGTTCGTGCACTGAGAATTCTCAGCTCTCAGCTCACAATGCAGGAGAGATTAATGCCTATCCATATGCCACTGGTGAATACATTGCTTCTGTTTATCTTTTATGTAGTGTGATGAACAGAATTATACCAGGCGACAATTACAAGATGAAAATTATAAACCAGTTTTTGAACTGGAAAAACAGAGTGTGATCATTAAGTGGTGGTAATGATTAGACAGTGAAATACAGTAAACTTCAAAACAGGGATAGTTTAGCATAAGGAAAACTGTTCATATAATTGATAATATCAATATTGAAAGTAACAGAAATCATAAGATTATGTCAATATATGCAGAAAAAGCCTTGATAAAGTACAACACTCATTTTTACCAAAAAAACACAAAGTGTAACTATAAATATATTTTTCCTTAAATTAATAAAAAAAGAAAAAGCATTTACCTAAAATCCTCAGCAAGTATTATTTGTAATGGGGATAAGTTAGAGGACTTTCCAGTAAGATCAGATGTGAAACAAAGATCCCCACTCTCATCTATGTTATTCAATATTGTATTGGAAATCTAAGCAATAGCAATAAAAAAGAAAGAAAAAGAAAAGAAGGAATCAGAATAGGAAATGAGGTACTAAAGCTATCTCTCTTTGCAGGTAATATGATATTATACTTGGAAAATCCCAAAGTCTCAAACTAAAAAGTTATTTGAAACAATTTTAACAAAATAGTAGGATACAAAGTGAACCCACTTAAATCATCAGCGTTCATATATATATACATATCACAAAATCATACAAGAAGAGAGAGTAAGAGATAGATAGCCCATTTAAACTAACTCTAGATGGTATAAAATGCCTGGGAGCATACCTGCCAAGACAAACCCAGGAAATAACGAACAAAATTACTTTTAAAAACCTTTTTATACAAATAAAACCAGATATAAATCATTGGATAAAAATTCTTCATTGGTGGGAAGGGCCAAGATAACAAAAATGACAATTTTACCTAAACTAATTTATATATTCAATGTTATCCCAATTAAATTACCAAAACAACCTTGAGATATCATTTTACATGTATCAGATTGTTAAAATGGCTGAAGGAAAAATAATAAATGTTGAAGAGGATGCAGAAAAATTGACACATGAATTCACTGTTGGTAGGACTGTGATCTGGTCCAGTCATTTTGGAGAATAATCTGTATACCCCTCCCCCAATCTGCTCTCTCCTATATCTTCTCCCATTCCCCCTCTGACTTTCCAGTAGGGCAAGATGGATCTCCATACCCCAGTGCCTGTATATCTTATTTCCCCATTGCATGTAAATAATAATATTTTTTTAAAATATTTGATTTTGAAACTTTGAATTCCAGATTCTTTCCTTTCTTCCCTCATCACCCACCTTTACTGGGAAGATAAGCAATTCAATATAGGTTGTACGTGTGTAGTTATGTAAAACATTTTCATACTGGATGTATTGTGAAAGATTGACTATATTTCCCTCCATCCTATCCTGCCCCCCACTTGTTCTATTCTCTACTTTATCCCTATCCCTTTACAAAAGTGTGTGCTTCCAACCACCCTCCCCCTACTCTACTGTCCCCTTCATCATTCCCCCCTCATCCCCTTCCCCTCTACTCTCATGTAGGCCAAGATACCCAATTTAGTATGTATGTCTTTCCCTCCCTAAGTCAAATTCAATGAGAATAAGGTTGACCCATTCCCTTTTGCCTTCCTGTTCTATCCCTCCATCACAACAGTTATCCCTTGCCTCTTCTATATGATATAATTTAATATAATTCTGTCTCTCCCAATCTCCTCTCATTATATTCCTCTCTCACCCCTCAATTTCAACTTTTAAATATCATCCTTTCTTATTCAATTGATCCTGTGCCCTCTGTCTATGCTATGTATACCTGTACACATATATATATACACATTCACATATGTATTCATACTCATATATACCCTCCTATATAGACATACATAGAAATACATGTGTACATATATATGTATATTTATTTATTTATTTATCTGTTTATTTATTTATTTATTTATATTCCCTTTACCTATCCTGATACTGAGAAAAGTTTCATAAGTTACAATTATCATTTTTCCTTGTAGGCATGTAAATAGTTCAACTTTGATAAGTTCTTTAGGATTTCTTTTCCGTTTACCTTCCCTTGAAACATTATACTCAGTTTTGCTGGGTTGGTGATTCTTTGCTTTAATTCTAGCTCCTTTGATCTCCAGAATATCATACTCCAAGCCCTTCAATCCATTAATGTAGAAGCTGCTAGATCCTGTATTATCCTGATTGTGTTTCCACAATATTAAAATTGTTTCTTCTTGGCTGCTTGGAATATTGTCTCCTTGATCTGGGAACTCCAAAACCTGACTATAATATTCCTATGAGTTTTCTTTTTTGGGTTCTTTTTTCAAGAGGTGATCAGTGAATTCTTTCAATTTCTATTTTGCTCTCTGATTCTAGAATATCAAGGCAATTTTCCTGGAGAATTTCTTGAAGGATGCTTTCTAGGTTCTTTATTTGATCATGGCTTTCAGGTAGTCCAATAGTTTTAAAATTGTCTCTCCTGTATCTATTTTTCAGGTCCGTGGTTTTTTCCAATGAGATATTTCACATTGCCTTCTATTTTTTCATTTGTTTGGATCTGTTTAATAGTCTCTTGATTTCTCAAAAAATCATTACCTTCCATTTGCTCCAATATAATTCTGAACGAATTATTCTCTTCAGAATGCTTTTGAGATTCTTTTTCCATCTGGCAA
>CM053599.1:140179010-140226421 GCA_028646575.1 Pseudocheirus occidentalis | reverse complement strand
TTTCAAAAGGGAAGATGACAATATTTTATTGTTATTACAAAGGCAATTTTTTATTTGTCATATGAATAGCCGCAAGAGCAGACTAAGCGTAATCCTCACACAGGCATCATGTTAGGCACAGTAGGTAGCTATAAATCATATGGAAAAAGAATTTTAACTATGGATCCCCAAATTCCCACTTAAAGAGATTACCCCATGACTTTGCTTTTAAAATACTGTAACCAGTTCCCTTTATCCTCCCCACTTAAAAATAAATTTAAAGTCATAGAAAATCTTGAAAGATTTCTATGTTGTTTTTTTTTAATAGGAACTAACAGAAGAAACTCAAATCTACTAGAAACAAAGGGGATAGACATTTGGCAATTCATTACCAATGAATATCTGATAACACATTTGTGTTATTATCTGATCATTATTAACATGTATAAGTATTCAGTACTCATTCATAAAAATAAAGGCTGTCTGTGTCCCACAGCCAATCTTGTTTTTACCAAAAACAACATATTTGTAAAGGAAAAAAATAATTCTCTAATAACTAAATTCTCACAATTCCTACTTAATGTGCATATGGAAAACGGGAGAAATTTGATTACCCAAGAAATTCACAGGCTATAACTCCAATACAAATGTATTCCCTTTCATGGGCAGAAAAGGAGGTAGTGAGAACCTATGGCCAGCAGTATTTGAAACAAAACAGCTTCTTCTTGACTAAGCTAACAATAGTTTAGAAAATTAAAGCTAAATATGGGCAAAGGGAAACTATTCCTACTCCATGTCTGCTCTCTCCAAACCTGATAGTCTAATGTTAAGTTTTAGCAGGCAAACGTGGCCAGTGCTAGATGACCAGAAAAAAACAGGTGGCACTCATATAGGTCTCGCAGTCTGGCATCTTCAGCTTAATAAAAAACAAATGAAACGGTTTTATTTTCCTTATAGGATATCATAAAAAAGGCTCTAATTTCCCAGGTTTTTATTTTTCAATTCCTAAGTGCACCAATAAATCATTTAGCATACTGATATTTCAAGGAAGTACAGGATTAAAGGTGCTTGGAAAGTTTATTCACATAGGGAAGACTCGGTGTGTTCTATGATACTTGAATGCTAACAGTAAACAGATTCAAATTGAAACTACTCTGATGTGTTGGAAAATAACTTAGGGTTATAGTTACTATTGACTGAAATATATAAGGAGTACAAAATTCAACTCTACAAAATGCAACTCTACATTTTTTGAATTGTTTAGAACTGAATAATGTGTTATTACCACGGTGTGACTTTTATAAGAAAATTATTATCACTATTTATCAGCTATCAACTGCTAGGTTTCAGTTAAAAATTAGCAGAGTAAAATCTAAGCCAAGATTTCTAGAGTAGAAAAAAAAATCACCAAATACCACCCCTGATTGATCACTATCTACCTTACATATGTCTGTGAGAGGATTAATGACAGTTTGCACTGGTACTGTCTGCCCATGCTGAATATAACATTAGCCAATGTGATCAGAACTATAGTGCTGTAACCAGAGCTATTAAAAAAAAATCATTTTTAAAAGTTGCCAGATACTAAAGAGACTGACAACTGCATTTAAAACCATGATCACCTAATGACCCTACCAAAAGCAGTAGAATCATCATCCAAGTAGCTGTGTTCAATGGGAAGACTTTGCCACTGAGAAAAGTTGCTGGAGTGCTCTTTTGTGGAGTAGTCATCACAAATCTTGTATGAAGTGATGCCAGCCAAATAACCAGTGCGCCTGTAGATCACCAGTGGAAGAACTAATTCCTCGAAAGTTCATTCAGGATGTTAGGGGTTACCACACTTTTTTGAAGCAAACCTCATTTGGTTTCAAGTATGACCCCAAATATCTGGAAGTACTCCACTTGAGTGGCTATTGCCAATAACAGCTCACTTAACATGGTCTTTAATGTCTCATATGAGCAGTTCTCATAGCATTATAGCATTTACCAGTAGACAAATATGAATTAGTTTCATGTTACAGTGAACAACCTGGGCTCTCTAAGGAACATTTATGGTATTCTTGCATTTAATCATCATATACATTATCAAGACTTTCAGTTCAAGATAAAGGAAACATACATGGGCTCAAGATCACTATACCATCTACCATTTGATAATGTCTTAATTCATGGCAATATACTCAGTCCAACTCTTTCAAGTTTCAATTTACATAACATTTCCATTTTTATGGCTGGATAAGTCCTTTTTCAAAATAAAAGCAGTAAGTATGCCCTTTTAAAATTTCTCCACTGAAATAAATATTTAAGGTGGCAATTATTTAGAAAACTTCATTACACTGATGAACTTTTAACTAGCAATTGCACTCTATTCCAAAAACTAAACAAATGCAATCTTTTCTTTTGCGTTCTTCACCCAAATTCAGTGCAGCAATTAAAAAATTATGCAAAATGACCTAGCATGAAAAGTTGATGAAGCATTTAACATAAAAAGATGCAATCTCTGGGGAACTTTCAAGGAAAATCATTTATCTAATACTTCTATATTCAAGATATATAAAAAGAAATGTTTAGGTTATATCCTAAACACATAGACAACTGCCCTACTGCTTTGCCACTTGACCATTAATATGTAAGCAGATTGTAGAAGACTTGAGAATGACAGCTCGGCATTTAGAGAAGGCTAAAAGGCAATCTGCCAAATTTCCACATGCTACCAAATTGCTTCAAAAGGCAAAATATCAGCTAGAATCAAAGGGGACTAAGGGGACTGGCTTTAAAATTTACCACCAAGTTAGAATGTTTTCATGTGAAACAACATTCCAATTACCCATGTTCAAATTTCTGTAGAATTTAATGTTTGTCACTCAAATGTGAAAATTCTACTAAAAAAAACTTTTTAAAAATTGATTTTAAATATAGCTGTTAACTATAAGCATATCCTCCATGGTTAACGTCATTCTCTTTAACAGTCTTGGCAACAAGCAGTTACTGAAAATGTAAACAATTTGAGAGCAAACATCTGGTTAAAAATTTATTCAATCAAAAATGGAAAATAATCTTTGGATAGAATTTCACTTTTTTTTTTTTAACTTTTAGACTCTTTGAAATCCAAGAAAAGCTAGTGCTTTGCTCTTGTTCACTTGTCAGTACAAAAGAGCTTATTAATTTCAATTAAAGCTCTCAGATTTCCCAAAAATAAAAGCCCAGAGATTTGCAGACATAATAAAATTTATTTAAATTTCATGCATTATTGGTAGCTACAGGTGTAATCATACGAAACTGAAGGACAATAATTTTGCTCTGTCCATACAATGTAGCCTTATTAAGTTAAATGAATGGGAGGTTCCACAGTTACAAAGAAACAGAAATGGTTAAAATGTTTTTAAGTTTTAAAATTCTTGAATGGAAATGCAGTCATAGACTGTTGCCTTTTCATTACTTAAATACACAATTACATAGCATCTTATATTAGGGGAAAATATCATTCTAAAAAAGTCAATTCTTGAAGAAATGGCAACACTAAAAATCAATTTAGAGGCTTCTAGTAATACTCTGAAAGTTTTCTTTCCCATTTCTTATTCATCTTAAATTGGTTTTTAAGTCATAGTTATGGTAGACTGTTAACCTTCAACCTAAAAAAGAACTACAATGCTGACATATGGCTCAAAAATTTAAATTTCAGTTTTAGATTCAAGAAAGCTTTCATGTTCAAATTGCTTAGATCACAAATTTAAACTGTGCTTGATTATACTTATCTCACTCCAAATATCAGTATGTGCAAATTCCTATGATCATAAATATTTGGTAGTTGATTTTTTCAGTTCATATATTTAGCTTTTAAACAGCAAGGATTATCCAGCCTTCAAAGTTACCAAAACAGAGAGTGAACTGAGTAACTTGTAAGAACTGGCATTTTTCACTGATGCAGTTTTCAAACTCAATGCAGCTTCTACAAATACTAATAGAGGCACTTCATGCCAGATCTTGCAAGTTTTCTTTTTTGTGAATTCCACTGATTTGATTGGTTACTAGATTTTCACAGAGGGGAAGAATTTCATTATGTTTTACCTATAAAACCACAGAATGTTTGTCATTTCAAAACAATGTGTTGAAGAAATCAAGTAAACAAACCTAAATATTAATTTTGGCAGAAAATAAAATTGACATAAAGCTAATAAAGCAGTGTCATATCTGAACAAACATTTTAGTTTTATGAATGCACTAACCACCGAAAAGGGACAGAAGTAATTTTCTTCCTTTAATAACAACCTTCACCGTTGTTGGTAAATGCCTCATTTAAAACAGTGGGTGGGTGGGGTAGTTTAGAAAAGTCCAAGTAATAAAATGTATTCAATTACTTGGAAAGTTAAAAAGCTAATGCAACAGTGTTACATCCAGATAAAAAACATTATTCAAAAGCAATTCAAATACCGAAAAGGATTTCAAATTGAATATTTTATTAACATGGTAGTTGTCTTTGTAACATGTGCACACACACTCGCACACTCTGAATGATCTGCCTGGAAAAAAGATGTCTAAATATGCCTAAGGGGAAAATTAAAAATAAAAAATTCCTTTAGGTTTTCATTATTGTAGGCAATTATGTCCACATCACTTACAAAGCTATTGCCGAATCTGTCCAAGGAAACAGAATTTGGGAGGAGAAAAAAAACTTTGGGGGAAATTCAACAGTGGCATAGCAGAGCTCTCAATATGAGAAAGCTGACATAATGTGGACTTTTGCTGTGAAATTTGTCTTTGCAAAATATGGGGAGAAGTTTATCAATGGGCAGAAAATAAGAGAAGGCGGTGTGAAGTAGGCTTTTGCAGAGTCAATTTTCCTCACAGTATTGTGCAGGGTCATCAAGAAAAATGCTTAGTCCTTCTCTGGAACCAGTTTCAGAACTTTTCCAATTGCAATGGTCTTCCCTAAAAGACAACAACAATGACAAAATAAAAATAAAAAAACCACCTTTTCATTAACAGTCTAGACAAACTACAAAATCATTTTGACCTCCTGAGGTCTCATTTTCAATACATAAACTAAAAAAATTTAAGTCCAAAGAAATAACTTATTAGACAATATTTTATTAATCATGGTATATACTGGTAGGGATAAACAAGTGTAAGTCAGAATTTATAGTGGAAAAACTACTCAAAAGGCTTACTGACATCTTAAGCCAACAAGAGAATTTCCAAATGGAATATTTTAGATAATATATATAAGTGGTTAAACACAAAAAGGTAGACATAGAAAGTGTAATCTCTATCACTAGAACTTTATAATGTGAAATATGTGTAATTGTTTAGGACAAAAAAAGTTATTATTGATGTATACAACACAGAGGGAACATACATAGATTAATGTGGATTACTACCCCCTTTTTTTCTGAGAATTTGGTAGAATATCTAAACTAAAAAAAAACAACACAACAACAACAAAAAAAAAAAACAACCCAACCCAAACTCAAAATAGATTAGAACAACCAATATGAACTTCTAGATGAAAATGCTACTGAATCAAGTAAAGCCTACAAGTATCAACACGATATAATCTTTTTGGTCTTCATTTATGCCTGCCCATCCTGACTACAACCAAGTAGACAAGGAGAATGTTTAATGTTACACTACAATGCATTTCTTTTTCCCTACTCAGCTACCACCTTATTTCAGGACAGAACCTCATCACGTCTCACCTGGCCTAACTGCTCACCTGCCTCACAAGTCTTTTCCTCCATTCTGTGCCATCCTCCCAAACTGCCAAAATGATTTTCCTTAGGGGTAAGTTCTGATAAACCTTACTCAATTAACTGCAGCCCCTTCTTCCTCTAGGATAAAAGATATGCATGGCCTCAACCTACCTTTCCAGTCTCATGTAGTACTATCTTGGCCGTTTTCACACACCTGTGTCTCCTACCTCTTCCTTTTCTTCAAAACTCAGCTCAAGCGCCACATGAAACTTTCCCCAAATCCCCCATTTCCTTCCTCCTCAGACTGCCTTGTATTTCTTTATTCAAGATGCACTTGTCTAACAACAGAATGTAAGTTTTTTGGCGGCTGAGACAGTTCCATATCTACCTTTCTATCCCTAGTACTTTGTGTAATATCTGGCATACAAGTGCTTAATAAATGCCTGTTGATAGACTGAATGTCATTAGGATTCTTTTTTTTACAAAGAACTGTAAACTAACAGCGATAAAGAGAAATCAACCTATGTCCCTATGAACTAAATGCTCTGAGAAATAGAGGGTATGGAGTTTTACAATAAAAGTTTATTCTGTCTTAAGTTTTAACCAAAACCTCCCCATCAACCATATACCATTATCTTACTCCAATAAAGTGTATTTTCTCTAAAGTAGCATTACTTTCATGATTTCTTAGTCAGGTTTCTCATGAAGTTTCAATATCATCCATTTCAGAACCAAAGATCATCAATAAGGTGAAATACATCTGATTAGATGATGAAAAGAGTTTAATTATCACATAAAACTTTGGTTAAAAAAAAAATTCTAGTCACAAAACGCAAGCTGCAAGTACTGCTCAAGCAATTAAAACCAAGCAGATTTAAGTAAAATTTTTGCATATATATATAATTTAGCATATAAAATGCTTTTAAAATTTGGTACTATGGAATCACATTTAAGATTTCAATTCTAAGCAGCCCACCACAGCTAAAATACCACTGATGCACATTTTATGGAGGAGATAGGAGTTATGAGTTCAAGTCCCAAATTACCTGGTACTCATTAGCTGTGACTTCCAAGAAATCACTTCATCCTTTTCTTACCAATAAAAGGTGGATTTGAATAAATGATTTCAAAGATCCCTTCCAGTTCCAATAGTCTATGGTTTCAAAGTTCTCTCTGAAGCCACACTGATGCAAGATTCTAATGATAAATTTTATTAAAGCATAAACATAGACCAATGAGTTAGAAACACGTTATTTTTTAGTCCTCTTACCCTCATCTCTTAAGGTAAAACGACCCATCTGAGGGAAATCTTTGAAGGTCTCAAGGCAGATGGTTCCTGCTGTCCTTAAACGGGCAATGCATACTTGATCTTGTTTGACAAAACGTGGTCGTGTCTTACTTTTTTCTCCTGATTTTTTGTCTACCAAGCAGATTAAGGCCTATCCAAAACACAAGTCCAGAAGCTTTATATCAAACCAGATAAACAAATATCAAATAAATAAAAAAATAAATCAGATTAGTGTCCAGTAATTTCTCCCCCACTCCTGGGTCATGTGCCTTAACTTCAAAAATCTTTTTAACGATCCCTGCAAGAATTTCAACCTCAAAAACATACTCCAAACAACATCCAAAAAATGCCACTTTAGAGGAATTATAACACCAACGTTTTGAACAGCTTTGATTTTCAACTAGGTACCATCTTTTCATAGTGACTGCCTGACATTGAAAGTTGTGTTTTATTTTATTACAGACTCACTGTTATCTCGACTTCTTCAATACAGGTATGAATGTGCAGCACCGCATTATAACCTGGGCAGATGATCGATTTGTGCTCGATAATCACTATCTGAAAAGCAACACAAAGTTCATTACCATTTCTCTAAGCTTAGAAGAGATAGCAAGGTGCAGTCTTGCATATTATACATTCCTGCATGTAAAAAAACTGCCCCTAATTAACCTACCATTTATAGCACAAGGGCTTTGGGTTTCTAGTCACTCAGCATAAACTGTTCCATGTAATGAATAATTCTTTTAAAGGCAACTTATGGTATATGCAGATCATGGAAAGTTTTAAAGGAGGGCAGAAGATAGTATGCTGATTTTTTCCTGATACAAACTTGATAAATAGGTCAAACATTTGTAGCATTAAAATTACTTACTTGATAGTTGGTCAAAGGAAAATGAGCTAAATGCTAAAGAGCTGAGTCCAACAGTCTGTAATGCTGCCTGTTGTAGCCATTTATTTATTTACTATTACTTGACTCCAAGTCAATCAAGCCCTCTAAGCCTGTTCCCTCATCCATAGAATGAGGACACAACCTCCTCCCTTGTCTAACACAGGTAATTTATTATGAGAACCAAATGAGACAACTAGCACTTTCTAAAAATCAAAAGAAAAGTTTATTTAAAATTTACAACTCTGTAAGAAATGACTTTAGTGCCTCATTACAAGTTATATGTAGAATAAAAGAAACTAAGATGTTATGGATTCAGACTGTTTTGAACAAAGGTATTTATGTGCAAAGTGTCATTATTTTAAGGATTTGGTTTATTTGGTGCCATTTATTTGGTGCCTCCATACTGCAATTGCAAATAAAATATGTAACAATAGTTAAAGAAACAAAGTAATCTATAAACAGATTTAACATGCGGTGATATGTGCACTTGCATTTACCTGGGCATCAAACGTGCGTCCAGAATGACAAAGATTATTAGGATCACAAAGTATGAATCCTGGAAGAATTTCTTCTTCTTCAATTCCCTTCAGTCTAATCTTTAGGTTTTCACCTGGGGCTACAGAATCAGTTTCTACATCATCAGAAAGGATTCCAAGAACTTCCACGTTGTGCTTAAAGAAATCAAGATTGGATTTTTTTGATACGCGAAAAATGTGTTTATTATATTACAATTTATAAAATTACACATGAATATTTACTTAAGTCTTATAGCTAGGTTTTTTACTTACTGATTAAGCAATGAAAAGTATATGTTGTATTTAAATGATTATTCCATTCAAAACCAATGATGGAAATAAAAAATATATATCAACAATATAACCGCCAATCAAAATATAACGCAATTCCTCATATCTTTTCAGGTTAATCAAAGTACCCGGCATAAAATAACTTAATAAATGCTTATTGCCTTATTCTGATACTGTTTCAAAGGAGAAATCAAGGCTAGTATTTGTACATTAACTCATAAAATCCCTAATTTATACTTATTTATTATATCTTTATATCATGAATATAAGTGGAAATTAGTCATTTGATTCTTCTAAGGTCCAATTTCTTTAATCTTATGACACATCTCCCAAAGCCTATTAGTTCCCAATAATTTAAGAGTCTGCATTTTTAAAAAATCTATTCAAACATATAATTTAAAAGCAGACCATATGAAAAAATAATCAGTAGTGTTGAAGCAATATCCTTTCTAAATGTCACCCTTATATTAATGAATAACTAGAATGGGATCTTTGTCAAATTCTGAATCAATGTCTTCAATACCAAAACCTTTAAGGCAATTTCCCCCACACCCACCCACCATGATTCTACACAGAAAACAGGCAAGGACGTTTATTGCTTGTGTATGAATTTAAAGATAGAACTATACTTTTAACTAACCTATCTACCAATTAAGGGAGTAAAGGGGGTCGACACTAACAACCCACCACACAGAAGTGTAACAAGAAATCTTTACTTACTATTTTATGCTCAACTAATCCAGCACCACCCCCACACACAAATGTCCTTTAATGGTTAAGACCAATGGAGCTAATCTAAAGGTGATGTGAATCTTTATCTCGAGATTCCTTTGTCAAAAGTGGGTTTGAGTCAAACAACTTCTTCAAGTATATGAAGGGTTATTATACTGAGGATGGTGACCAGCTGTTCTCCATCTCCACTGAGGATAGAACAAGAGGAAATGGGCTTAAGCTGCAGCATGAAGGATTTAAATTAAATATAAGGAAGAATTTCCAGATAGAGGATTATTAAACATTGGAACGGGCTCCTGAGTGAGACAGTATTCTCTCCTTTCTGATACCTCTGGGTAATCTGAGGTGTGATTCTGGCTGAAGTCTTGAGAAAAAAGACTAAATTAACTCTCAAGGTTTCCTGAAGACATATGATTCTAAGGCACATACTAACATTCATTAAGTTAAGAATGAACACTGTAATAACCCTTTCTACACATCTACCTCAGAAATAGGCATGGTTTCTCAAACAAGAAAAAAGTATCCTTTGAGTGAAGGTGAACTTTGATATAGCAGGGTTACTGCCTAATTTGTTAAAGTATTCTAGGTCAAAAGCTAATTATTCACTCAATTTAGTATCAGATAGTTTTGTAATTTTGACAATTTATATTTATGAACAGTAAGACTGTGATTTCTTAAGAGAAAAAGACAAGGTGAAAGGGAGTTACAGTTTTGGGGTATAGAGTCAATTTTGCACTTAGAAAAGATTTTAGGCCAGTTGTTTAAAGGCTAGAAATAAAGAAACTCTTATTCTTATTGGGTTTTAGATATACAAAATACAGGGGCGGCTAGGTGGCGCAGTGAACAGAGCACCAGCCCGGAGTCAAGAGGACCTGAGTTCAATTCTGACCTCAGACACTTAACACAAAAAAAACTAGCCGTGTGACCTTGGGCAAGTCATTTAACCCCAACTGCCCTCCAAAAAGAAAAAAAAAGCCTCCTAGTTCATTAAATATCCATCTTTGGGGCGGCTAGGTGGCGCAGTGAATAGAGCACCGGCTCTGGAGTCAGGAGGACCTGAATTCAAATCCGGTCTCAGACACTTGACACAAAAAAACTAGCTGTGTGATCTTGGGCAAGTCACTTAACCCCAACTGCCCTCCAAAAAGAAAAAAAAAGAGAGATATACAAAATACACCTTTAATTATTAGTCTAGTCTCCCAACTTGCTAGGCCATTCTGTTCCACTAAGAAAGGGCTTAATGGGACTAGCAGCTTTGGGATTTCTCTGTGGAAGTAAGAGTAATTATCCTTATCAGGCAGAGCTGTTCCCAACAACAGCCTACCTGTTAAACTGGCCCATCAAGAAATAGTTAATAGTCTACCACTACTAGTCCTTAGTAAGTATCAATATTAAGCTCAATGAAAATTTAACTGAATGTTTTTTTTTCCTGATTCCATACATTCAAGGTAATAACAATGAAGAAAACATTAACTGAAATAAATCCCTTCCCTCTTTATTATGGGCTGGCAAAATACATGTTAAGAATAAGATTTTTTGGGGCGGCTAGGTGGTGCAGTGAATAGAGCACCGGCCCTGGAGTCAGGAGTACCTGAGTTCAAATCCGGCCTCAGACACTTAACACGAAAAACTAGCCGTGTGACCTTGGGCAAGTCGCTTAATGCTAATTGCCCTCCCTACCTCTCCCCCCTTCCCCAAAACAAAGCAAGGGAAAAAAAAAAAAAAAAGATCTTGATGAAAGTTATATAAGAGTCCTACTGTATTTGCTTTTAAACTAAATGGTTTAGCCATGGTCTCATCACCCTCTTACCCCTGCCATTTTCACCTATTTCTTGTCTTCTTCCCAAACACTGTGATGAAATATTCACTGAGATGAATTGTGAATTTTCTTTGATTTGTAGGCACTAGCACCTTGTATATATTCATGTTCCAAAAACTTACTGATATTTTCAAGAAAAAGATTAAATGGAATACAGCATTACAACTTACTTAGAAGAAAACTTTTTATTCTTACCTTGTTTGGCATCATGACAAGCTGCTGTCCTTTACAAATAGAGCCCGATTCCAGCTTTCCCAGGACCACAGTGCCCATATCCTTTAGAAATAATTTTTTAAAATTAGATCAGGCATAATTTGTTGGTAACATTTTTACCTTTATCAATTACCTTGTAAACAATACTTGTAAAAAAAGTAATTATTCAGACTAAGTATTACAAAAGAATCACTAGAGTGGACTGAAGAAGAAAAAACATTAGCTAAAGGACCTCAAATTCAAAACAAATACCGTATTTTCAGAAATTATTATTTGAATGAATATAAATCAATTCTTTGAGAGATTCTGTGCTACTCTACAAACTACTAACAAGAGCAACTCCAGGATTTTAAGTATCGAAATGACCTAGTAAAAAACCCCCAGTTAAAAAGAGAATATAATCCATTGTTTATATTTCTTTATGCTATTTTGTTAACAGAAATTACTTTGAAGTAAGACACCCCCATCTAAACATGGTCTTTCTTGATACCTTGTATTTATCCACAATTGGCAGCCTGATTGGTCCATCAACTGATCTGTTGAAGTTTGGCAAATTATCCAGATATGGAATAAATGGTAACCCCCTGAAAAGGTAGAGCACAACAATTAACAACACTTGTTTTGCCCAATAAGATAAATCAGAAAAGTTATACATCATGGTACTGGTAACTACTGCAAAAAGATAAGCTTAACTGTTATAACAAGATTTTCTATTCATTCAAATAGCATCTTACCTTAATGTTTTCCACAGACTGGTTCCTAGGACAGGAACTTAACACTTATACATAATCTCACTTAAGTCTCATCATAATCTTGTGAAACAAGTAGTACAAGCTCCATTTTATAAATGAAGAAGCTGAGGTTTGAAAGGTGAAGTGACTTCCCCAATGCTCCATAACTAATAAATTAATTTAAAAAACACATCTGATTTCAAAGCCATTGTTTTTTCCACTGTAGTTTAGTAATATTTGATCTATTTGTTACTTTTGTTTCTATGTCATGTAGACTAGTTAGGAAAAATATTTGAAACAATCATTTGAAAGACACTTGTAAAATTAAGACTAACCTAGATCTCAATTCTAAAATTATGATTCTACATAATAACCATTTCCCTTCATGCATCAAGGTTGTATTCCTTATTACTGTAAATATATTTCACAAGATCATCATGTATTTGAAAGATATAAGGGAGACAAACTTCCTTCAAAATTAATAATAGTAGTGGACCTCATTAAACAAGAACACTGCAGTCATTCTTTTCCTTAGTCTAAAAGATACTTACATATACCAAGGGCAGAAATCTGATTGCTCTTTAAGGTTTGCACCAGTCAATCCAGAGCAGGGCATGAAGTGTATATCCTTTTTGGGATTGAAGCCAACTTTTTTCAAAAATGGCACCAACTTTTCTTTACATTCTTCATATCTACAAATATTTATTAAAAATTAGCCAATTGTGAAAAACATACATTTCATCATTAAAGAGAATTCAAAAAGACCCAAATAGTCCCCAGTGGCTTATGAACAGTTTTAAAGTTTTTGAAAGCTTGGTATATGCAAGCTATCAATAGCCATATAAAAATGCTCAAAATCACAAATGATAAGTGTAAAAATAAAACAACTAAGATTCTACCTCAGTACTCAAGATTCAACCTAAGTACAATCAGATTAGGACAAAACTGACAAGACAAAAATCAACAAATGCTAGAGGGACTGTGAGAAGACAAGTATATTAGTGTATTGCTGTTAGAATCGTGAATGCAACCGACTATTCCAGAAAACAATGTGCAATCATACTTTTAAAAATCCGTGAACAGGAAAACAGAAGAACAAATTTTGTTAAATGTAGTGGAATATTACTGAAACACTAGAAATGGCAAATATAAAACATTCAGAAAAATTGGGAAGATTAAAACTCACACACAGTGAGCTCCATGAGGAGAATAACTTACATAAAGACTTCAGATCTGATCAATGTAATGACTAATAGTGCTTTACAAGAACATAGAGATGAAATTATTCCCGAAAACTGGCTGAGATGGTGGACAACAGGAACAATACAATCCCTAAGGTTTCAGACATAGTTCCTGTGTTGACCTTTTTAATTTGACTTATTTGTTACCCAGGACTTTTTCAGGGGAAGGGCCTGAGATAACAGAAGTTATCAGCAAAGTGTCAGTGACTTTTTTTTTAAGAGCTTCAATAAAAAATTTCTGAAAAAAATCACAATTCTCTCCATTAAGTGATTGTGAATAAACAGCAAGATATATGAAAAAAATGAATAAGCTTTATTCACCTTTCATTACTCCAATTTACTGTTGGGTCATCCATCTTATTAATAAGCACTATTAAGTGTTTTACACCTGCTGTTTTTGCCAACATGGCATGTTCTCTTGTCTGTCCTCCTTTTTCAAATCCAGTTTCAAACTCTCCTTTCCGGGCAGAGATTACCTATTCCAAGAAAACAAAAGCTTTTCTTTAGTGCACACACTTCCAATTTGAAAATGTTAATATTTTGGATATGCTAGAATCTACCATAACAAAGCAAGACAGAAATATCCCTGAGTATTACCTACCACCACCCCTAGTATGGGTAGGGTCTTTTATTAACACCCACCTAGACTTCTATAATAGCATTCCATTTCTTGCCACTTCCACTTTCTCTTCTTTTTCAAACCATCTATCACATTCATGACAGAATAATCTTATCGTATGGTTCCTTTACACATTTACTGAAAAATCTTCAATGGCTTCCCACTGCCTATTAAATGAAATGCTACATTCTTTCTGAGATATTTTGGACCCTAAACTAAGTGATTCTGCTCTATTTTTCAATCTTTATCTTACAGATTAAAGATACAGAAAAGTGAGGCTCCCTGTTTCACTTTATGCTTTTGCTCAGTTTCTTAATGCCCGGAACATCCTCGCTCCCAATTTAGCTAGCAACTTCTCAATCACCTTTTTTTTTTTTTTTTTTTGCTTTTTGGAGGCAGTTGGGGTTAAGTGACTTGCCCAAGGTCACACGGCTAGTTTTTTGTGTTAAGTGTCTGAGGCCAGATTTGAACTCAGGTCCTCCTGACTCCAGGGCCGGTGCTCTATTCACTGCGCCACCTAGCCGCCCCTCAATCACCTTTTTAAAGTTCATATCAAGTATCATCTCTTCCACAAATTCTTTCCTGAGACTGAGCTCCACCTACCCCCAAATCTCAACATTTATCCACCTTCCCTTTTGGACCTTAAAGAGCACCTCTGCAATTAATTAATTCACTTGATATTGAGTATTATCGTTAACCCCATTTGTTTTATCCCTCTACTAGACTGCAACTTAGGAGAGATTCCAACCAAGGAGAGATTCCAACCAGCACCAAGCCCAGTAGGTGTTTAATGGTTGTTGTTGTTATTAAACAACATTCAGATACTTGTTACATCCTCAAAAAATTTGGACCACAGAAGCATAAAGTAGCTTCTGTGGAAATTGCTTTTATTAGCCCCCGAGTTTTGTGTGCCTGCTATATCCAAACAAAATGTTAAATATAAAAGAGTCAAGATGTACACACACGTGCATGCATGCTTACACACACAGAAACACACAGACACACACTCATGTACACAAATTGGGTGAGAAAAATAAAGGTTTGAGTTTTTTTCCTTTTTCAATGAAAGAATATTTCTTCCAGTACTGCTCCCACCCCACCAAGTGTAGTGTTTATTGATTCATTTATAAAATAACATATACCATATTGATCAGGCTTAAGTACTGACCATTTCAACAAAATGATTCATAATGAAACATTTTCTCAACCTTTCTCCCCAAGTATTATTCAAGTTTCACTTGACTGGGAGCAAGGGTAGGGGCTCCATAGGGGTGAAGACAGAAAGACAGACATATATACACATAAAACCTCTACTGGGTGTTTCCCCAACATTAGTGACAGTACTACTGATTTTTGAAAATTTCATTAAGTATACTGTAAAGTAGGCATATATTTATTAAGTATTTGCTATGTGCAAAGCACTGTACTAGGTGCCAGATGGAAGCTGACCCACAGAACATATGGAGATGTACAAAACACTGAAGTGTAAAAAGTAATTTCTTTGAGGTTCTAATCTAGCAGTACATAAAACTGAACTGGTAGTAGGAAAAGGAAGATCTATCACAAACATGCATTCCAGAAGTTAACTCCAGCCACAAAATCATAATCATCAGACTCCTGGGAAAGAAATAACTAAGAATAAAGTAGGTTAACTATGAACTCTACCACTTGCCAATTTAACTCAAATCTCTGGAATTCAAACTGAGCTGCAGTAATAGAACAAAAGTCGACTGATACAATCTCTTACCAGCACGGCCAGATCAGCTTGAGAAGCACCACCAATCATGTTTGGGACAAAACTCTTGTGCCCGGGGGCGTCTAGGATGGTGAAGTGCTTCTTTTCTGTCTCAAAGTAGGCTCGGCCCACTTCTACAGTTTTACCTTTGTCTCGTTCTTCCTGATTTGTATCTAAGGCCCATGACAAGTACCTATGAGAAGTACAATTTTAAAGATACATTATTTTTAAAACTGCACCTATATGAAGGTTTTCTGCATATCATTCCTTAAAAAAAAAAAACAAAAACTTACATGCAAGCATATGCTGGGGAGTAATTTAGCAATCTAAGAATTGATATTCCCTACCTAGAATCATACAAATCCCACCCCACCCCAATTCCTTTAAAAAAAAAAAAAAAAAAGTTATTGACCCTGAGGATCATACTGTCCATGGGGTTTTCATGACTATTACACTGGTGTGGTCTGCCATTTCCTTCTTCAATGGATTAAGGCAAAGAGAGGGTAAGTGACTTGCCCAGGGTCACACTATTGTTATTCAGTCATTTTTTAATCCTGTCTGACTCTTTGTGACCCCATTTAGGATTTTCTTGGCAAAGATACTGGAGTGGTTTGACAGTTCCTTCTCCAGTTCATTTTACAGAGGAGGAACTGAAGCAAACAGGCTTGAGTGACTTGCTGAGGATCACACAGCTCATTAAGCGTCTAAGGTCAGATTTGAACTCAGGTTTTCCCGACTTTAGGCCAAGCACTCTATCTACTCCATCAGCTAACAGTCTCCTAAAGTCTGAAGTCTCTGGTCTAATCTGAATTAGAAAAAGGTCAATTTTTCTTTAACTACCAACTCCTAAACAGCATGGAATCTTTTTACATCATTCTTGCCAAAGGTCTAACCAGATGTTTCAGGGGTTGAGACAGGATTCTTCCTGAATGTGATTGCTAAGTTATTGATAAATTCAATTAATTTAAGTATCTCAAACTGATCTTTAACCAAGTAGAAAAGGAGAATCCTTGGAGACATGATTAAAAAGGGTTGGAGTAATTTTAGGAAAGTGATTCTCTAAGATACAGCAAAAGTCAACTGATTACTATTCTGTTTGATGAATCCAAACTGCTACTTGAAATTTCAAGAGAACTGTTAATATGTTTGATCTTACAATGGAATTTTTTCTACAGGTTGTCTAATTTTATCTATTTGCTTGTATACTGTTGAGAGTTATAAACTCGAGAGCAAATGGCTTAGGTCAGTTAAAAAAAAAAAAGAATGAATTTTTTTCCGTTTGGTTTTTCTCTCTTTTAAAGCCCAGATTCCTAGAATTAAAGTTATTAATTGTCTCTAGCAGATCTGCATCTAAAGTTCATAGGACAAAACTTTTTCTTCCACTCTACTAAAAAACCTCAATCAAATGAGTAAGATGCTTGGCAAGGGCAGTATGTATTCATTTTGCAGATACTTTGCCAAATACAGAACACAGAAGATAATTAAGAGGCAGTACAACATGGCAGAAAGAACACTGGGAGGCAATGAAGAACAATGAATATGAAGAATTCAACTAAATATGTTTAAGACTTTTATAAAATGATGCAAAGTAAGGAAAAGCAGAACCAAAGGAACAATATATACACATATATTGACTACAACCATGTAGATGAAGAAAACATTAAATAGCAATACTTTTTAAATGGTAAATTTATAAAATCATATGGTTAATTGCATGACTATCAGTCCTGATATTTTCTTTTGCTATTTTTGCTTAACTCTTTGCAGGAGTTTGCTTGATCTGTAATTTGGTTGCTTGTGGTAACCTATTTTGTCAAAAGAAGATTGATAAAGAATATCTGGAATCTGATAACCTGGCTTTTCATAATGACTAGCTCCATGATTTTAAACAACCACATCAATATTTAACTTCTGAAGGAGAGTATATTAAGTTTCCATGCAGCTCTAAAAAGTTTATGATTATTCTGAAGACGATACTTAACTATTATGAGTATTTCAACACTCATGAATGGATCTTTGAATTAAAATTTTACCTATCCAAAATTCAAGGAGAGAAACATCCACAAATACTAAATAGATTCAAAGTAAAACCCATTTATCTACATACTGACTATTCTCTCTTTTTTTTTTTTTTTGCTTTTTGGAGGGCAGTTGGGGTTAAGTGACTTGCCCAAGGTCACACGGCTAGTTTTTTTGTGTTGAGTGTCTGAGGCTGGATTTGAACTCAGGTACTCCTGACTCCAGGGCCGGTGCTCTATTCACTGCGCCACCTAGCCGCCCCCATACTGACTATTCTCAATTCTCCTCATAAGAAAAAGCAACAAGTATTAAAAACTGCTTTTACAGCGACTCTTAACAGAACCAATCAAATGATCGCAAAACTCATCATTTCCAAGTCACTATAAGTAACTGATGTAAGAAAAGCAAAATTAAAATGTCAGAGTTCTCAATCTGATGGGAGCAACAACCTCAAAATATTTGTGCGCAGAAGTTATAGCATTCTTATTAAAAAAAAATAATGCAGCAAAACGTATGACTGCTTGGGGATATGTCTGTACAATTAAGATAAAAGAACTTAATATAAAGACGAAAAAAAAACCACTCAATATCTTCTGGGAGAAAAGCAAGGATATTCACAAAGGCATACAGGAATCCTGCTTCACAAATGTTTGCTAGTATGTCTGCATGAGAAACAATAAACAATTTCTATCTAACCTGCCATTGCCTTTTTAGTTTCTGCGTACCAATTAGGAACATAAATCATTCTTCATTGTCATACCACTTAATTCACACTGAAGGAATAGAGAATTCTATTTTCTTTTCAGTATTTGATGTACTTCAGTGCTGAGTGGAGTTTGCACTAGTGTTGCCTCCATCTCCATAAATGTTTCAAATGATGATACAAATTGCCTTTTTCTACACAACTAGGAAGAATGGAGGAAAACCTGAACAAAAGTTTATACTTCTCAGATGCTGGAATTCACTGATACTGACACACAGAACTATTCCAACCAAGAGAGGTGCTTAACAACTATAATTACGATATAGTACCAGGGACTACAAAATCAGTCATTATGGCCCAACATTTAGATAAAATTAAGCAAATTTCCAGTGGTTTCTGTATTACTATAATATTTTCCATACCAAGTTTCTCTGTTTTTTTCTTTAGCTTCTCGTTCATATTTTTCAAGTGTTCTTTTGTCAACCATCCCAGTCAAATACCTGAAAAACGCACACAAACATGCACATATTGAACTTTTAGAGCAGTCAACAAGTAAAAGTCTAATTATTTTTAAAGGTTTAGTGTTAAGGGAAGAAGAGGGCAATTCAGCTATGTTCTTTGATACTTAATAGGTAAAGACAAGAAGGCATTTCCGCATCCAATACTTTTAGATCTAATTTTTACAATCCCCAAGTGATGATCTACATGCAAGTTTACTAAAATAACATCTCCAGTGAATGAATCAGGAATGTTCAATTCTAAAAGTTGTTTTTTAGGTATCCTTAAACAACACTATGGGAATTTCCAGCAAATAAACTAGTATTAAAATTAAGAAACTCAAAGGTTTGTAGAAGAATAAGGATTCAGCTGCAGTAAATATTGATTTGGCAATGACTGAGGCTGGATAAGAACTTTCCCTGATGGAATGTTTTAAAGTTGCTGTCTCCTTATAACATTAAAGAGACTTGTTAAAAATACATTATCAACTTACATTATTTGTCCTCCAATAGTTGATTTACCAGCATCTAGCAAAAACAGAGAATTGTAAACTATTAAAAAGTACAAGTAGACACATATGCTATCATAAAGAACCACTATTATACTTAGAAACAATGTAGAAATTATACACAGGCATTATGTGGACAACCCACATTTAATAACTGTCAGCTTTACACTTTTGTTCCAAATAACCTCTATGAAGAACAGTAAGACTACTGAACATTAATGCTCTCTCCTTTCCTATTTCTTACTGCATTTGAACCTGGGTACTCTATACCCATGTCTTCGGTATTCACTCTTCAAATTATCCAGTAAGGTAGCCAAACCAAAAGTACAAAAACAAAAGTAAAGATCACAAAAGAATTCTATTTGTTCCATAGAAATTGATGCTTTGGTCACGGTATATATTTAATATATATTAAGTTTTATTTATTTTGTTTATTTAATTAAATTTATTTAATATAATAATCTTCTTGCCCTAGGAGATATTGTGCAGGGGAAAGGAGAATTATTTGGGTAAACTGCTTCCTCAGCTTCTGTTTAACAGAGCACAAGTGAAGCATTGAAATTTCTCACCAATGAGATCTGTAAAAGTGGCATGAAAACAAGTGATGAGTTATCACTGTCAAGAAAGCAACCTCCTCTTTTTTACACTCATTCCTTCCCCCAATTCCCCATTCAGACAACAAATAGCAGCAATGGAGAATATTTGAGTAAATATGTCTTTGGCTACACATAAGAAGACCCAAAGAATCAGAAAACACTCTGGTAAATTTCATTTCATAGAAAAGTTGATACTGAAATTATTGTAGTAGGTAAATTTTATCAAAAACCAAAGAAAAAAAGGTTTTAGTTCCTAACATAAATGTAAGTTAGGACACACAAGTTATCAGTGACTGAAATGCCACACTGAACTGAACAACACTCTCATACAACTATAACAATTCTCCAGCCTTCACCCATTTACAACTTACCTACATGACCAATGAATACTACATTTACATGCTCTTTTTTAGGTGCACCAGGCGGTGCTACTACAGCTTTAGGTTTTGGTATTTCTTCTTCCTCCTCGATCATCATTTCTGGGACACTTTCCTCTGAAGGCCCTCCGTCTCCCAAAGAGCCACCCCCTGGCTCTGCTTCACTAGGTTCTTCTTTGTGCTCCCATGATTCTTCTGGGGACATTTCTGTCTCTCCATTTTCTACTGGAAAAAAAAACAAATGGCTTAATTTTATTTTTGAACTCACTTTTACAATGAACAGATATCTTTTAAATGAAGACATTCACTGGAAAAAATTTCATTTCCTAACATCTCTACTACATACATAAAAGCAGGAATATCTCTACTTATTTCTGAAGCTGATAATAGGTTTAAACTTGGTTATTGACATCAGTAAATTCCCAGAAATTAAGAGATTTCTATTTTAGCTAAGGAGCACTTTCATAAGTGAAAAATAGCAAAGATGACTATTAATTTAAAACTCCTTAATGTAGACATCAACTATTCTAATATGCCAAAATGCACTAAAAATGACTATTTAGCTGGGAAGAACAATTAAAAAGTAGGAATTCAGGAAGAAATTCAGTGGACATCTAAAAATCTGTTACTTAAATCTGGTCTGAACTTCCATTAATCAGCTTGGGAATAGAACATTAATGAAACACAGAGAGTAAAACAGAAGTTATGGGCAAAAGTAAACTGAACAAGTACAAATATTTTTAAGTTTATTTAACAGCATTCCACTTAGTCCTGTTATATTTGCAATCATTACATTTACTACAGTAACATTCATGTCAAATTAAAATCATTCCAAAAGTAACTGAAAAGCATAATATACATTTTACATATGTACTTAATAGCAAAGACTCAATTAAGCCAGTGCTCAACGTAGCCATTATAATATAACACTTACATTTGCACCTTAAATCTTGAGATTGAAAGTTTCATATTACTGTATTAATATGGTCAGAAAGTGTCTTACCAACAGGTTCTGAAACTTCCATGCTAACAGCTGAATTTGAACCTAAACAAGAAATTGAGATATAATGCACGTTTACAAAAAAAAATACCTATCCTTCCAACCCCAAAACAAAGACTTCTGATGAAAAGATTGCAAAACAGAAAATTACCTTCATATAACACTGACTGTTCTTCTTGAGAAGGTTCCACAGGTGCTGTTTAATAAAAACAAGTTCTTGTTAAACATATATGTAGTCATTAAATTGTTTAATTTCCCAGTATGTCCCCAATGCTAAATATAAGTTCTTTGAAGGGGTCCATTAGTCATTATATTGATTCCGCAAACAATGTGCTTGAAACATTTAAAATAGTTTGAATACAACCTAATTTTTTATACTATTGTTCTGCAAACTCTTTCTTCACAGACTGTACAAATTAACTCTTGCCCAAGTTAGTTCTAATTATTATCAATTACTACAGTTTTACTATAAAGCAAGTAGAGCTTGACAGGGGAAGGGAATACACTTTGTTATAAAACAACTATTACTTCTCAGTAAAGTTTCCCTTTTTAAAAGAGTTAAGCAAAATGGTCTAGAGCAGTGATTCTCAACCTTCCTAATGCCACCACCCTTATGTAGGCGGACCCACCTGGAGATGCATAGAGGAGCAGTGTCTCGGTTCCTAAGACTATCGGAAATACATGTATTTCCGATGGTCTTAGGCAACTCCTGTGACCCCCGTGAAAGGGTCATTCGACTCCCAAAGGGGTCACAACCCACAGGTTGAGAACCACTGGTCTAGAGGTTGAAGTTTATAGCACATGTAACATCACACAAAACTCAACATCTACAAGTCAGTCTAATTGAGGTACATAAACTATGCCATACCATAGTAACACTTAGCTAGATTAAACCTTAAGAGGGTAAAACATGCTACTCTACATTAATTATATACTTTTCTCAATATTTCCAGAAGTGCTTAGTACTCAACAGACTAGATTCTTCTTCATTTCCAATTCTATAGTTAAGAAATAACCCATAGGCAGTGGTGTGGAGAACAGTGCAAAACAAGAGGCTAGGGATTGCGTTCGAGATAAACCATTTCGCTGCAGGAACCCCTGAGTGAGGAAGAAGCACCGCACTGGACACTGTGAAGAACCCAAGGAGCTCCTACAGCAGGGAGAGAAGTGGGTCAGGATGGGAAAAGGAGACTCCAACAAGCCGAGGGGCAAAATGTCCTCCTACACCTTCTTTGTGCAGACGTGCCAGGAGAGCACAAGAAGAAGCACCTGGACTCCCCAGTGAACTTTGCGGAGTTCTCCAAAAAGTGCTCAGAGAGATGGAAGACCATGTCTGTGAAAGAGAAGTCCAAGTTTGAAGACCTTGACAAAGGAGATAAAGCTTGGTATGATTGGGAGGTGAAAAACTACGTCCCTCCCAAAGGTGACAAGAAGGGAAAGAAAAAAGATCCCAATGATCCCAAAAGACCACCATCTGCATTCTTCCTCTTCTGTGCTGAACATCATCCAAAGATCAAAAGTGAACACCCAGGCCTTTCTATTGGAGACACTGCTAAGAAATTGGGGGAACTGTGGTCTGAACAGTTGGCCAAAGACAAACTACCTTATGAACAGAAAGTTGCTAAAGGAGAAATATGAAAAGGATACTGCAGCATATTGTGCCAAGGGCAAGGGAGATGCAGGAAAGAAGGGCCCTGGCAGGCCAACAGATCTAAGAAGAATGAATCTGATAAGGAAGAAGAAGATGACGATGAAGAATAAATGAATAGTCTGCTGTAAAGATTTTTTGTGTGTGATGAAAGCCATTGTTTTGCTAAGAATGTGAACTCAAGTGCAGCTCGTTGTTAGCTTCAGTATAAAAACTGTAGAGACTTGTGTACAGGTAAACATGATTGATTCTTTGTAGACAGAACCTTTATTTTTTTTAATGTAAATAAGAGCTTTTGAAGGGCCACTCCAGATAGATTTCAAAGCTTCTGATGTTGAATGTTTCTGCATATTTAATGGTTTCTTTTTAATTTCTTGACAGTGTACTGTTGTAGCACAGTAAGGCCCTAGAAAGTAGTATCATAGCAAATCTTAAGTTTTATAGAATGTTGCATTTTGTTTTTTTAAGATAAAATATTTTGTAATAAAATGATGTACATGAAAAAAAAAGAAACAACCCATAGTTTCTATAACTGAGTCTCCAATCACAAATTCAAGATTACTATAGGAAATGAACCAGTTATTTTTAAAAAATAGAACAGATCAGGAGCATTTGGATATCATCTAATTCAAATTCTTCATTTCACACATGAATAAACTAAGAGTCAGGGAAGTGACGCAACTTGTTCAATACCAAACTGCTAGTTAGTGGGAAAGAATATGGGCTGCAAAGGTATCATAAAAGCCTGTTTTTATATAAACCTGATTTTAGATGCGCGCGCGCACATCCACACACACACGAGAGTGCTATTCCTCTGCTTGAATGGCTTGGGGGGGGGGGGGGAAAAACTTAGAAAAGATAAAGAAATTTGGGGCCTGATACTCCACATATAAAGGCTTTCATTCAAAATTAAAATCAGTATCAAAATGATACAATAGAATCATTCAGAGAATTAACAAAACATTTTTGATGAACTATGTAATGTCAGGTTCCCCGTGCCAAAACCATTTTCTTTTCACTATTAGGAGACACCCTATTTTCCAGGCTCAGCCAAGCAAGCTATGTCTTGGGCCTGGCATAACAATAATCCTTTGCAGCTCACCCTCTGGATCTCAGCCATGGCAAAATCCCAAAATTGTTTCATACAAGCATCAGGTGGTCCCTGAGCTTGGACAAGCACCTGTAGGACCTGTGTTCTCATCATGAAGTCCTGCTATTAATCAAATTCATCTCACTGTTACCTCTCATTGTCATAGCTACAGCTGTGTACCCACTAGTCCATGTATTGAGATTTGCCCACACTAAAGTGAGTCTCCCACTAGAGGGGGCCCCAGCATGCGTCTGGTTTCCTTCTTCCAATGGAATAAAGAAAGCTTTTTGCTTATTATCTGTTAGCTCTTTGGTTTTATTTAGTTTTATTTTATTTTTAAAGTTAAATGTGGTTTTGATAACCTATGTGGACTCACTGGTTTTTTCCAGAGTTAATAGCAGTTGTAAAACCTGACTCTTTGGTCATTTGTTCTCAGGGATGACAGCTAACAAGACAAGAGAAAATGTTTTCAAGTATTCAGGTACTTCTCCTAATTTAGCAACTGGTTAGTGACATACACTTTGCCAAGTCCTATTTTGATGCCACATCAAACAATAATGCTGTCTAAGGAGCAGACAGGTTAAGAAAGGCTAAGAAAGCATATTGACCACTTGGTAAAGAATTATTTGACCATTACAACTCACTCACAAAGAGTCAAAGTCTTCAGTTTTATTATGTGGCTTCAATCTGCTTTTTGTAGTGACAGTTGCAGAGGGGTACAAAAAGAGACAGAGCTTTTAGATTTTTTAATAAATGTCAACTTATCTGACCGATACTATAAATAAATAATCAAAGTCCACTGACCAAGAAGATTTACTACTGGAAAAAAGAACTGTATCCATCTTGTCATTCTCAATGTAAACAAAACCAGAAGACATAAAGAATTTACAGAAAATGGAAGGATGTTTAAGAGGCTCTCCTTGGGTAGGGTCTCAAAAGATTTAGGAGAGTTGCTTTTTCATGCATGCAAAGGGAACAAAAAACATCATTTCCTAAATCACTTGGTTTGGTCATCTTGTATTGCAAAGTTCATGAAGTTATCTGCAAAAAGGATACCATGAAAACAACTGGATACCAACCAGATAAATGGTCAAAGCATATGAACAAACAGATCTGGATGGGGAGAGCCAAAGATGGCAGATTAGAGGTAACCCAGTTGAACTCTTTCAACATTCCCCTCCAAACAACTTTAAAATATCACCTCAAATCAAATTCTGGAGTGGCAGATCCAAT
This sequence comes from Pseudocheirus occidentalis, assembly GCA_028646575.1. Lineage (NCBI taxonomy): Eukaryota > Metazoa > Chordata > Mammalia > Diprotodontia > Pseudocheiridae > Pseudocheirus > Pseudocheirus occidentalis. The sequence goes on along the minus strand of CM053599.1, from coordinate 140,201,007 downwards.
GAAAGATCAAAGGTGAGTCATTTTTTTTCACCTAAGAAAACTAAGGATGGTCAGCAGGAAAAGTTTTTGACACTGGGGTAGGGGGTAGAAGTTTGTCTCATGTCCACAGTGGAAGCTTTGAGAGTTCTCAGCCATTAAGGGGATCAAACAAATGGTCAGAAAAGCAAATAGAGCACGCTTTGCTGGCACTGACCACAGCTAGCACTGATTGGCAACTTTATTGTCCATACAACGTTCTGGGTCACTGAATAAAGAGCACTGGGGGTTAGTCACAAGGAAGCAGGAGCCCTGGTCACAGCTCCAAAGCAAAGAGAGCACCAAAGCTGGTGGCTGCAGGAAACCAGGGGTCTTTCCTGGGTAAAGAAGAGAGTGTAGACCAGGAGAGCAGTAACCACATTTTCCCCAGAATCACACCACTTAAAGCACCAAAAAGACTTGCAGACCCCCAGAACTAGCTCTGAAAATGGCACCAGAAAAAAGCCTACAGTTTGGCACAGTGCCTCTCCACCCCAATGTGAGTAAAGCTCAACTAGAACATAAAATTCAAAGTCAAGAAATAGGACAGAACAATGAGCAAACAACTGATCTGGAAAACTGATCAAGAAGGGATTTTTTTGGGGGGGGGGAGGGAAGGAGGTAGTATTTCCCCCCCCCCAATTACATGTAGAGAATTTAACATTTATTTTTTATAAGATTCTGAATATGAATTTTTTTCTCCCTCCCAACCCCTTTTCCTAAGATGGCAAGCAATCTGATGTTATAAACATGTGCAATCATGTAAACATATTTCCAGCTTGTGAAAGAAGCAGCTCAAAAGGGGAAAAAAAAAACCACATCACCCCCTCCCCCCCCACAAAAAGATGAAAATAGAATGTTTTGAGCTGCATTCAGACTCCATAGTTCTTTTTCTGGATGTCTCTCTCATGAGTCTTTTGGAACTGTCTTGGATCACTGTATTGCTGAGAAGAGTTAAGTTAATCATGATTGATCATCATACAATGCTACTGTTACTGTGTACAATGTTCTACTGGTTCTGCTCACTTCTTTCAGCATTAGTTCATGCAAATCTTTTTAGGTTTTTTTCCCCTGAAATCAGTGTGTTCATCATTTCTTATAGCATAGTAGTACTCTATTACATTCATATACCACAACTTGTTCAGTCATTCCCCAACTGATGGGCATTCCCTCAATTTCCAATTCTTTGTCACAACAAAAAGAGCTATTGTAAACAATATGTTGTTTACAGGAGACACACTTGAAACAGAAAGACGTACAGAGTTAAAATAAAGGGCTGGAGCAGAATCTAATATGCTTCAGCTGAAGTTAAAAAAAAAAAAGAAGAGGCAGGGGTAGCTATCATGATCTCAGACAACATAAAAGCAAAAAGAAACCTGATTAAAAGGGATAATCAAGGAAACTACATTTTACTAAAAGGTACCACAATGAATACAAAAACAAAATTTTTTTAAAGCTGTTCTAAGAAAGGCCTTATTTCTCACATATAAACTGAATATAGAACTGAGTAAAATTTATAAGAGACATTCCCCAACTGATAAATGGTCAAAGGATATAAAGACAGCCGTCAGAAGAAATCAAAGCTACTATAGTGATACAAAAAATGATCTCAATCACTACTAATTAGAAAAATATAAATTAAAATATAGCAGCTCTTTTTGTGGTGACAAAGAATTGGAAATTGAAGGAATGCTCACCAATTGAGGAATGGTGGAACAAATTGTGGCTTATGACTGTAAACGAGTCCTATTGTGCTACAGGAAATGCTGAGGGGGGGTGTCAGGAAAACATGCCAAGACCTATATGAAACTGATAAGAAAGTGAAGTAAGAAGAACTGGGAGATCACTGTGCACAGTAACAGCATATAATAATAATAATAATAATAATAATATGTAATAATGATCAACTATGAAAGACTTGGCTACTCTGATCAATCCAACAATCCAAGACAATTCCAAAGGACTTAGGATGAAAAAAATTCTATGCACCTCTGGAAAAAGAACTGATCAACTTTGAAAACTGAAGTATAATTTTCTCATTTTATTTTTCTTGCCTTTAAAAAAAATATATCTAATGTGGAAATGTTCTGCATGATTTCACATGCACAACTTGATATCATGTTGCTTGCCTTCTCAGTGAGTGGTAGAGGTGGGAAAAGAGAAAAATAATCTGGAACTCAAAATTTCAAGACTGCAAAAAAATGAAAATAATTATAATAAATTTACAAACCCAAGCAAATAGATCATACAAGAATTATAAACTATTAACCAATAAAAATTGCTCCAAATCACTAACAATAGAAATGCAAATCAAAACTCTGAGATTTTATCTCAAACCAATAAATTTGGAGGTTAGAGTCAATGTTAGAGAGGTTGCAGGAAATCAGACATATAAAGGTACTGTTGATGAAACTATGGAATTAGTCCCACAAATTCTGGAATGCAATCTGGAATTATGCTAAGAAATAACTATAATATCCATATCCTTTGATATCCCTCTACCAGGCAGGCATATTACCCAAAGAGGTCAAAGACAGTCCCTTGCCTACACCAAAATATTTATAGTAGCTCTTTTTGAAGTAAACAAAGAAGGGGAAACAGAATAGCTGTCCCCTGATTGGGCAGTGACTGAATGGATTATTACTACACTGTAAGAAATAATTAATACAAATACAGTAAGGCCTGGGAAGACATGATGAACTAACAAAATAAGCAGAACCAATGTACTTACTAACAATACCAGTAGAAAGAAAAAAACTGAACATCATATAATTATAACAATCAAGTCTGCCCCAAATTAGATGAGAATGAACCTCCCTTCTTCACAGACATGGGAGAACTATGAATGCATATCGAAGCATATGCTACTGAACTTGATTATTATATTGCTCTACCTAAACTATCCTACCTCCTTCTTTTACAGGGAACTATTTGGAAATAAAGGGAAAATAATGCAAAATTTTAATTAATTGCAGCTTATACACCGTATCTGTTGTAGAGCTAAAAGTGCTCTGTAAGGTCCTGTACATTCAATCAACATATATTTTGATGGGGCAGCTAGGTGGCGCAGTGAATAGAGCACCGGCCCTGAAGTCAGGAGCACCTGAGTTCAAATCCGGCCTCAGACACTTAACACAAAAAAAAACTAGCTGTGTGACCTTGGGCAAGTCACTTAATCCCAACTGCCCCCCCCCCCAAAAAAACCAAAACATATTTTGATGGGCAGTGATTTCAATGCAATGAGAATGGCAAAAAATGGAGAAAATATTTTTCAGGAATGGTGACATGACCTAAATGAATACTTCCTTCAAGAATCAGAAGTCTTGGCATGACATGCAAACTAAGTACAAAATAACATCACAAATCAAATAAATTCTCTTTGTAAGGGACAGGAAGTAACTAATTTTCTTCCTGATACAACCATATACACACATATACTGTATAGACTCATATATGTACACGCGGACTCCCTCAAAAGTACCCTTCTTGAGGGTAAAGACTACTTCATTTTGTGTATTTGAATCCTCAATGCCTGGAACATAAAAGTAGGAGGTTAATAAATGTAACCAACTGGTGTAGAAATTACTTCGAAATTAGTTGTTTGTATACACTTAAGACTACTGACTTATTAGAGAAAACATCAAAATTAATACAAAGCTAAAAGATAGATGCAATTAAAGGAAAAAGTCACTTTTGCCAAAAAAAAAAAAAAATTGGAAAATGGGTGGAACTGACACCAATTAAGAGAATTTCCTACTGAAATTTAACTAATATAAACTTACTGCCAAAAGAAAGGATCAAAATGGTCTAAAAAACACCTCAGCCAGAAAACATTTGATCTACTTGTCAAATAGAGATATGCAGAAGCCAACATAAGTGACAATCTTGTTTATAAACTCTTACAAAGAATGATGGAGAGACTGAGCAGTATCACCTCATAATACAGTATGCCACAATGAAGGATAAATAAGTTTAAAGAAAGGCAAAAGACGGAATCTTTAACCTGAGATCCATGAAAGTATTTTTTTAAATTGTGGTAACTATTTACATTATAATCCTATGCATTTTACTTTAAAACATTCTGAAAGAGTGTTCATAGGCTTCATTTGATAGTCAAAAGGGTCACTAAGGATAAGAGTATCAACTTTAATATCTAGATATTAGGTACTACTCTACTCAGAAGCAACGAAATACCAATTATTGTTTTACTCTCAGGATATGTCAGATACTTGTATTAAAATTAAATGTAAACTTTTATAACAGGGTATTCAAGAGGTAGAGATGGAGGAATGTATGCAATAGGACTATTTGCATAAAGACATCATTCAAACTCTTTCAACAATATGGATGCCACCTAAATTCCTTATTTATACAGTAAATAAGGCTACTGGGGTGGAGGTAGGGGTAGGGAACACTACCCTTTCTATGTGGCTAAAAAGCAACCTTTATGCTTATAAACTTAAGGACTAAACACATTTCTGTTAACTTTACTAGGAAAGATATTTTTTTAAAAGAAAAAAAGCAATAGTGACAAATGAAGCCATAATACTAAATAAATCACAAGGTGAAATAAATTTGACTACTAATTTTGCCATTAACTTATCCTCCATTAACGCATGGAAACTCTAGTGAAGGAAGGATTAAGGAAGACTAAATGGAAGGTACTTTGTACCAATGGAAGGACAGAAAGCAAAAGAGCAGCATGGGGTAGAAGTGGATAAAGCAATTTAGTGTTTTCTAGGGTACTGAGAAATTAGAAGATTTCTTCAGGAGCACTCAGGCAAATATATATCAGAGATTGGAATCCTAGTCTTCTCAATCCTTTTTCTTAAGAATATTTCTTTATCCCCTATGATACACTTTCTCAAGAAAAAAAAAGGGGAGGGGGAAGAGGGAGAACTCAACTAAACGAATTTGGAATTCTTTTTCCAAATGTGATCCTCACAACAATCCTATGAATTAGGTACTCCAGGTATTAACCATATTTTACCAGATAAGGAAACTGAAGCTCAGAAGCATTTGAACCCAGGTTTTCCTGACTCCAAGTCCAGCACTCTATCCACCGTACCAATTATCTAAAAATGGAATCTACGATGAAAGAGCATTAAATGCAACTACACAATTTAAACAACAGGAAAAGATGAAGAAACTAGATGTTAGTTTACTAACACATTAAAAATTACTACTTTCTCTGTCCATTAATGAAAACAACTATACAGGAGAATACTAAAATCTCATTTATAACGAATAAATACGGAAGCCTTACAATAACTTAAGAGATGTTATCCAAAATTCTTTTCCTCTACTATTTTAAAGGGCAGCTACATGGCACAGTGGATAGAGCCCCAGTGTCAGGAAGATCTGAGTTTAAATTTGGCCTCAGACATTTATTAGGCGTGTGAACCTGGACAAGTCACTTAACCCTATTTACCTCAGCTTCCTCACCTGTAAAATGCTCTGGAGGAGATACTGGCAAGCTACGCCAGTATCTGCCAAGAAAACCCCAAATGAGGTCACAAAGAGTCAGATACGATTGAACAACTATTTTAAATGAGACACTGGTTGGTAAATGTCATGTTGCAAAGAGGTTTCTTGTAATGTTATTTGCAATGAGATTAAAACTGTTAATATTCAGTAGAAAGTATGAATTCAGATGTAGAAATTATTTCAAAGAGTTCTGATAAAGAATACTACTTGGGCAGAATTTGTTTGGATATGCCTATTCAACTTACACATCAAGAAACAGTCAACAAGCCATTAAAGTGCCCATTATGTATGCCAGACATGGTTCTAAAAGTTAGTAATAAAAAAGGGACAAGGTATCTTTAAAGGAGCTTCACAACCTAGTAAGGAGACAACATGCAAACAATTATGTACAAACAAGATATAAACAGGATAAACTGGAGACAGCACTAGCATCAAAGGACATTATTGAAAGGCTTCTTGTAGAACATAGGATTTTAGCTGGATCTTGAAAGAAACCACTGAAGGCACGAGGTGGAGAGGAGGGAAAGAATTCCTTGTGTGGGGAACAGTCAGTGAAAATGCCCAGGGTTGGGTGTTGGAGTGTTACACGGGAGAAGCAAGGAGTGCGATGTCACTGGACGGTGTTGTTATTCAGTCATTTTTCAATTGCATAAGACTCTTTCTTACCCACGGAGTTTTCTTGGTAAAGTTACAGAAGTGGTTTGCTATTGCCTTTGCTAGGTCATTTTACAGATGAGGAAACTGAAGCAAAGAGTTGGTTAAGTGACTTGCCCAGGGTCACACAGATAGTAAGTGCTTGAGGCCACATTTGAACTCAGGAACAGTCTTGCTGACTGCAGGCCCAGTACTCTATCCCTGGAGTACATGGACACGAATAAACTGTAAGACTGTAAAAGCAAGAAGGAAGGGGCCAAGTTATGAAGGGCTTTAAACACCAAAGAGAGAACTGCATATTTGATCCTAGAGATAATATTGAGGCACTGGAACACTGGATGGCAGAATACATGGGGTTAAATAAAGTGCTTCAAAACTAAAAACAAAAAAACTTCCTGATTTCTAAGCAATTTAATTTTGAAAACCGTTTTTATACACACACACACACACACACACACACACACACACACCCCTTTGTGCTTTTATATCTAAAATCTTTTATCTGGATCAAACTGAACATGTGTTTTAGAAATGGCAACAGAAAGTTTGATGGCATTTCAAATCTCAGATATTTAGGTTATGAGACAAAGCAATCACATGTTAAGTGTCTGAAGATTTAGGTCTGGACCACTATCAACTCTTAGTAGACTCTAATACTATACTATTAAGGCTGTTTCAATATGGTCAAAATAATTTTCCAGGTTTGAGTGCTAGAATTAAAATAGTCTACATGATCACTTCCTGGTATTATGGCCAGGGTGGGAGAAGAATGGGGAAATCTCATCTTATTAAATGGCCTATAAGGTCCCTTCCTATCTGAGATTCTGTGAAAAATTACTTTGTTTACTTAAGATCAAGATCTAGAATAATTCTACATAGTAAGCACTCAATACATACTTCTAATACTATATTATTGTGAATAGAAGTTAAGGACGATAATAAATGACTCAAAAGACTTGGGTTCAAATCCCTGTTCTGTACTCCAAAGTCCCTTTCTGAGCTTTAAAATTCTAAGATTTACATTTATATAACACTAGTGTGACAGATCACGAGCACCAACCTAGGGCTCAATTAGATGTCAGTCCTCACGCTTTAAAAAAAGGTGCCTATAAAGAACCTTCAGATTTAGGCAGAAGCCAAATATCTTTGTAAGCTCTCTTAATTCAATAGTTTTCGAATAAGACATACTTTTTAGTTCACAAAAACCTAGAGATAGCTAGCAGTATAGTGCAGACATCCAAGCCATTCAAATATTTGCTAAGCCAAGAGGCAAAATACCCAAGACACTTTCAAGAGACATCTACTAAATTAACTTCATTCACAAAACACTTTGCTCAGTTCTCTCCCTTGGTCCCAGAAACATGTAACAATCACAAGGTTATATGGCTGTGCTTATTACACATAATGATGCCAATGATTTATCTACTTTATAACCATCTCCATGGCTGATGGAGTAACAAGTTTCTTTTTTAGAAAATGAAATAATTTTGTTCTACACAGTATAGCAATTTGATAAGAATGCTTTGTTCATAACCATCAACATACACCATATACCAATCTATCAGTTCTATCTCTTTAATAATACAACTAAAGTATGGGGCCATTAGGTAGTGCAGTAAATAGAGCATCAGCTCTGGAGTCAGAATGACCCAAGTTCAAATCTGGCCTCAGACACTTAACACTTACTAGCCATGTGATTTTGGGCAAATAACTTAACCCCAATTGCCCTGCATTGCCCCCTCCAAAAAAAACAAACCAAAACTAAGATCTGAAGGTAAATCAATTTGAGTTACTATATAGAATTATGTGTTTAATGAGAACAATAATTCCAGAGGAGCTAAGAAAACCAGATGTTTTCCCATCCACTTTGTTTAACTTAGGTTAACACCTAATACCAATGTTCTCCTAATATAAAGATTAAGAACATGAATCTCTTAAAACCTAAAAGGCAAGTTAAAGAAATATTTCCCTATTTACTGCTGGCATTTACATGCTTTACAATTCACCAAGCATTTTCACATACAATATTTCATTTAATCCTTATAACAAGTTTGTATAAAGCTCCATTTTGTATAGATGAGAAACATGCGGTTCAGAGGTTAACTTATCCAAGATCAATTAGCTATTAAGTCATGTCTTGAGACTAAATTTGTCTCAGCTCCACGGTCCTTTCCATTATTACCAGTATCTCTGTAATGCCATTAAGTGAAAGTAATGTGACATATAACACCAAGGATTCAACAATGACTACCTCCTCCCCCCCTTTACCTCTAAGCCACCTTCTTATGTCTTCAATCTAACTAAGCTTTATTTACGACACTCAGGGGGTTGGTTCCAAAATATCGTAGCAGCCAGGAAGGATTCTTAACTGGTACCTGCTAGCAGCAAACACCTGACCAAGAGTTCTTAATAGCTCAAAGCATGTAACTGGAACAGGGACTTTGAAATTCGCAAGAAAAATCCAATTTTCAATTCAGAACTAGGAATACAATTGCCATGTTCAACAATACAAACTTATCAAGTTATTTAAAAAAGAAAAGCTCCTAGAATGTGTACCACCAGTACATATTTATCATATTCAAAATTAGAAAGTGCATGTAATTATGCTTATATAATTCTTACTGCCTTAATGGGATATTCAATTCAATTTTAAAAAGCATCTAGTAAGTGCCAACTACATGCAAAACAATGTCCTAGGGCACTGGGGATAACAGGAAGGGGGGTGGCAAGGAAAGAAAACATTCTCCAGGAGAGGATTTTATAAATTAGATTTCTTGGAATCCTGGTGTCCTACAAAATGTAAACAGGATAACGTATTTAAGAAGACTATGCTAGTAATCTCCAAAATACTACATGTGGCAATTTTTACATAAAAACTGGCTTATAATTTGCTCTATTTTGCTCTGCAAATTTCTATCAATATATATTAATTAAGCCCAGGTGTTCCTAGACCAATCAGTTTGTGAGCTGTTAAACTCTAAACCAGTTAAACTCTAAGACATTAAAAAAAAAAGACAACTAAAGCTCAGATGACTAATTATGATAGAACTCAATTCTACAACATGAAATAAGCAACTGCAAATAGCAAGCAGTCTATAAAAACTGCCATTACTTTATCTATGTAAACTAAACAGCATTAAACCTTTTATAAGGGAAGGCAGTGGGGGGAGAGCCAAAATGGCAGAGTAGAGGCACAAACTTGACACGGGCTCTGGCTCCAAAAAATTCCAATACCTGTAAAAAAAATTCACTGAAGAGAATAACTCTTTCAAAATTAGACTGGCACAACTGGAAGTTATAATGACTTTATGAGAAATCAAGATACTATAAAACAGACCCAAACAAATGAAAAAATAGAAGGCAATGTAAAATATCTCACTGGAAAAACCATTGACCTAGAAAATAGATCCAGGAGAATTTTAAAATTACTGGACTGCCTGAAAGCAATGATCAAAAAAAGGGCCTAGACACCCTCTTTCAAGAAATTATCAAGCAAAACTGCCCTGATATTCTATACCCAGAGGGCAAATTGAAAATTGAAAGAATTCATCAATCACCTCTTTAATACTTCAAGCAGTCAGGAAGAAACAATTTGTGTATTGTGGAAACACAATCAGGATAACACAACCTAGCAGCTTCTACACTGGATGGAAGGACTTGGAATGTGATATTCCAGAGGTCAAAGGAGCTAGGATTAAAATAAAAATCACCCATTCAGCAAAACTGATTATAATACTAGAGGGAAAAATATGGTCATTCAATGAAACAGAGGATTTTCAAGCATTCTTGATAAAAAAAAAAAAAGCTGAAAAGAAAATAGAAATCGTAAGAAACTTTAAAATTAAAGTTGAACTATTTACATTCCTGCATGGAAAAATGATAATTGTAATTCATAAGACTTTTCACAGTATGAGGCTGGTTGAAGGGAAATATGTTATGTATACATATGTATGTATGTATGTATAGGAAGGTGTTATGTGCATATAAATATATATGTGAGTGTGGACATGTGTATGTTCATGTATGCTTAGACAGAAGGCACAAGATGAGTTGAATATGAAGGGATGATATCTAGAGAATAAAATTAAGGTGAGAGAGGAATTTATTGGGAGAAGGAGAAAGGGAGAGATAGATTAAGGTAAATTATCTCATATAAAGAAGCAAGAGAAAACCGTTACAGTGGAGGGGAAGAGCAGGAAGGTGAAAGGGAATGGGACAACCTTATTCTCGTTGAATTTGGCTTAAGGAGGGAATAACATATACACTCAATTGGGTATCTTACCCTACAGGAAAATAGGTGTGCAGGGATAAGAGGGGGATAGAAGGGAGGGCAGATTGGGGGAGAGAGTAGTTAAGAAGCAAACATTTTTTAAAAGGGATAGGGTCAAAAGAGAAAATAGAGTAAGTTGGGAGTGAGACAGGATGGAAGGAAATATAGTCTTTCACAGTTTAACAATTATGGAAATGATTTGGGTAACTACACATGTAAAACCTATATTGAACTGCTTAGCTTCCCAGTGAGGGAAGGAGTATTCAGTAGGCTTGCTATTTTGGGGGTAGGGGGAAGATGGGGAGAAAAAACTGTAACTCAACATCTTGTGGAGATGAATGTTGAAAACTAACTAACTAAATAAATAAAAGCAAGGGAAGACAATGAAACAACAATGCTACTTGTGATTCACAAAAAATGAGATGATGTGCTATGATTCAGTACAGATTTAATAAGTAGATGTCTTTCTATTATGGGAAGAGAAGAAACATTAGAAGATGTCAGCTTTTTAATGCCCTACACCTACACTAATACCAAGTGAGAAAATGTCCTTGATAAAGACACTAAGTATTCCATTCTCTGTGTAATCAAGCTATACACCTTAAAATTCAAGCATGTGGAACTGGCTAGCTTCTGAAAAATCTTCAGAACTTTTATACCTACCTAGACTCTGCAAATCAGTTATTTATATCTCACTACTTTAGATTAGGAATCATCTCTAACTCCTAGTAATCTGAATATTACAGTGAATTTTTAAAAGTCACCTTCCTTCCTGAAAAAGAGCATTCTATTTTGTTAGACTTAGTTTTCCATTAAGACAATTCCAAAAAGCTCATGATGGAAAATATTATCACATCCAAAGAAAGAACTATGGAGTCTGAATGCAAATGGAAGCATACTATTTTCTCTTTTTTTCCCTTGGTCATGGTTTTTTCCCTTTTGTTCTGATAATTCTTTCATAATATGACTAATGTGGAAATATGTTTAATATGATCGCACATGTATAGCCTATATCAGATTGAATGCCATCTTGGGAAGGAGGAGGGAGAAAATTCCTAATTCAAAATCTTATCAAAGTAAATGCTGAAAGCTAAAAATAATTTTTTTAAAGAAAATAATGAATATTCTTGTTAAAAGTTCAAATCCAGCTGTTAGCATGACATTTCATAACCTGTTGACAAGACTTGTGCTTAACTCCCAAGCTCTAAGCCTATTCTTACACAATTCTTTTCTGGGTTTCTTTTTACTCATCTCCCCAATTCTTTATTGGTTATTAATTTTTATGCGATCTTTAAAGTACACTTTGATGTCTACTTAATCTAGATCCCAAACCCATCCCCATTAGTTAGAACTAAATAACATGATGCCTACTAAAAAAATATACATTTAAATCTGTAAAAATATTTATTAGGAAAGTGTCACTGAAGTATATGTCATCTCTCATGAATTATGGAGAACATAATGTTATGGGAGAAAAAAATCTTGAATCAAAACCAAAGTTTTGACACATTGTAACAAATCAGTAAACTACAAAAGTGGAAAGTGACAAGCAATCACTCCATTAAGTGATTTTGCTAAAGGTCAAATCAATAAAAACAAAAATTTGAAGACGTCCCTAAAAAGAAAATATGTTTTGACACTTATGATTTATGAGACCATAGACAAGTCAGTTTATTCTGAGTCTAAGTTTTATCAAGTATAAAATGAAATTAATTTTTACCTCATAGTGCTGTTGTAATAAAAAATACCTCAATAAATTGTCAATTGCTATTGAGTATTTTGAGGTATTATAAAATGTGAGCAATTATGAAAATTCTAGACTGTCATCAGCCTATCCTAATGGTATAAAACTTGCCTTCCTACCCTTTTATTATGTAGTTAACTATCATTCTAGCTTGTTTCCTCACACTAGTTATTTACTTCTACAGAAAGCCCAGTAGAGAGAAACTAATATAAATTAGCCGATTCCAGAAAGAAGACTGGAGCAGTTTGTAGGTATTTGAGATCGTGATCCTTTAAATAAATTGTAAAATATCTTATCTTCAACTAACCAGTCTTGCCAATTTTGCAAGATTCTTTTCTCATACAACATAGAAAATGAAAATAGAAAACCTGAAAAGTCAGCAATAGAGGTAAAATGTCAACCACTCCTAATTACCTAACCATCCTAAAAGCAAAATATAGTATTATTCACCAAGTCAGAACAGTGCTTTCTAAAAAATGTCAATCTTTCTAAGAAAACAGGTATGATCTTACGTTGTACATGTTCCCCAGCCACCTTCAGACACCACTGGCCATGATATCTGAACCAATCCTGGCTTATTAAACGTATACTACATCAAAGCAATAAAACTTGTCAAATGCAACAGTTAATGTTTAAAATATGTAGCCTTTCCTTCTTTCAATAATATACAAAAAAGTGGCAGTTCTCAACAGCTATGGCACTATTAGAAAATCTTTCTGAAATATTTGTGGGGAGTAAACCTCATAGCACTGGTTAAATGTTGGGTTAAAATAAAATGTGACTAATAAATTATTTTTTTTTAATTATGGAAAAGACCCATTTAAGAAACTTAGACCAGTGATTCTCAACCTTCCTAATGCCGTTACCCTTTAATACTCTTATGTGGGCGTTATCTGCACATGGCTGGACTGCCTGTCTCAGTTCCAAATATGTGTTTATCGATGACCTTAGGCGACTCCTGTGAAAGGGAAAGGGGTTGCAATCCACAAGTTGACAGCCACTGACTTAGACCAACAAATCTGGAGACCTTGTCAATCAATCAAACCTCTCTGGACTTATTTTCTTGTCTATAAATATTTTAATATAAGTATCTAAAAAAAAAAATCAAAATATCCCAAACAAAGTACATGTTCTTTCTCCAAAAACCTGTTCCGCCTGATTTCATCATCTGCATTAGTGGCACCAGTCTCTCATGTTTGAATCTTTGGAGTTTTAATCTTTTACTTTTCTTCCTACTTCAGTTCCTAAATTCTACCTGCATATGTTTTTCTATTTTCACTGCCACCAAACTACCTGCCCAGAGTATTACAATAGCCTTCGACCACTTCTGGATTTAGAGGTGGAAGCCTTAGGAGGCTACCTAGTATAACTGAGTAAACAGAAGAGCAGAGAGGCCAACCTGAGGTAGGATCTGAACCTTATTCTGATTTCAAACCCCATGTTCTTCCCACTGTATATACCAATTCCTTTCTTTGCTCCTTCACACTACTGCCAATTTAACTTGCTTATCAATAAAACTGAGGATCTGACTCCTCAGCTCAAAACCTTTCAGTGATTCCCTACTAATTCAAATAATTCCTTTGTTATGGAATTGAAGTCTGTCAATAATCTGAGGCACCATGTCCTTCTCTTATGTCACTTGCCCTCTGTATATTCCCACAAACTGGTTGTGTAATTTATACTACATATATATATATACATATATACTTATTTATAATAAAACATATTTTTATGTTTCTGTGATCCAATGCCTAGAATTTCCTACCTACCTATTAAACTCTTATGTATCCGTTAAAGCTTAATTTACACCTCCATTAGGCCTTCTACAAAAATAGTTAAAAACTAATTTCTACTTTTTGACTTTATATAGCCCTTTTTTCCATTTTGAGTTTGCATGTGCTGGAGACACTTCTGCACTGTAGTTATTGATGTCATATTCCCCTATTTACTGCATTATAAACTTTGCAACAGAAAGGATTATATTTTGTTATATATTTCCATCCCCCAAGGCCTATAATGCTATGCTCACAGTGGGCAACCCATCCAATAAATATTTACTGAACTGAACCCTATATCTCAAACTCCTCCCTCTTGATCATCAATTTAGAATTAAAAGAGACATTAGTCACCATCTGGTCCAACCTCCTCCTTTCTGAGTCACGGAGACTAAATGACTTAATAAGGTCAAAAAGGGAAGAAAGTAGCAGAGCTGAGATTCAAACCAAGGACCTTGGACTTCTCAGCATCCTTTCCACAGGACTGTGCTGCATTTCCTGTACCACCATACTTATTGCAAGGATTGTTTTTTTTTACCACACCCATGTTATTAGCAACTCTTCTACAGTTTGCTATACAGTCTTCATGAGTTTCTATTGTTGAAAATATTTACCAAGCGGTCAATTTGCTGGTGATGAGGCCCCTCAATGGTTCTTTTTCAAGATACATATGGACCCTTACTGGTCCTATACAAAAAGGCTTTGCAGCTCCAGCAAAGTTTGTCAAAACCAGCTCTGCAGAACCAGGAGAAATTTGTACACAATTACAGACACAACATACATGTAATGTCTAACTTTGATAGACTAGGCACTTCTCACCAATTCGAGGTTATAAGACAACTCCAAAAGACTCATGATGGAAAGAGAGGTCCCCATCCAGAGAAAGAGTGGCAGAGTCTGAATGCAGATTGAAGCAAACTACTTGCTCTCTTTCTTTTGTTTTGTTTCCTCTTTCCCATTGCTCATTCCATCGGTTATAATCCTTCTTTACAACCTAATGTTTAATGTGAAAGTATTTGCAGATCCTATATTTGATTACATGCTGCCATGGTGGGGGAGGAGGAGGGAGAGGCAGAAAATTTGAAACTCAAGGGATTGTGGAGCTGAATCTTATAAAGTAAAAGTAAATAAATAATTTTAAAAAATACAACTCTAGCTCTGCTAATAGCATTAGAAAATGAGGGTTACCTCCATAGCACAATGAAGCACTAAAGTAGAACTTAAGTGGAAAGATACTTACATATTTTTACCCACAAATATTCCACGATATTTTTAATAAGCCACTTCAAAGTATAAAGCAAGATTGTCTCACAAACTTCTAATAAAGTAAAAAGAAAAACTAGTTTAAAAATAAATTATCTATGAGGATGGAAGTTTAACATGATATAGCCCACATTAAGTTTTACAAAAATGATCAACAAAATGAAAAAATGTGATCCAGTTATACTACACTACGTGTAATTTTTAAAAGTCAATATTGTTTATTCATCTTGGAATGTGATACAGAATTTAGGAACATTACCCATACATGAAAGAAATCATGGGACAGAAATATGCTGAGAAATGGTTCAACTTTAAAACTAAATTAAAATGCTACTATAGTAAACTGGGTTATAGGAAGAAATCAAGTAACCAAATCTATGAATTAAGATTTCTTGGTTAACAACTGAAGAAATCACATCATAAAACTACACCATTTTTAAAAAGACTTGCTAGTATCATATAGATACGTATTACACACACATACTCCTAACAGCTTCTAAAATCTACAAAGAAATTCAGAACCTGAATTGTTTCCCAATACACACTAGGTAGGACAGGGCCCAAACTAAGGACTAAGGGATATATGAAGATTATGGTGACCTTGTTTTTCAAAGACACAAAAATATGCTCTGGACAGAATGATGCTGAAGTCACTAATCTGTATATGCACACACACATGATTGTGTATCCCTAGCACTTAGTGCTATGTGTGACACACAGTAAGTGCTTATAAAGTGATAGATTTGACTGATTTAGAAGTACAACTGTCAGATAACAAGGAGTATCAAAAAGTGTCTCAAATACACATGTATGTCTGCTCCGGGTAAGCTTAAATCAGAATCAAAAAATCATGAGCACAGTACTAAGCACATTGTTAGTACTCATATACCTACTGAATTTATTCCTGAATTCTCCCACAAAGAAAAATAGGTGTGAGGTTTGGTTTTTTTCCACTTTTCAGTTTTATGATTTAGGGTAACCAAAAAAGTTCCAACAATTTTCAAAGAGGTACAAAATGAAATCACTACATCTAAATCAGAACAAAAACTTAAAAGAAATTCGTTAATAACCATTCTGCCCTTCTGAAATGTTACCAAATCTATTTTAATTCATTTTTCTAAGTAGAAATATCTGAAAACATTTCCTATTTACAAACAAAATTTATGTCCCTCACTCCCACCGCCCTAAAGGCTTATCTTCTTTTTTTTTTTCCCCCCTTCACCATATTTTTCCAACTCCTCAGACCAAATTTCAACTTTGGATGCTGGTGTAATCCCTCTCTTCTACTAGCTGGAACAAAGAGCATCCTGTAATAAGCTACCTGTCTTGGGCAGAGTAAAATAAAACATACTCTGGAGAACTTTTTTCAAACTTTACCTGCTTCTAGTTTAAAAGGCTGCCGGCATGGAATGTAGCTTCCTTTATTCCATTAGTTCTCAATACTGAGTCCCTCAGTCACAGGACTGGAGGTGGGTTAGTGAAGGGAACAGAAGAGGGGACCTGTGACCTATGATTTTAATGGTATTGGAATATTCTTCCACCAATGCAGATCTGTACCTACTCTGGAAGAATGAGAATCCTGAGAGACTGTGACTTGACTAGGGTCACAAAAAACAGTATGTGTCAGTCTGGACAGGAACCCAAACCAGTAAGGCTCAGCTCTGAAAGGTGGATTTAAAATTGTGAAACAAATATCAGTTGTTCTTGATACTGGAGTTAATGTAATGTAAGCTAAAAAAAAATTAACAAAAGAAAAATTTCTTATCTACTTCATTTTTCAAGCATTTTAGTTTACCAAAGAAAAGGCAAAACTCAATCAGGAACCTCACGAAGGACTTCAATAGACACCTTTTGGGAACTACAAGAGCCTAAGACACAAGAGTTACTTGTAGTTTAGGAAATTTTTTAAAGAGAGGCACTCTGGGAAATCCCCATTCCTGAATACATAGTATCTGCAAAGTACTCCACAAATGTCAAACACTATAAATGACTGCAACCAACAAAATATCTTTGAAAATCCTAAAAACAGTCAAGACATCAAGGCTTTTCAACACCTAGCATAATGCCAGTACATGGTAAGACTCTTAATAAATGCTTGCTGACAAAGTACTTTCCTTATACAATATTTAATAAAATGTTTGCCTACCCTGCCCTACCCCAACAGCACCAACAGATGACAAATATCTAGACCTAGAAATTCATTGGTGTAGGGAAATCTTAATGAGGAAACTCTAGTTACCAATGCACATTTGCAACTATTCAGCAATTTATAGTTATAGGGTTTTTTTGAGAGTGTTAGGGACAACTAGGTGGCACAGCAAATAGAGCACTAGCCCTGGAGTCAGGAGGACTTGAGCTCAAATCCAGCCTCAGACACCTGACACACTTACTAGCCACGTGACCTTGGGCAAGTCACTGAACCACAACTGCCCTGCCTTCCCCCCTCCAAAAAGCTAAAAAATAAGAAAGATTATGTCAAAAATAAAAAAAAAGACCAAAGCCTTTAAGACTAAGAAAAGTATCAGCAGTTTCCAATATTTCAGTACTCTAGTCCAATGTATAGAAGCAGCCAGATCAACTTTAGAGAACCCTAGATTGGGAAGAGATATTAAAGGACACAGTACAATCCCCTCAACTCACATACGAAAAAACTAAAGCCCAGAGAGATTAATACCACTTGTAAGAATATGACATCCAAAAAGCTCAAGAGATTAGGCTCCAAATTTCTAAGGATCAAAAACACCATATGGGCTACTGAAGGGAGGAGCTCAAAGGCACAGGAAGGGAAAAAGATTACAGGGAAGTTTTTAAAAATTAGAGTTATTTGAAGTTATAAAAGAAGTTAGGCATATCATACTACATAGTGATTAACTATCATACAAAATCTCCTATCCTGATGCACATAGACCCTGACCTTAGGACTCATTTTTACATTCTAATTCTAGGACTCTATATAGAGATCAATTTGCTTAGGTACTTGAAGGGCTATACCTACACTTAAATTAGCATCACTCAACCACTTCCCCTGAATCACATTTTTACAAATTTTAAGAGGTTTCATACAGCTCAAGTGTCAACCCTGAAGCCTCAATTCAATTTCTGATGAAACAATGCTGACAATAAAGTGGAGTTTAATTTCCTATGAAGGTGAGTTAGTTTGCTCAAAAGAAACCCCCTCTACTGGCTGTAGAAGGGTAATACTGAAAGTATTCCTGAAAGGGGGGTGAGGAGAAAGTCAAACCAGCTATACTGGTTATAGGAAAAAAAAAAAAAATCACAGCTATTCATCCAAGAAAAGACCAAGGATTTAAGAAATCACCTTTTAAAGAAGTCAACTAGGGTGCCGATTTACAAATGTTTCCAACAGTTATTCTGGCACTTAAGTAGTGCAGACAACATATACTTAAATTTCACCTTATGTCCTTCCATGCTAATTACTGCTGTTTCCTTACTTCAAGTAACTACAATAGGGGGGAAAAGGAGGACTTCCCCCTCCTGAAAGATCCATTCTAGGTTGTATCCAAAAATGCCTGACTCTACTACTTGGTCCTTCCATGATGATGTGATTTTAAAGATGCTGGACCTTAGTTAAGGAAATACTAATCCACAAGCATCTATTCTTTTCCTAAAAGAGATGTCTCATAACAGCATTAACTATAACATTAAAATACAATTACAACATTTCATAGATCTAATTGGCAAGGTCCAGGACACCAAATAGGCTTCTGGTAGAAAACATGGCTATCTCCCCTCCCTTTTTTTAAAGTAGTACCTCCTAGACTCTGAGATTTTCTTAAACATGAAGAAATCATGTTTGTAAAATTGTAAAATTTTTAACCTCTACTAAAACAGAAAAGATCTAAAAGTTAAATTGAAAAGGACTAAAAGTTAAATTGTAGGAAGAGGGAGGCAGGGAGGGAAAGACACAGACACAGACACAGACACAGACACACACACACACACACACACACACACACACACACACACACAATGTCTAATTTGCTCAGAAGGAAATGCAGACAGTAAATGCCTCAAAAAGACCACTACTCTTAACAACCAGTTTTCTAACAGCTCTTTTAACTATTAGGATGGCAGGATAGGCCAAGACTGGCCTGAGTTTTGGAAGTGATGCTTGTGGTTACTGAGAAGGGTAGGATGGGACAATAAAGTAAATAGTTTTGACAGAAGGAATTCACAAGTTCACACAAATAAAAATGGGTAACAGTCATTTTTAATCTTGACAGATGAGAGTGTTGGGCTTGAAGTTCAAACTGAACTGAGTTCCAATCCTGATTACAAAACTTACTAGGCGTGTGGACCAAGAGAAAGTCACTTAAGCTCTCCAAATCCCGGTTTTCCTCATCCATAAAAATAGAATACCAGCAGTATCTACTTCATAAGATTGTTGTACCACTCACATGTAAAGCACTTTGCAAACTTTGGGGAAAAAAAATGCCACAGGCATCAATTCCAAAAGCACTACATATGCACCAGCAGTTAGTATTATTTAAAGGCTTCTAAATGAATTATTTTAGAGCAACAAAATATCCCATTTCAATGAAGAGAACACAAGCTTAGCTTTTTCTTTTGAAAAAAGGAAAAGAAATAAAAGAAACATAGACCACCTATGAAACCTATAGCTAAAGTAATACCAGACACGCATTTTTTAAAAAACAAACCCTGAACTACAATATGCTGCTATAAAAGTCCTCTAATTTTTTGTAAACCTCATGTTTTATCCCAACTTTGTCATGTTTCCGAAGCAACACAATCCCAACTCAACTCCTGCAACACATTTACAATTTATACTTACCTGTGAAATACCACAACACAAATTCATTTAAAAAAAAAATCCAGAAGTCTGTCCATAGCTTATATAAATAACTGGTAAAATCTATGATCTAGTTCACCATTACCCAAAATGTGAATACTGAAAATTCAACAAAATTCAGGAGCATTCAGCCATTTGCAACATTGACAGTTTTCAAAATTATCACCATTAAATGGTTAGGGTACTTCATGTTGACTCATTTGACATTTCTTCAAAACCAACACCTAGAAGATATACAATATACAGTACTACCATTTAAGAAGTTCATAAATACTGGGAAATTTAAATAGAGAGCCCAATCTTCATTTAATATTAAATCACAGGGAGCATGGTTAATAAATTATGAGAAAAAAAAAAGACCAGGCCAGTTATTAAGTAGCAACAAATGTCCAAGTGTCTGAAGAGGGGAAAAAAAAACGGCAAATTGCTGGAACGCTAATGTGAAAAACAGCAAACACCAGCTATCCTGAGCAACAAGGAGTTTTAGAACAATGAATGAAAAGTTTTAGTATTTTTGATGTCAAAAAATCAAAATTTGCCTAGATGAAAAACCTACAGCTTGGTGAGAAAAAGCACACAAACCAATCAAGTATAATTTAAAACATTAATACAAAGTGGTCCCTAAGCAAGATCCCCTAGCCTGTTATTTTGACACCTTATAAAAATGACAAATGGAGAAAGAAGTTTCTATACCAAAAGTACTAACATCTCTGAGCTATTAAAGAGCTGCAATGCACTTTGGGTTCTTCAGGGCATACGGTATGGTATAAATTTAACATATAGTTAGAGATTTGTAATAAAAGCCACTCACAATGAATGCTCTATGTATAGGATTTTTTCCTCCCCCAACTCCCTGGGTCTCTCTTAACGCCACACACACTGTGTAGTTCCTAATTTGTTTTTTCCCTATCCTAGGTATCGAATACAGGGTAGCCACTGCTCCTCCTGGCTTTAGCCACCTACCCAGCCCTCTAGTCTCCAGTCCAGCCTACCTCCTTTCTCGTCCACACCGCACAATCCCAAGTGCGGCCTCCTCCCTGGCCTTCTTAGCCATCTTTGCTGTCCCTATGCTTGCTACTGCCCCACCCTGGCAGCCCCGGCCCGGCCCCATGTGCTTGCTGTCAGCACCCCACGTGGGGGAACCTCCTGAGCCCACCTCGCCACACCACACAGCCCCCCACTCCCCCCAACCCCGTCCTCCGGGAGGCGGGCTTGCCCCACCCCCACTCCATGTGGGCTTCTCTGTTTTCCCCCCCAACCCCCCTCGCCCAGGGCCATGCTCTTTCCCCAGCCCCGGCTCTCTCTTCCAGCCGGCTCTAATCTTTTCTCTTTTCCCTTCTCCCCACGGGGCTTACCTTCCAGCCTGCCCCTTTATCTGCTGGTCCCCCAGACCCGGCTTTCCTTTCTCCCCCGCGCCCTCCGCGGGGCCTAGGCCCCCCCCCCTTCCCACTTTGGGGGCTGCCCCACCCTGCGCCCCAGTCCCGGGCCTTTTACCCTTGGGGCCGGCGGGGCCTCCTGCTCCGGTGCCGTCTCCCTGGGCGGCGGTGGCGCCGACTGGGGGCGGCGGCGGTGGCGGCGGCTGCTGGACCGGGCCCCGCAAGAAGGACGGCACGAACTCAGCGGCGTGGACGTTGGGCACGAAGGGCTTGGCGTTGACGTTGAGCTGCCGGCTGAAGGCCGCGCTGAGGTTCTGGGCCTCGGCCGCGGCTGCCGTGGTGGTGGTGGCGGTGGCCGGGGGGGCGCCGCCGGAACCCGGGGCTTCCATGTCCGCCTGGTCCCAGCAGTCGGGCGCCGAGTCGCTGCTGCTGCTGCCGCTGCTGCTCCCGCCGCCGCCGCCGCCGCTGCCCGGATCCATGGTCGGGGGGGCCGTGTATGTGGAAAGGAGAGGGCGGGAAATGGGGGAGGGGGAGAAGGGATAGGGGTCGAGCGGGGAGCACTGATTGGGGGGAAGGGGGACG
>CM053599.1:140152704-140170516 GCA_028646575.1 Pseudocheirus occidentalis | reverse complement strand
ATTACCTGGAGAGGCTTATACTAATTGATGCTGAGTGAGAAGAGCAGAACCAGGAAAAATTTATACACAGTCACAGATACATCATATGTGTGATGACCAATTTTGAAAAACTAGACTCTTCTCAGCATCGCACATTTAAAAGACAACCCTACAAGTCTCAGGATGGAAGGAGATGTCTACATTCAGAGAAAGATCCAGAAAGATCAGAGTTTAAAAGGAGACGGAAGCAATGCATGCTATCATTCTTTTCTATGTGTGGCTTTTGTTTCTCTTTTCTCAGTGTTCACTCCATTGGCTATAACACCTATTCAACCAGACTACTGTACAATGTGAAAGAGTTTACAGATCATATATATGACTGTATGCCACCATGGTGGGGGTTGGGGGTGGGGAGGAAGGGGAGAAAAATCTGAAACTCAAGTGACTCTGGAACTGAATCTTGTAACCTAAAAGTAAACAAACAAGTCAATAAAAAAAAAAAGGAGTAAAAAAACAAAGCTACATATGGACATGGAGAAGCCTGCAGAACTACTAAATAAAGTAGCTTCACCATCCTTCCTTTTCAACAAAGCTAGTAGAATAACTTCAGGGACTAAAGATGATGACAATCATCTACTCTGAAGAAAAGCTCCCAAAAAGAATGTAGTTCCTTTGGGCTTCTTATACAAAGAGTATATTGAACTTGATTCACTTCAACAAGCATTTGATAAGTGCCTAATAATGAAATTAATAATAGATAAGATTTGTAAAGAGCTTTACAGATTTCTAAGTACTTTCCATATGTAATCTCTTGAGAGTCTCACAACTACTCTGTGGAAGTAGGCATTATTATCCCTCTTGCACAGATGAGGAAACGGGTTAAGTGCCTTATCCAAGGTCACACAGCTAGTAAGAACTGAGAAAGGAGCCCAATTCGGGTCTTCCTAATGCCAAGTTCAATGCTTTATTTATGATGTGTCAGAAACTACTAAGTGCTAGAGATACAAAGACAAACTAAATCATGCCTGCCTTCAAGCAGCTTACATTCTACTAGGCACAAACATTATATACAGGAGGCAACTAGGTGGTACAGAGGAAGGAGTGTTAAGAGTACTGGAGTTAGGAAGCCCTACACTGGAATCCTGCCCCAGACACTGACCCACTGTGTGATGCTAGGCAGGCCACTTAACTTCTCTCAGGTTCAATTTCCTCATCTGGAATATGAGAATAATAATTGCACCTCCTAAGATTGTTCTAAGGATTAAATGAGATAAAATATGTAAAATGCTTTGCAAACCTTTAAGCCCCATATAAATGCTGGTTATTATATATGTGTCTGTGTGTAATCATTATAGATAGAGTCAATAATTCAACCTTATCCCACTAAATCAGCTTTTCTTAAATCACAAATGTGAAAGGCAGCTTAATCTAAAAAACCAGTACAAAGATTGGTTTCTATGATCTTTTATCTCTGAGTCATTTAGTCATAATAACTTTCATTTATGCTCCTAAACTGACTGGTCCAAAGTTTTCTTTTTCATGAAGACAAAGAAAAAAAAATTTTTAAGGAGAAAAAATTAATTTAGAAATTAATACCAAGTTGCAGTCAAGAAAAAGGGACATAAAATCTACCTCCAAGATCTATCAATCAACAAAGTAAGACAACTTTTCACAAATTTACTCATGGCATCCAAAAGAATAGTGAAGCAGTAGCAACACCATTTCAAAATAGGGAAATCCCTCTTTCAAAGATCAACTCCTGGCCGGAACCTGAACCTTATTAACCTCTTAGAAAGTTGCCTAGAATACTAAAAGGTCAGGTGACTTACCAAAAGTAATAGAGAGAGAGAGAAAGAGAGAGAGAGAGAGAGAGAGAGAGAGAGAGAGAGAGTGTATGTGTCTGTGCATGTGTGTATGTGCGTGCATGTGTGAACTTGAATCCAGCTCCTCATGCCTTTTAGCTAACTCTAGTATTCAAAATCAATGACAAATTATGCAAGAGATAATAAGTCTACCAAATTTGATTATAACACCTGTTAGCTTTTAGATAAAATCAGGTCAGCTTCTCTTCACAGTCTCATACTTGGCTTAAAATAGTTTTTTTAAAAGGGATGTTTTACCTGCTATCAGAATCTGATGCTATTTCCTTTCTCCCTCCAAAGCGGATCTGGCACTGCGCACACACACACAAAAAAAAAGTCATTTACATTAATGGTTGAGATGGGACATTTTAAATCAGTTCATCAATAAACATTTAATAAGTTCCTACTATGTGCTAGATGCTCTCAAAGAACTCATAGTCTAATGGAGGAGAAAACATTCAAACAACTATGCACAAACAATTTTGAGGGGCAAATGAGAAGAGGGCACAGGAAGGACAAATTCAAGATGCTGAATCAGAATTTTGCTATACTTCAGCTATTATCACAAGACTAAAAAGTCAACAAGCAAGCTGGCCCTCAGCTTATCTTTTAAACAAAGCGAGGAAAAGTTCATCTTTTAAAAAGGAACGAGGAAACACTTATCACCCGCAGTAACTTATTACTGTTAAAGGGTTACTAGAAAGTTACTGAAATAACTGGGTGGTGAATCTTCTAGGCCCCCATAACTCACAAAAATTGTCTACTACTGAGGGCTGAGTCAGTGGAGGAATACCTACCTACACACACCAACACAAGAACTGCTTGACTTTGAAGACAATATAACTGCACAGTCTCACTAATGTAGGCTTTTTTTCTTACCTGTTTAACAGCATCCAGCAGTCGCTCTAGTAGAAACTGTCTTTTGGTATCATTGCTCTGTGATCCTAAAATTCAACAAAATTATATTAATTTTATTTATCAGACATACTATGACTTAACATATCATAGTACATCATTTTCCCTACTGAAGTGATCATCTCTGAAAACAATGCTAAACCCATATTACTCTTGCTAAGGACAACCAATACTCCCCAAACTTTTTTTTTTTTTTGGTTTTTGGAGAGGGGAAGATAGGGCAACTGGGGTTAAGTGACATGCTGAAGGTCACACGGCTAGTTTGTGTGTGTGTGTGTGTGTGTGTGTGTGTGTGTGTGTGTGTGTTAAGTGTCTGAGGTCAAATCTGAACTTCTGTCCTCCTGACGCCAGGACCAGTGCTCTATTCACTGAGCCACCTAGCCACCCCTCCCAGACTTCTTAAATATCACTAAGATTAACTCCTAAAAGGTACAAGTCAAGACAACATGCATTTACTAAGTACCTACTATATTCCAAACAGAACTGACATAAAATGCTTAAAATGCAATGTCAGATGGAAAAAATGACCTAAAAACAATTAGCCTTTTACACACTATCTGCAACTTACCAAAGGGCGGTATGCATTTACAAACTTTGACTCTAACCTGCTGACATGTTCCCTACTGACTTTCTCACTCAAGTCCCTGAAACACCTTTTGAACATCTGTGTCTATAAATAAAGTCTGCTCTTTAAATAGTTGAAAGTTTGGTTTGCGCTATTCTTTACCTAACAGAAATAAAGAATTTTTTCTTTCTTTTCCCTGTTAGTATACTCAGAAGGTCAGTTTGCCCTTTGAGCAATGCCAGTTTGAAACTCAGCATGGTATTCTGAATTTTCTTATTACTTAAGACAGATGGGAATTAAATCAAGTGTACAACTAAATCTATTATAGTACGATGGAATTTGGGGGTACAAACTACATATGGTTTAAATAAATCATATATATTTAGCCTACAACAGGTAAAATACATTGTAGCATCTCTTCTAGGGTCTCTCTGACGTTACTCCCCTTTTAACCTTTCCAAACTGTTAAACAAAAAGTATTGAATCTTATGGGGCGGCTAGGTGGCGCAGTGAATAGAGCACCAGCCCTGGAGTCAGGAGTACCTGAGTTCAAATCCGGCCTCAGACACTTAACACAAAAAACTAGCCGTGTGACCTTGGGCAAGTCACTTAACCCCAACTGCCCTCCAAAATAAGCAAAAAAAAAAAAGTAACTACAGTCTCCAAACAAAGTCCTTTCCATGCAGGACAAGTCTTCCTCTTATGATCTGATAAATGGCTGCTATATTCTTAGCCAATTCACCAATTGGGTTCTGACCCTAAAACTCCCATTTTCTGTCTCTGTCCTATTTTCATATATCTTTTAAGCCTATAACCTCCATCAGCACTTTCTGTACACTCTCCCCATATCCTTTTTTAATCTCTTGATTTCACCTTTGCAAAATCTCTTGAATATGCCCCCTTCTCTCTTCTGACACTGCTACCATAATAATGAAGGCCCTCAGGACTACTGTAAAAGCCTGCCGGTGAGTCTGCCACTTCAATTCATCCCCAATTCAGTCACTAAAGTGTTCTTCCTTAAGTGTAGGTCCAGTCATGTCACACCACACACACGCACACACACCCCCCACACACACACCAATGTCCAGTGGCTTCCTATTATCTTCAGGAGGGGGTCACCTCCAGTCATCCTGATTAATATCTTGCCCACTGGACCCACATGGTTCCAGAGCAGGGAGTGAAGCTGGTAACTTCACACAGCTCTCCCTCACTTAAATCCAATTCACTTGCAAGACATGGCATCACCTTCCCAATGCCATTGTCCTCTTCAAAAATGAAGGGTAACAACAATACCAACATTACCTCCAAGAGAAAATACAAAGTGCTATTCAGGATTCAAAGCCCTTCATAACCTAGCCCCCTCTTACCTTTCCAATCTTCTTACAAATTCCTCCTCTCCAAATACCCTTAGATCTAGTGATACTGGTCTCCTGGCTGCTCCACTAACAAGACACTCCATATCTCAGCGCAGGACATTTTCTCTGGTTGACCCCCATGACCCATACTTGGAATACTCTCTCTCCTCTGCTCCAACTAATGACCTCCCTGCCTTCTTTTAAGTCCAACTAAAACCCCACCTTCTACAGGAAGCCTTCCCTAAACCCCCTAATCCCAATGCCTTTACTTCGTTATTTCTTATTTATTCTGTATATAACTTGCTTTGTATATATCTGTCTGTATGTTGTCTCCTGTATCAGACTGTAAGCTCCTTAAAGGCAAGAACTGTCTTTTGCCTCTTTTTGTATCCCCAGAACTTAGCACAGTGCACATAGTAGGTACCGATAAATGTTTATCAATTAATTGATTAAAACAGATCAATCTTTGCTCTGAAGTTAACTCCTAAGCCCCAATCACCCATATTCCCTTATACCAAAGTAAGTTTCCCTTGGCCATTCTGGGATATTCCTAAACAGAAATGTGCCACAAGACTAACGCTCTCATCTTCTCCCAAGAATACTTTTAAAATAACTCTTCTGTATCTGGCATATGAACAGAAAAAGAATTCTCCAACTGCTTAATTCTTATTTATCCTTTACTCAATAACAGACAAAGTTAATAGTGAAGGTCAAACTGTAAATCACAATGAACTCTGCCCTCTGTTTTCTAGTTTCTGAGTGAAGTCACATGAAAATGAATTTCTAGTACTTTTAAACAAAGACACCCACAAGGAGTATCTGTGTCAAT
Source organism: Pseudocheirus occidentalis (assembly GCA_028646575.1). NCBI lineage: Eukaryota > Metazoa > Chordata > Mammalia > Diprotodontia > Pseudocheiridae > Pseudocheirus > Pseudocheirus occidentalis. The sequence continues at coordinate 140,165,011 of CM053599.1, read as the reverse complement.
GAAGTAGATCATGAAACACTTCAGAGTCCTTAGCCCCATAATTCCTATTGCTGCCATATCATTCATATAAGTCCAGCCCCATGAAGTAATCCACACTTGTTCAGTTATACCAAAGGAAACAGTGATTCTGGGCTGGAGACAAGCAACCATTTTAAACTCCTGAGATGGGCACTATTCTTTCTAAGCCCACAGTATGTATTTAATGTTTGTTGAATTGAACCCAACCAGTTGCTGATTTTTTAACATGAATGTAATCTGGAAGCAAGCTTACAATATAACAGAAGGCCCAATAATATGCTCAAAGCACTGAAGGAGGTTTAAATAAATAAAAATGCAGTATAAAAGCCTTCTTCAAAGCAAGAATTTTTTTGTGCCATCCAGACACGATTTCAAACATGATTCCTGCTTTAAATCCCCGCCCAAAGTCTAACCTGGTATGGAAGTGACTTTGGGTTCTTGGGAGCTTGGCCAGTAAAGCACAAGCTCTAACAGGTTCTAATAGGCCCTAAGCATAGACCAGGAAAGAATTGTGTCTGGCTTCTGAAAGCCAACCTGGCTGAGATATTCATCACCAGCACATTAACCACTTCATAGAATATTCTTGGACCTTAGCAACCCATGAAATAAAGAAAAATGCAAATGGACCTAAATCCTAGGTAGTCTTTTCTACTCCTGCAGGGCCAGTGTCAAAGTGACTAAAAAGGGAGGAGGAAATGCTAAGTATTGCAGTTTTTAGACTACCTATAAATATTAAGTTAATTAGTGGTAGTCTAAATATAACAGTCTAGTAGACATACTTCATCCCGTCAATCTTGTCATTCTTACTATAAAAGAAATGAGAAGACAAAAAGCTGTGACTCAATAAAAGGATAGTTCCTATGGCTTCCCACAAAGAAACTAGCAAAGAGAGTGACGGTTGTCTTTGATTATGTATCCAGAGTCAACAAGCTGAAACATCATTTCATGCTCATCTCATATTCCAGTGCTCATGATAAATATTTACAAAAAGAACACAATGAAGATGACAGCTTATATGCTAACATCTGCTGCAAAGGATAAGACAGTTGAAAAATTCTAGAAAGATCCTCCAAAGTAAACCAATATATGCTTTAATACCCAGAGATTTAAATGCAAAGATGGATATAGGGATGAAGTATGTCAGAAAACGTGGTTTGGAAATAAGATATAACAGAGCCCAAAGACTCAAAGTCTGCAGTTATAACAATAACTCACATTTATGTAGCACTTTAAGGTTTACAAAGCACAACACACATATACATACATGCATGCATACATGGATAATAGGATGTTCCAAAAGTTTTTAAGTTCTAAGGTTCAGCACTAAGGCTTTAGGAATTCCGTGTGTGTATGTGTATGTTGGTATGCGTGCATGTGTGTTTGTGTATAATATACCACCTTGTGATGTAGATGTTATTATTATCCCCATTTTACATCTGAAAGAGGTTAGCTGACTTGCCCAGGATCACGCAGATCACCAGTGTCTGAGGCCAGAATCAGATTCAGGTTTTTCTGACTCCAGACCCAAGACTCTAGTCACTATACTACCCATCTGCTTCAACACATACAAAGGCCTCAATGCAGAAATTTGTCTCTCTTAACCACACGTATTTGTAACATTTTTTTTTAAAAGCCTGCCTTTTCTGTCATACCTTGAAGGATGTCCTCAATACCCAGACAGATTGTGCTCCTAAAGATTTTATGAGGTGTGATAAGAAGAGAGATAGGGATATCATAGCATGGGGGAAAAGAAAAACAAAAGCATTTTTTAATGTACAGAAGAAAACAGCCAGAAATAATCATAGAAAAAGCAAGATATCTTTGAAAGTTACATGTTGAATTTACTATATATTTTGAAAGAAAAGCAACTTGTGCCTAAAAGAGATTTGTAGCTTCATGTTTATTCCTCTTTTTCTGTTCTGCTATATATATACATTATATTAACATGTACTTACATAAATGAGTAAAAAGATTCATCTTAATTCGTGTTTATGCTCAGATTTAAAATTAAATAAAACCAAAAGCTATACATACAGGGGCTATATATCTATCATTAATACATCCCTCAAGAAAAAACAAGAAATGGCTAACCTCAAATCTTACCACAAAAAAAAAAAAAAAAAACGAACAGGCAGGAAATGATTCTTCTAATATAGGAGTGACTTTCTAGCAGGGTGTCCAATTTGAAGACAAACCATTACCTTGTAAAAGCAAAAATTAAAATTAAAACTGAATTAGGAAAAACAAAAATTAAGGGCTAGGGGGCGGCTAAGTGGCGCAGTAAATAGAGCACCAGCCCTGGAGCCAGGAGGAATTGCCCTGCCTTCCATCCTCCAAAAAAAAAAATTAAGGGCGACACCCAATCCCAACCTACTCTGTAAAAAATATGGAAAATGAGTAAAAAATAATTTTTTTAAAAGTCAGAGATATTGTCGGTCTATCACCATTTCCTAAGGAAGTTCAAATGATCCATCACCACACCAGAGAATCCAAAAGAATGTAAAAACCACCTCAGGAAAACATCTGACCTTCTCACCAAGCAGGGAGAAACGGCAGCCAAAGGCAGCCCGAGTTTAATACATAAACTCAGTCATAAAATCTTACAGAAGAGGATGAGGGCATAATATGAACAATGGCACTTTAGAAAACAGGGAGAAGCAAAACAAATTCACAGAACACCTGGTATGAAACCTAATTAAGCCAGATTATTCCAAGGGCATTTAAGGATTAAACTGGCAGGACAACCACAGTAAAAAAAAAAAAATGTAAAAGATCTATCAAGATGACTTTAATAACTCCCTTCCTCTACCACTGACCACCTAACCTCCACATCTGAACTCTAACATAACTGTCCCCAATACAGAGAACAGAGATGTAGAGGATGTAGGGAATGGGAGAATAAATACAATCACCCCCCAAAAAAAGATGGAATAAACTGGAGTAGTCGCAAGGTACTCTGAGAAATTTCATTCTGAATGTAACAGAATTCTGAGGCTTTTGAGGAAACAGTGTTCAAGATATATGAGAGGGAGATACTATACATGGAAAAAATCAGGAACTTATAATGAAAAAAGATTATTCAGAAAATATCAATAACTACCAAGCCATAAACATATTTTTCCATATTTGCAACATCTTTTTTGACCACTTTATCTGCACAAGTATTGAGGGCATCCCCAGTGAAGGCTTTCACAAACAATATTCTATAGCAAACCACATCTTTACAAATATACAGCTGACTGAAAAATAATGTCACTTGGTGCTTGCTGGCAATCTCCTCCAATAAACTGTCTCCCTTGAATATGTTAAAAAATCATACAAGATTCCTTGAAAGCCTTAACTACAAAAATAACTATCTGACCACCCTCTAATTATTAATAACAATTTTAACATAAAATATGAAGACATATGTTCACCAAAGATGTCTGCAACTGTCAGGAATGATGTCTGGCACAGCATCCAAATTAAAGGGAAGACCCCTATTGTAGATATGGTAGATACTCCTTTTTTTTTTTTAAGATAACATTGTGCTGTCTTGCCTTGGAACACTGCGGAACCTCCTAAATCAAAGTTACAATCATTTGGAAGAGTACAGAATTACTGTCCACAGATGAAAACCCAAGTGGATAATGTCAACTGCCCAGACATTATTAGGTTGAATAGACAATCGATAGAGATGTTTATCAGAACATCTGTAACTAGCAAGGAACAACCAAGGCTTTAAGTCAAGGTGGGAAGCAGAGCAAAAAAAATTTTTTTTCTTCCTTCAGCAAAGTAGGAAAAAAGATGAAGAAAGCCTGAGTTCAGATTCAGGGCTAGGGAACCTGCAGCCACGAACTTGAAGTCACAAATGGTCTTCAAGGTCCACAAATGTGGCACTTTGACTGAATCCAAACTTCAGCCCACCCTGGTCAGCTGAAAAGCAAGAAAAAGATTTGGGCTTTTCGTGGCTACAGGGCTGTGAACTCCAAGTCTATATTCAATCTTTTCATACAAACCATGCACCTCTATTCCCCACCACAGTTTCCTCTTTCCCCTCCTCTTTCCAAGTAAATGATCTTCTCTTCCACTGGCTGTAACACTTCCTCCTAAACATAGGTAGATAATAATCCCTTTGCTACCTTTCCTTGGGCACCTGGAGTCTTTAAGAGCCTCATTAAGCACTCTCAGGTACAGTAGAAAGAGTAGGAGACCCTAAATCCTGGGGGTTGGATTACATGATCTCTAAGGTCCTTTCCAATTCTGAAACTATGTCTAAGCTACTATAGTAACACTCAACAAAAGTCTTAATTACTTTTACATTAAAGTCATATTATGAATTTAAAATTTGATTCCAAAAAAAATTTTTTTTAATTAAAAAAAAAATTTTTTTAATGATTCAAGAGGGAATTTTAGGGTAGTTTTTCCCAGCTGGTGCTAGTTGCCTGAAGAAATTTCTCTATCTCGATCTCAAACAAACGTTGTAGTCAGCAAATGACCAGAGACTAAAACATAAGAAACACATAGCAGTTTTAATAACCTTAAGCTTCAAACAAGGGCTCATCTTTTTAGTGATGCTGCATAACTTGGAATCAGAGAATAAAAACAGGGAATGTCAAGATCTGGTACTTTGTTGGAGTAAGAACTCTCTCCACTGTCTAATAAGATCATTCTAAAGCTGGAAGAGACCCCAGAGGCCATCTAATTAAAATTGTCATGTTACAGATAAGGAAACAAGTTTAGAGAATTTAAGTGATTTGAACAATATCACAAAGACAGTAATTATCAGAGGTGAAATCTGAACTCATGTATTCTTGGTTTCTAGTCTGCAGAATGGTGGGTTCAAATCCTACCTCAACTACTTCCTACCTGTGAGGCCTCTGCAAAGGTGTATGTGTTTGGTCCTTAGTTTCCTCATCAGCAAAATGAAGGGATCAAACTATATGATTTCCAAGGTCTCTTTCAGCTCTAAATCTATCATCTTCCATAGAGTTTACCGGCACATCAAAAAAGTAAGCAGGCCAAATAGAATACCATGATATCCAAAGAAGAAATTTAAATCACAACCGAAGAATAACCAATGGATAGCCTGTGTGTTCAACTGGTATTGTATATAATGTCAAGTTATTCAGAAGGTCCCAGCACTTTGAACCCCTTCTTGAGTAGACTTATAGGAGGACATGAACAAAATAAAAATTAGAAGGCACTGCTAACTTTCAATAGGCACCACATGAAGGAGTACCCACATTAAGAGAATTCAAAGTATCTAGAAAATTCTTACTTACATGCACTTGCAAGAACAGAGGATTCCTACAACTGTTACTCTAGTGGAGGCAGCAACTGGTTAGTAATAACTTTTTTTTTTAAACCCAGGTAAGAAAAAAATCAGTAAACCTTCAGATCAAGAAAAAAAAATATGAGCTTGTTTGTGTTTCTGCATTTTTTAAATACACAGACATGCTATCACAACCAAACTAACTCGGTTGGGAAAGCATTAGAGTACAAATATAAAATTCGCTGGTTTGATTATGGATATCAACAGCTTATACTTTTTAAAATTGTGGATATATAATGACCCTTCCAGCTCTAAGATTCTTTGACTAATGTTTATTACACAAGAAAAAAGTATCATATAAGGTGTTTTTCTTTACACTAGGTCATCACAACACTGAAAATCCTTTAGCTGATTCCCAGAGCTGACTCTACTCATGGTAACACTGGAAAGAGGCCTGGATTTGGAATCAGAGGAAGGACCTTGGTTTGAATCCTGCTTCTGTTACTTATAACCTGTGAGGCTGAGAGCAAGTGACTTACTTATCACCTCTAGGCCTATTTTTCTCAACTGTTATATGAGGAAGTTAGACTAGATGACCTCTTAGGGCCCTTTAAATTGGGAAGCTAGAAGGTGAAACGATGGCATTTCTAGGCTTATCACTGATAGAATGGGATAGTGAACTGAACCCTGTTCTACTGTGTCAATGGAGAAAACTAGCAAGAAGTGCTACAGTGTTAGGCACTATAGCAGGGCCAAGACAATGAGAAAGCCTACTCCCCCTGACACAGCAGAGAAGAGCACTGGACATTATAACCCGTCTTGTGAGCACATAGAAAGTTCTACTGAAGAACAGATTCTGAAGCTATCCAGGGCCTCATGATCATTACAGGATTACTGATTTAGAGAAAGAGAAGGGATCTTAGAAGTCAATGAACTAGGGGTGGCTAGGTGGTGCAGTGAATAGAGCACCGGCCCTGGAGTCAGGAGGACCTGAGTTCAAATCCGACCTCAGACACTTAACACAAAAACTAGCCGTGTGACCTTAGGCAAGTCACTTAACCCCAACTGCCCTCCAAAAAGCAAAAAAAAAAAAAGTCAATGAACTAGCTCTGGAGCCAAAGGACTTGGGTTCAAAATCCACCTCTTATATCAGCTACCTTTGCAACCATGAGTAAGTCATTTAATTTCTCTGGAACGCCAATTTCCCCATTATAAAGTGAGAGAACTAGGTAAGATGGTCTCTGAACTCCTATACTTTCCAGATGGCAATCTGAGGCCCAGAGAGATGGAATAACTTACCTAAGGCCACACAGGAAAATGGCAAAGCTCAAATACAAACCCTGTATCTCTATCAATCCATTGTTCTTCCCATTGCGCCACAATTTAAATAGGTTACCTCTTGATATGAAATCATAAAAATCCACCAAAATATAAGAACTGCAAGCAATACCAAGAAAACAACCCTAAGAATCTTTTTAAAATGATGAAATGTCAAATAAAACTCGATCGTAGGCAATAGCAAATAAGTCATTTCAACATTTTTCTGCCCTGAAAAGCTTAGGTCCTTACCACTTATCCTATCATCAAATAATTGACGTGAACAACTGTAATTATTAGGATTTCAGTGTTCAAATTCACTGTCACTGATCAATATTTAATTCTTATTTTCTATCCTAGTATATCATGTACTACTTTCATTTTTGTAAATAAGTGATGAATTCGTCACTTTCCTTGTTTGTTTTTTTAATGGAAACATACCATTAAGGACAAAATCATGCTTAAGGATGTTATCTTGGCTAATTTCAGGTCCCTTTCCATTAATTCTTCACTCTTAGATCATAATGCTCTTACTGAGATTTCACAGTCAACGCCATGGAGAAAATAAAAATGTCCTAAAAGTTCAGAACTTCCACTGGAACACACAAATGCTATTCAAATGTGCACAAGAAGAAACAGGCGGAACAATGAATTAACTCAAGTCCAAAACTTGGGAAATGAAAACTATTTTCACCTAGTGAACTTCCTAAGTTATTTCACCTATACTTTTACCTCTTCTACCCACGACATTGATAAGAGCAATCTATCCACAGAGGGTTTCTATGCATAGTAATTATTAGTTAAATGAGTGTAAAGTATATTAAAATATAAATATCAAATTACAGAAGACTGAAAAATTATTTAATGATCTGGGGCTACCAATTTCTCTGTATTATCTTGTTTGTTGACCTCATCATCTCTCACGGGCTCAATTATCATCTCTAAGCAGGTGATTTTAGATCTATTTAACCAGCCCTAATGTCTCCCCTGATCTCCAAGCTTAAACCACCAAAAAGCCTACTGGACATCTTGAGCTGACTTGTGCTGTAATCAACTCAAATATAACATGTCCAAAACAGAACTCATTTTCTCTCCCACAAAACTCTCCCTTCTCAACTTCCTTATTACTACTGAGAGCACCACTCTCCTCTCAGGCTCCTAAGCTCAGTGTTATCCTGGACTTCTCACTTGCACTCACCCTCCATATCCAGTTTGTGGAAAAGTTTTGCTGTTTTTACCTTCACAACATCACTCCTATATATCCCCTTGTCTCTGACTCACAGAGCTACCACTCTTATGCAAGCCTTCATTATCACATGCCTGGACAACTCTAGCAAAATGCCATCCTTCATGCAAGCCAAAGTGATCTTCCTAAAGTGCCAGACTATGGTACCCTGCCCTCACCTCCCCCCCAACACCAGTGGCTCACTATTACCTCCAGAATCAAATATAAATCTTTTGTTTGTCTTTTAAAGACCCTACAACCTGACCCCCTTCTGCTTTCCAGTTCTATACTTTATTCTCCTCCCTTTACTCTATATCAGTCTCCTTACTGTTCCCCAAACATGGTTTTCTGTATCTCAGTTCCATGCCTTCTCAGTAGCTATGCCTCATGCCTGGAATGCTGTCCCTCTTCATTTCTGCCTCCAGGCTTCTCTTGCTTCCTTCAAAATCCAACTCAAACCCTACCTTCTACAGAGGCCTTTCCCAATCCCCCCCACAGCTGGGACCTTCCCTCCCATTTACCCTGTGAGTATTCTATGTACATAGTTGTTTGCTCTTTCTCCGATTAGAATGGAAGCTTCTTGAGGGCAGAAACCATGTTTTTGACTTTATACTGCCAGTACTTACTCAGAATCGGGCTTAATACATGCATGTTGACAGACATGAAAAATAAAGGAAACCCAATATTTCTTAACCTTAAGAGAAAGACTCAAAGTGAATGGAGCACCAGCCCTGGAGTCAGGAGAACCTGAGTTCAAATCTAGCCTCAGACACTTAACACAAAAACTAGCTGTGTGAGCTTGGGCAAGTCACCTAACCCCAACTGCTCTATCTTCCCCCTCCAAAAAGAAGATTCAAACATTTATACACAACAGATTCTTTAAAATGAGCTTTATTTTGCCTTTTTGGGTTTTTTTTTCTTTTTGGAGGGCAGTTGGGGTTAAGTGACTTGCCCAAGGTCACACGGCTAGTTTTTGTGTTAAGTGTATGAGGCCATATTTGAACTCAGGTCCCAATGTTCTATTCACTGTGCCACCTAGCCGCCCTATGAGCTTTATTTTGTGTAACATGGATCTTCAAGCTCTTTTCCACTGGAGTAGAAAGAACAGATCTGCAGGTCTTGAATTCCAGGCCACCCATTCACCATTTATGAGACATTGCACAAGTCACCTAAGTTTTCTGAGCCTCAGTTTCCTGTTCTATCACTATAATCCATAACTCACAAGAGCGTCATGAAGAAAGTACTTTCAAAATGTAAATCATTGCTAATACTGGGACTGACTGGACTATCGGGATCTTCAGCTCAGAATGAGCTTTACCACCACTGATGAGGATGGAGGATAAAGCTCTTTACATTTAATTTTACAATCCTGAATCCTTGATTAACAATGTTACTGGTGCCAGATCATTGTTTCTGGTCTTCTATTGTCAAGAAAGTCTGAAAAGTACCCTGGGTTTCCCCTTACAACAATATCAACTTTCTCTCTCCTAATCTGTCATGGTCTGAGGCAAAGAACACTTTCAATCTCTAATTTTTTTCAAAGAACTTTTTTTGGGGGGGGGGGGTCTTTCAGGATTTTTCTTGTTGCTTGTTTGGTTTTTGCTTCTTTTTTCCCCTTAGGTTAATGACATTCTTTGCTTTATGTTTGGGATGATCAGATCAACTTAATCAATTTTCTTTTTCTCCAATACTGTACTATGGTCAGTTCTGTTTACCAATATCAAATAATAGCAGAGTATTAAGGGTCCAAATTGGGATGTTTAATACTCTTACCTTTCTTACCAAAGTCTCTTGGCTGAGTGAAAGCAATGGAAACTTTCATTAGCGTAAAAACTTTTCATTTGATACTCAAAATCACATTAAAAAGAAAAGCTTTATCAACTCCATTTTATACATAAAGGGCTTAAATTCCACTTTAAACAAGTCAAGTCTGAGATAAGATCTGATTTCCAGCAGATAATGGTGATTCAAGACTGGAGTTCAGGGAAGAAATAAGGATTGAATACGTAGATATGGGAGTCATCTACAGAAATCATCAAATCCATAGGAGCTGATGAGATGACCAAAAAAAAAGGGAGAAAAGAGGGCAGGGAGCCCAGGACCCAGAATGGAGCCATGGCATACACAACACATATGCCTGGAAAGTGAGACAGATGATGATCCCACAAAGGAGAGTGAGAACAAGTGGTCAGATAGGCAGGAGAAGAACCAGAGAAAGCTGTCACCAAACCTGAGGGAGGAGAGATTTGTGAGAGTATCCTATTCAAAGATACAGGTATATGGGGAAGCTCCTAGCCGTAACTCCTCTTCCCAGAACTCCCCAAGTCAGGCCAATAAACCAAGTCCTTTCTATGTAGGGTCCTCTCAGATTATGTAGCCCTGCCCTCCAAAAAGAAGCAAAAAAAAAAAAAAAATCTGGAGCAGCTGATTCTTCACTACTCATTTTAATAAATAAAGCATAAATGTCTGGTCCTGATACTCAAAGCAGTCAGAATCCAATCTATCTTTCCAATGTTATTTCATGCCACTCCATGTATCCTAACACATTCAAACTGAACTACTACCCATTCCAGTTCTCATTGTGCCCTCTACTATATTCTTGCCTTTGGTCCTATTGTCCCCAGGACCAGGAATGGACTTCTTTCTTCTCCTCTCCCCCTAAAACACACACTCAGTGAACAAGTATTCATTACATGCTTACTATGTGCCACCCATTGGAGGTACAAAGAAAAAGTAAAAACAGTTGCTGCCCTAAGGGAACTTATATTCTAATGAGGGAAGGTAACATGTAAAGTAAGGTACATAAAAGAGACATAGAGAGTCGAAAGAAGGTATTGGGGGGAAAGGGAAGCCTTAAAGGGAAAACCACTGAAGAGCAAGTGGGGGAAGGGGGAGAGGAATGTAAAGACAAGATCTAGAAAGGCCTCCTGCAGAAGTGGGTATTTTAACTGGGTCTTAAAGGAAAACAAAGATTAAAAAAATGAGGTGAGAAGGAAAAGCATTCCAGGCAGGGGGGCGCTCAGTGCAGAGACACAGAGATGAGGGAAAGAACTCACTTTGTGTGCAAGAATGGAAAATGTGCCAGCATGGCTATTTGAAGGGGGGATACTGTGTAATAAGACCAGAAAGATAAGGGGGGAACTTTAGATTTTATCCTGAAGTGAGTCAAAACTGAGACCAGACTTTCAGGGGTCCGCTGGCCCCATTAAGGAAATGCTCCTCTCTTCTATGAGGTCACTAGGCAGATATGCAGGAAGAGTATAACCTAGTTGGACACTTTCATTGCTCTTATGAATAACTAAAGAAAATTCAGGGTAGTTAATTAACAAGTCTCGTTTGTGACTCCCTGTTTCTTTGTGCCTCCAAACGTGGTCCTAGGATGAAATCTTAATGAATAATTAGCTTTGGGTTGGTGTGGTGAGTGGTCGATTCCAAAGAAGGGTCCTTGCATTCTGGTTACATAAGAATTTCTGCTATAGAGAATATATGTCTTATGATTTTCTTGTATCTTGGCCCTGTATGAAATGGTTCTGTAATAAACAGACTATTGAATATATCCCGGTCTCTCCTTTTATTGAGCTGGTTCCTGGGCCATTCAACTGTGCTGAATACACTAAGAAAGAAAACTATAAACTAATTTCCTTAGTGAATAATGATGCAAAAAATTTAAATAAAATCTACTTAATCCTAAAAGTAATGGGAAACACTGTAGTCTACTGAGTGAAAGGATGGGTTGACAGGATCAGACCCAGACAAAGGAAAACACCTACAAAGATTGCTGTTTCTCCCTCCAATTCATAGTTCAAGTTCTCCTCTACAAAATCAATGGGAGGCCTCCTTGTTAAAAGTGATCTCTCCCTCCTCAGTTTTTTACCGTATTTTGCCCTATTCTTTGCATTTATGAGAAGGCTGCCCTAGATGGTCTCTGAGGCTCCTTCCAGGTCTAAGTCTACAATCACACTCTGCCTTGCATCAGAATTTTATTTGGGTAGACATCTATTCTCTCCATTAGAATTGCAAATTCCCTGAAATTAATGTCTCTGTGTAATACCTGTCTTGTGTCTCATGTGTAGTACACAGAAAGTATCAAATCAATGTTTGCTGATATTTAGCAGAACCATGCCAAGTTCTATATTCCACATGAGGACCAGTAAACTCCAATTCACTCTAATCTCCCTTCTCTGCACTCTTACCGGAATTGTTTTCTCTTTCACACAATTTAGCATGTTATAGTATACTGTCTTAATGCTAAACAGCAACAAATCTAAGTCATATAAGATGAATAATATCTGTATCATACTTCCCAAATTAAAGTACATGTCTGTCCTCTTGAAGAGGGTACCCAAAGAGGGTTAGGGTTGCCTGAGACCCCAAAATACCAACATGCCGGGTCCTGCTGAAAGAATTCCACTCAAGTCTTCTCAGCCAAAGAAAAACAAAGTTTATTGAAAGATCAAGTTTGCCATATGGGGTAGACTCTTAAGTAGCCATGA
>CM053599.1:140116706-140152604 GCA_028646575.1 Pseudocheirus occidentalis | reverse complement strand
TCATTGTGGCTGGGCCCAAAGCTATTACAAGCCTGGCCCTCCATTGTCCATCTGCTTCCCACCCTTGAGCCTATCAAAATATCAATCTAGTCTTGCACTGACCTCATTAACTCCACCTGAAGACCCTCCCCAAACTCATTACTGGAGTCTGAACATTAACCTCCTACTGGAGTCTGAACTCATTGGCTCCTCCTAAAGACCCTCGCCAGGCTTCTCCTCTGAACGACCCCTAGATTCCTCTGTATATAAGACCCTATCTTCCCTCCATGGGTGTGAAAGCGCCATGGAATAGCTTAGCACAGACTTACTCTGTGTGAGAGCGCCATAGAATAGCTTAGTACAGACTGGCTCCTCAAGAGTCTACCCCACATGGCAAACTTGAACTTTAAATAAACTTTACTTTTTCCTTGGCTGAGAAGACTTGAGTGGAATTCTTTCAGCAGGACCTGGCATGTTGGTATTTTGGGGTCTCAGACAGACCTAACCCTCTTTGGGCACCCTCTTCAGCCAGTCGGTAGTTCTATGAAGCTTTCACACAGTAAGTCTGTGCTAAGCTCTTCTATGGCCTCTCACACACATGGAGGGAAGATGGGATTCTTATATACAAAGGTATCTAGGGGTGGTCTAGAGGAGGAGTTTGGGGAGGGTCTTCAGGAGGAGTTAATGAGGTCAATGCAAGGGTGAACTGATATTTTGATAGGCTCAAGGGTGCAGAGAAGATGAACAATGGAGAGCTAGGCTAGTAACAGAGGTTTGGGCCCAACCACAATGAAATACTTATGGCTTCTGCAAATGCCTCATCAAGTGGGAAGATTCAATCAGACTTCAAGGGGTTTCCCAGAGCATGTACCTCAAAGATTCAAGGAGAGCTCAAGGGGGGTCCCAGAGCCTACACCTCATCACTTTTAGTAAACTACAGAAAATGAAAAATGACAAGGAATCACACTACTAGGTAGCAATGTATTTTGGGGGGAAGAGAGGGGATTTTGTTGGGAAATGTTTGTCCAAAAACAATAAAATACATCAAACAAAAATAAATTATATGCTATCTTGTTTTCTAATTATTTAAAGTATGCATATCTTATTGGTCAAGAACTACAATAATAACATAGGAATTGAATAAGCTTTTCAAAATTTACCCTCAGTTCTCTTTCTCCACGCTCCACTCCTGACTCAACAACTTTCCCTACCATCCCACAGCAGCCTTCTTCCCTGAAGGTTCATTTTGTCCCTGCAGCCCCATCTTCTGATTGGTCAGTTCCTCCCAGACCCTTCATTTTAAAGGTAGTGTCCAGGCCGCCATGCCTTTATTCCTGATTCCCCTCCTGACTCTGCCCAGCTTCCTTTTAAGTGTTGTCTTCCCCCATTAGAATGGAAGCCCCTAGAGGGTGGAGAGTCTCTTTCTCTTTGCTTTTATTTGTATTCCCAGTGCTTAGAACAGTTCCCAGAATATAGTAAGTCCTTAATAAATGCTTGTGGGATGGACTTTAAAGCATAATTTATACACCATCTCATTTGCAATTCACAATGACTGCATGAGGTAGGTACTACAGGTATTATTATCTCTTATTACAAATGAGGAAACTGAAGATGGGGCAGCTTAAGTAATTTTATCCTCATAGAAGATTTAGAGGTAGAAAAGACTGATGAGGTCATCTACTAAAATGCTGTCATTTTATGAATAAGAAAACTGAGGCCAATAGAAGCCAGATGACTTGTCCAAGGTACTAGGGCATACATGTGGGATTCAAACTCAATGTCATCTTGTTCATGGTCATGTAGCCCACAAGCATCAGAAGCCAGATCTAAACCAGGTTGTCCTAACTCCAAGTCTACCTCTACCCCATGCTACTACCTCTAGCACATAGCACATGAACATGACACTCTAAAATGCCACCATAACAAACTATAACTATAGAGTACTTTAGTTTACAAAGGGTTTTCACATTTGTTATCTCATCTTATTGACAGTATTCCCATAAAACAGGAAGCATAAGAAGCAAAATTCAGGACTTGGATGTAAGATTACTCAACCCTAGATCCCTCCAGTTCTTTCTTGTTTTTTTTTTTTGGAGGGGGGGAAGACAGACCAATTGGGGTTAAGTGATTTGCCCAAGGTCACACAGCTAGTAAGTATTAAGTGTCTGAGGCTAAATTTGAACTCAGGTCCTCCTGACTCCAGGGCCTGTGCACCACCTAGCCACCCCCCTCCATTTCTAGAATCAAATCACCTCTGCCATTGTCCTTGGAAGAGATGTGTTCATCTACTCCCCAGGGACTATACTCAACACCCTTGCAGTTTTCTAAACCAAAAGACCCCTCCATAGACACCATTCTCTTATATGTGGTAGACTACCTGAAGGCAGTTACAGTCTAATTTTGTATTTGTATCCCCAGTGTTCAGGACAGTGCTTGGCACATAGTAGGCACTTAAATACTTGTTCCCTCCCCAGGGAACACTCATTCATTCAAGCCTAAGTCTTTTGATTTCAAGCTCAATATTTTTCCACTACTTCCCACAATATGATATATATTTATTAAGCAGTTAATGCAGGGTCCCCATGTCCTTTCTACTGCTGTTAAGGAATGAAAGTCATTCAGCCACTGTCTTTTGAAAAGCAATCCTCAAGTTCACAAACAGATCTTTTCTTCAATGAATTGTAACATACACATCTTAGAACCTAAATGATGATATTCACAGTTCCTCCAAATCCATAGAATCACCTGAGCAACCATTTGCCCCACAGTTATGGACATGTGCTGCCCACTCATGCCCATAATTGTTTTATGTTTATATTTCTGTGACCAAAATTAATATTTTAGTAGGGTATGAAACTGTACCTTGATGACAGAGCTTCAAAAAATAAAGATGCTTATATTTTTAAGTATGTCTGAATTTTATAACTCTTAGATATTTCATATCAGAAAGTAAGGTTCCTAAAATGTTTGCGAAAGTATGAGTTAAGTGTGAAAGCCTTGATTATGAAATGTGATTTTAATAAAGAAGTCAATAGAGAAACAAAATCAATCTACTAATTATTCAGCTCGGTCCCAGACAGTAATTAAATTGACAACCATAACTGGTTCTAAAAGAACAGGTCTCTCATAGTTATTACCAATTCCACAAATACAACTCTTAAAAGAAAAGAATAAAATGCATAAAAACTTAAGAAAAAACAAAACACTTCACTGAGGAAATCAGACAGTCCTTAAAAATGGTTGCATTAGAAAAGAGGAGGAAATGCATTGGTCCATTGATCTTGCTACATTAAAGCTTCACTTAGCACTTAGTGTCTGTCTCAGAGCACATCAATAGACGTATTGTTAGAAAGTTATACCAAGTAAATAGGTATTATCAGCCTTAAGGACAAAATACAGAAAAGAAATAAATATATACACAAAAGCAAAGGAGATACTTTAAAAAAAAAATTTTTTGTTTCCCTGAGTCACTCCCATCTCCAGACACACAAACACTCAGGAATGACTTAGCAACAAAACAAGAGCAGGATCCTTCACAGTTCAAGAATAGCAGAGACTGGCCGACCCAAGGCACCAAAACCTAGAGTCAAGTAAAAAACAAAGCAAAATCAGCCTCCCACTCCTCTTCAATCCTAGCTAATGGGGATGACAGAAAGTAGGGAGGAAAGTACCAAACTCTGGGCAATTAGGAAGGGTAGCTGGGTAGAGCGGTCAGCTCCTGAGATTGTTAGAGCAGGGTTAAGAAAATGATAGTAATGACTGAACTATTTGATTGCCCAAAGAGCAATAATTTCAGAGAGAAGGAGGCACAGAAGAGCAAGTAGGAAAAACACAAGCCTAGGCAATCAAGCAACTGGGAGATTGGGAGTAACTGGGAAGAAGAAGGGGGTGAAACAAGTAGGATGCAATGGGGAGTAGGGGTGTCAGAGACAACAGGAAGGGATTAAAGAGCAGGAGGCAGAAAACTAGAAGTGACTAGGGAGAAAAGAGGAAGAAACAAACAGGGAAGGACTGAGAAAGAGAGAGGCAGCAGCCTGGGGAGCAGGGGTAGACAAACAACTGGCAGGGACGGAGAAGGGGAGTAAATGACTAGAACTAGGAACAAAGGAATTAGAAAATTTGGGGGAAGGGATGCAAAAGCATGGGGTCAGATGACATGGAAGAAGCAGAAAGTAGAAGAAACATACAGTGGAAGGCCTGGAAATCATGGAGTTAGAAGACTGGGAGGAGGTTGGGGAGCTGGAGGGGCTGTTGTACCTGAGAATAGGGAGTAAACATGTGGTGGGGTGAGCATGGGGCAAAAGAGGTAAACTTGCTGGAGGCCTGGAAAGCAAAGGGGTCAGGTACCTAAGGGAACTGGGAAACAGAGAAGTCAGATAACTAGGAAGACACTGGAAATTAGACGGATCAGAAAAGGAGGATTGTGAAACTGAAGGGACAGAGAGGTCAGATAATTAGGGGGCCCTGAAGAGCAGGGAGTAAACACATGGGGATCATGGGAAGGTGAGTTCAGACAAATGAGGGGATGGGGAAGCAAGGGGTCAGATGACTGGGAGGAGACTGGGGAGCAGGAGGGTCAAAGAACTGGAGGGACTGGGAAGCTGAGGATCAGATAACTAAGAGCACATGGGGAGCTGTGGGGGTCAGACATGTGGAGGTTAGGAAGCTGGAAGTCAAATGACTGAAAGGATCCTAAGGAAGCAGAAGTGTCAGACAAGACAGAACCGGAAGCCAGGAATCAGATGACTGGGAGAATACTAGGGAGCAGGTGGGTCAGACAACTAGAAGGACTGGAAAGCTGGGGAGGAGACCACTGGAGGGACTGGGAAGGTGCGGGTCAGATAACTAAGGGAGCTTGAGAAGAAGAGGGTAAACACATGAGGATTATGGGGAGCGAGTGGGTCATACATGTGGGGGGCCTGGCAAGCTAGAGGTCAAATGACTGAGAGTAGGAGGCCAGGGGGAGCAGGGGGAGCTTCAGACAATTAGGAATGGAAAGCTGGAGATGGGACAAATGAAGGGACTGGGAAGCTGGGGGTCAAATAACTAAGGGGGCCTGGGAAGCAGGGGATGGGTCAGATGCCTGAGATCCTGGGGAACAGGAGGGTAGGACAAGCAGAAGGACTGGGAGGCTGATGGTCAGATAACTGAAGGGCCCTGGGGAGCAAGAAGTAGACACACGGGGGCATGGGGACTGGGCAGTGGGGGTCAGAGATATAGCAGGGTCCTAGGAAGGTGGGGTCCAGATGACTAGAAGGATACCGGTGAGTAGAAGGATCAGATAAGGAGGACCGGGAGGCTGGGGGGGTCAGACATCCGGAGGGCCTAGGGAGGAGCCTTAGGGGGACATCAGACATGTGAGGGTCCTGGGGAGCAGGGGTCAGACATGTGGGGTCCCGAGAAGCAATGGATCAGACATGTGGGAGTCCTGAGGAGCAAGGATCAGCCCCCGGGGGGGGGGGGGGTCCAGAGGTCAGATCCCTGAGGGGGATCCAGGGAGCAAGGGCTGAGCCACCCGGGGGATCGGGAAGCAGGTGACAGGTACAGGAGGAGCAAGAGGCAGGAGCCAGTGACAGCGGAGGGGCCGCAAGGGGTGGTCCAGCCGAGGGCTGGCCCCCCCTCAGCCTCCCAGCCCCGGCCCGGGTCCCGGGATCCAGGTGGAAGGGCAGCACGGGGCGGGCCCCCGCCACTCACCGCTCATCCTGCCGGTGCCGCCTCCACCGCCTCCTCTGCAGCTCCGGCCGGCTGGGGTGGGGGGGAGGGGGGAGGCGGGGGAGAGATACTGAGACACCCTCGGCGCGCCGGCCCCGCCCCGGAAGTGAAGCGCAACCGGCTGCAGGCCCCGCCCTCTGACCCGGAATGTAAATAACCTCTACGAGACTCCCGGGAGCAGACTGGGCTCGAGGCAGCCCCTTGGGTTCGGCCTCTTCCTCCTCCCTGGGGTGTCAGAGGCAAGTGACTGAGGGGACTCGGGAGGAGGGAGTGGTGGAGAGATCTCCGAGCACGAAAAAGTGGGAGAGGAGTGTCTAACCCTCGCACCAGGCACGAATGGGAGGAGAGGGAGAGGGCGGGGAAGGTCTCCTGGGGGTAAATCTAAGGAAGCAGCCTCTGGGCGGTGGGGTGGGGAGAGAAGGAGAAGAAACAGAAGGAGAAGGAGAAGAAAGAGGAGAACGAAAGGGGCCTCCAGGGGCTTTTGGAGGAATTTGAGACTGGAGAAAGCCACATTAATTGCCCAAATTAATTTCTACGTTAATTGCTACATTAATCGGGCCCGAAAGTAGTGAAAGGCTGGGGTTAGGGAAATAACTGAAAGTTACATTTTGATTTAGCAAGCATGACTATTAGTATGCGCCTACTGTGTGCAGAGCTCTTGAGTTAGACCCCAGGGCAGGTACTTAGATATTAAGAAGGATCAACACCTTCAGTGTTACAGATCACGACCTGTCCTGAGTCTCATCCTGAGTAACGACGTCCAAGCCCACTTCCTCCCTTAAATCTTCCAGGGGAGCCACCCATCTGCTCTGATGATGGAACTCTTGTGACATTGCACGGATACAAATGTTGCAAGCAAACGACCCATCATTTGTCCCCCTCACCATATGACAGAACAGAACCACATTCTTTTCTGGTCATACATTTCTTTGATGTCCTGTATGCTCCTCTTACAAAATGTTTTGGTATTGTGTTAAGCTTGTTCACACCCACCACATATTTTCCTAATTAACCTCTCTAATTCTTTGGAAGCTGTGGTATTATGACACAGCCACGTGGCATCTTAGGAAGAATATTAATGTAAAAGTAGATCTTTGTTTCAGGGAGAAGTTTGGGGTCATTAAAGGCACTGATGGTTTCCCAAGGGCAATTCAGCCCACTTTCTTTTTCAGTTCTGGACCACTGAGCTCATTGTCTGTATGCAGTGCCTGTCCAAGTTACGAACTGATGAACAAATCCTATGGGTTATCCATTCAGCTACATATAATAGCCTAGACGAGGCATTCATCTACTTGTGTCCATTGTTGATAGAGTGAATTCTTTTGAGAAATTGTGAGTCTTATTTAGGAGATACAAATAGAGTGATGAATTTTTAGATATGATACCATCCCTGTCCTCATGAAACTTACAGTCTAGTAGTTAAAGAATTGCATTGAGGCATTGACTGCTTCAGGAAATTGTAATTGTAGAGCCTAGATCTGTAAATGAAAGTTTAGCATTTCCCCATTTACAGCACTCTTACACACTTCTATCACATTAAGCTATTTCAAACAGTTCTGATCATGTCAGTACTTTTCTCAAAGACTTTAAAAAAATGTAAATCAGAGACAGATTCTGAGCATATTTGCTCTACTCATGCAGCATACCTCTTCAATCTAGAAAATGGACTATACCAAATTCTGATCAGGAAAGCCAGAAAAAAATCACAGTGAGTAATTTTTCCGGTTTAGAGCAGCCTAAGAACATGGTTAGGTATATATGGACACTGAGTGAGGGCTGGCCAGGAGCACAGCACAGGGACAGCAAAGGCCACAGTGGTGGGCATTCTAGGGCCCAAGGACAGTAAAGGGGCTACGGGTGAATACCAGGCTTGGAAGTACCAGGGCAGGAAGAGACCCCAGATGCCCCTCGAACCAGGCCTGGGAACAGAATTGAATACCAGCAGGTAGCTTTCTCACCCATTACCCAGTTCCAGGTCAGTATTTCAGGGAAAAGAAAAGTAGTCACAAGCCAGAGGGGCTTGAGATGTATAACAAGCAAGGGACAGGTTCTAAAAGTCTTGAGCAAGAAGAGGAGAAACTCACCTTTTGCTATTCTTTAAACTAACCTTTAGTCACACACATAAACCTGAAGTGGAATAACCAGGGCAGTAAACCAACACCAAAGCATAGTTCAATCACTCTGAACCTGCCAGAAAATCATAGAAGGTTAACAGTAACAGCAGCCTATTGAAACAAGCACACTCATTCAAACATCTGTCAGGAACTTACAGAGCTCTTAACAGGTGGGCCATGAACAACCTTCTCTCCAGATCATAACAGTTTGGAAGCACTAACCACCAAATCTTGCAGGCCCTTAAACTAAACTGTGAAAACAGCAGAAAATTTATTACAAAAATACAGAAACTTGGACCAGATGGTTCTCCCCAGAAGTGAGCAGAACCCAACTCAGCACTAACTGGGACATTTTTCTTGACAGTGGACCTTCTTAGGGTTTTTGCCTAGTAATAGAATCTCTGGATCAGAGAGTATAGACTTACATGTGAACTCTCTATCTCCACTTTATCATATATATATAAAATTCTTTACATGTTGTCTCCCCTATCAAACTGTGAGCTCCTAGAGCAGGGGCTGGTTTTTTCTTGTTGCTGAATTTGGAAGGATTTGGGGGAGACTTAGCACAGTGTCTGGTACATAGTAGATTCTTAATAAATGCTTTTTGCCTTACAACTTTTTAGTTATTTTATTTGCATAATTCCAAACAGTTTTCCAAAATGGTTTTGTTGATTGACTGGTCACCAACAGAGCACTAACACATCTCACAACACTTCCATTGTTGACTACTCCCATCTTTTATCATCTTTGCCAGTTTGCTATTGGTGAAACCCTCAAAGGGCTGTTTTGATTAGCATTTCTCTAATTATTAGTGATTTGAATCATTCTTTAATATGGTTATTAACAGTTTGTAATTGTTTCCTCAAAGATTTTCAATAGCTTTCTCTTTCCTGCAGAAAGAGCCACCGACTAAAAACTATGGAAACCTGCCACAAACTTTTCGTGTGACCTTGGAATAACTAATTTGCCCTCCTCAGGCCTTAATTTCCTGTTATGAAAAGGAAGCAGTTCAAATAAAAAAATCTGAAAATGCCATTTTAGCTCTAAGACTCTAAGACTCCATGAATCTTTAAATCCAAATTCCTTAGCCAACCACCAAAAGATTCCCTTCTCTGACCCCAGTCCTCCCCTCCAACCTAATTTCACACAATTCAGCTATACAGAGGCCAAACTCGACTGCTCATTAGTGTCATATCTTAGTTTATATCATTCTTGTCTTACTGAAACAACTCCCCGTTCCATTATTCTACCTTTCCAAATCCATTCTTCATGATAACATCCCTGATTGCCCCAACTAGAAGTTATCTCTCTCTCTTCTGAATACATATAGTTCTCTGAATAACGTATTTTTATTAGTTATTTGTATTGTCTTATCTTCTTTAATAGTCTATATGCTCCTTTGGGGCAGCATGATTTTAGTGGACAGAATGCTGGATCTGAAGTCAGCCACTGCTCTAACAATAATTATTTCTGAGTCCCCATTTCTTTATCTATAAAATGGGTCTAATAGTATTTGTACTATCTCATACAGATGTGAGAAAAGCAGTTGTACAAAACTGTATTGTATACTTTTTATATTATAGTCTTCATAATCTGGTTTCTTCTGGAAACATTTTTTCTAGTTTGGGGGGTTTTTGTGTGCTTTTTTTCCTTATATTACTCTTCTCTATGCATTCTCCAAGTCAGCTACATTGCCATAGTTGCTAATCCCATATCCATGGCTTTTACTGACTGTCTCCCCATGTTCCATCCCCTTACCTCTGCCTCTTAGTTTCCCTGGCCTATTTCAAGACTTAGTTCAGATCTTACCTTTTGTAGGAAACCTTTACCATCCCTTTAGCTGATAGTGCCATGCTTTCTCAGATTACTTGCCATATACTCTCATATATTTTGTATACTGAATTTTTTATATTTCCTCCATTAGAATCAATGCCCCCTTGAGGACAAAGACTTATTGCCCAGCATTTTTAATCCCCAGCACTTATCAATGACCTGCACATAGTAAATGCTTGTTTATTGACTGACCAACAGATAACATTGTCTATTGTGGTTATCTTCATTTATCAGTTATTGGTAATTATCAGTATATTGAACTGTGAGCCCCATGAGTTCAGGGACTGAGTCTTTATTTTATGTCCTTTAAGCCTTGCACAATGCTCTGCACTTACTTAATGATTATTTGACTAAGCGGTCAGCTAATAGGTATTTTTTGATTGAACCATTATTTTAAACAATGATTTTACTCCCATTTTGTAAAATCTGAAGATCAGGCAAATAAAATGCAAAGAGCTTAAGTCCAAAATCACAGGCTATTAGGTATCAGAGATTGGACTAAAATGCAGGCTTGTTGACTCATGCTGTAGTTCTTCTACTACACAGCATTACACGTTCGTTAGGCCTTTTCTATTGTATGTGTCATGGCATGAATCATGAAGCTCTACGGTAGGCACACTGAAACAACTAAACATTTAGAGCACAGGCTGACAAACTATGATCTATACAAAAACTGGTGATGGGACTAGATTTTTCCTTGGGCCGTACATTTTTATACAAATGGAGGTGAACCTATGTTCTCAAAAATCTTTGGTAAGACCTTTCCCACTGGAAAGGGCTTTAAGGTGTGGCCCTATCAATAGAAAAGGTGCATCACAGAGTAATGATTTCTTCAACCGTAGCCATTAACAGAGACCATCTACTAAGGTAGGGATTCTTAACCTGGAGTCCATGAAATTGGATGGGAAAAACTTTAGTTTCATGAATCTTTGGTTTTCTTTGTAATCCTATGTATTTTACGCTTTTAAAAGTACTATTCTGAAAAGGGGGCCATAGACTTCATCAGATTGCCAAATGGGTCCATGACACAAAAATAGTTAACATCCCCATATACACATACTAAGCTATACAAGAGGTACAAGACATAATGATAGAGTATGAGTATTCCCATATCAACAAAGTGACGTACTAAAGCATTGAACCATATAATGTAGAACTAAACAATGAATTGATTTTCAGAGTGATAGGGGAGAAGTAGACCACTAGAGTTTCACATTTGGCTGGTACAGAGTTGTAGAAATTAATAAATTCCTTTCTGATCAGTATAAAAGGCTTATTAGAAAGTTATTCTATGGGGGCAGCTAGGCGGTGCATTGAAGAGAGCACTGGCCCTGGAGTCAGGAGGATTTGAGTTCCAATCAAGTTCAAATCCTGCCTCAA
Source organism: Pseudocheirus occidentalis (assembly GCA_028646575.1). Lineage (NCBI taxonomy): Eukaryota > Metazoa > Chordata > Mammalia > Diprotodontia > Pseudocheiridae > Pseudocheirus > Pseudocheirus occidentalis. Next base: position 140,141,586 of record CM053599.1, on the reverse strand, counting down.
ACGTTTGAACTTAACACAAAAACTTGCTGTGTGACCTCAGGCAAGTCACTTAATCTCAAGTGCCCTACCTTCCCCCCCCTTCAAAAAAAAGCAAAGAAAAAAAGAAAGTTATTCCACGAAAGTCACAAAATGTTTCAATCTTAATCATATATTCAAAGAAAACAAAAATGGAAAGACTCTATACACAGCCCTGTTTGTGATAACAAAAAACTGAAGGAAAAAAAGGGTGCCTAACTGCTGAGGAATGACTAAACAAATTGTGGCATATGAAATTAGTGTGGTATGATTTCACTTTAAAAAACAATTAACATAAAGCTTTCAGGAAAACATGAGACCTATATGAACTGATACTAAGCAAAATAAGAACAAGGAGAACAATATACACAATGACTAAAAAAGCATAAATTTTTTAAAAAACACTAAAAACTAGACAAAGTCAAGCTAATTACAAAGATTACTATTGATCCGAGAGACCAAGTAAAGAAATACACTTTCCATCTTTCAGTGGAAAGGTGGACTATGGATGCAGAATATTTCATTTACTATCTTGCTTAGTATTTTCTGTTACCAGGAAAAATTCTGGTAGGGTGTATTGCAAAATAGCAGGTAAAAAAAAGAAAAGCATCAATTAAATGTTTATCATTATTATTATTATGAGATACAAATTCAGTTTTGAGTACAATGATGTGGTCTAAAGTTGTTGGAAAGATCTTGGGGGAGGAGGGAAAGCATGAAGGAGTCCAGATAGTTCCTTCAAAGGGTACAACTAGGCTTATAAGATGTCTAAAAGATGACAACAAGCCATGAGGAAGTCTCATTCTTCCCACTTTTCCTAAACTACAGGCCTTCAAAGGCCAACACAATCATATTCCCTGCTTGCCTATGGTATTTTGCCATTTATTGGAATGCAGAAAGAGAAAAGGAAGTGAGAGAGAGAAGAGGAAGTGAGAAATACAGCAGACGTTACCACCAACAGTTGTCTTAGGGTCCTAAAGGAGCAACTGTCATGTACTTAACCTCTGCTTTACCAAGCGTCCTTCAGCACCTCCCTGTTCTCCCAAACTACTGCCATTGTGCTGGTTTCACTGGCCTTCTTATATATCCTAGACTCCATTCTATACCGTTTTAATGGTAACAGTCACCAAAAGAATCCCTTGACCTTCCACCAGTCTTACTTTCACTAATTGCCAGCCTATCTCCATTAGAGGCATCTGGTGTCATAGAGTGCTGGGCCTGGAATTTGGAAGACCCAGTTCAAATTTGAAATCAGATACTTACTAGATGTGTGACCTTTGGCAAGTTATTTCACTTTTGTTTGCTTTGCTTTCCTCCACTGTAAAATAAGGATAATAATAGCACCTATCTTGCAGGGTTATTGTGGGGATCAAATGAGACAATAATTGTAAAGAATTTAGCCCAGTGCCTGGCACATAGTAGGCACTGTATAATACTTATTCCCTTCCCATCTCTTTTTCCACTCCCAGGGAACTAAGCATTGGTGGGAAAAAATCACAGATTCATGCTATTTGACCTCAACTGGACCTTTAATAATTTTACAACTTATTCTGAATTCCTTATCACATTTCCAAGCAGCTTTTCTAAGACATGTTCCATCTTTTATAGCCCTTAACTCAGCTTCTCCTCTCAACAGATAACCTTAGCTTCCTACTTGGCTGAGATTACATTACACAAATTTTTTTTTTTTTTTTTTGCTTTTTGGAGGAGGGAAGGCAGGGCAATTGGAGTTAAGTGACTTGCCCAAGGTCACACAGCTAGTTTTGTGTTAAGTGTCTGAGGCCAGATTTGAACTCAGATCCTCGACTTCAGGGCCTGTGCTCTATTCACTGTGCCACCTAGCCGCCCCACATTACACAAATACTGATTCAGCTTCATTCCTCCCTACATATTCCCTCTTTTTCTTTTTCTGTCTCAGGATCAAGTGTCCTTCCTTTTTGCTGAAGGATAACGTTTCCATCTTTGGTTTTTATTCCATTCTCTCATCTCTTCTGAGACTATTTTCTATCAAGTATATTCTTTCTCTCTCTTACCTTCAAGCTATCATCCTATACTTCCCCTTCCTTTCACCACTAAATCGCTAAAAAGAATAGTCTACACTCTCTGCTTCTACCTCTTTACCGCTGGCCCATCAGCTCCTTCCGACTCGGCTTCCAATCTGACCATTCTTCTGAAACCACCCTCTTGAAGTTTGCCAATAACCTCGTAATCATTAACCCAAAAATCGTTTTTCAGTCCTCATCCTCCTCAATACTGACGTAGCATTTAATTCATTTTCCATCTACTCCAGTCGTTTAAACCTCTATTGGCCCTCATCTATCTTCTCTTTATGTTAGGTCTCAAAAGATGAGGTAGCTTTCTTCTTTGTCAAATCTAACTTCTCCCTGCCTTTGACTCTTTTCCACCTGATCAGTTATGTAAACTTGCTGAATCTTTTCTCTCTTAAACTTATCAAATCTCTTCTTCTGTATTGGTCCCTTTCCTTTAACCTAAAAGCATGCCTAGTCATACCTCAGCCTTAAAAAAAGAAAAGGATATTTCTCTAACTCTGCTGTCTCTACTTCTTCACTGCCAAACTTGTAAGAAAATTTATCAATACACATTCCGCCTCATTTCTTAATTCTATGAAATCTAGCTTCCAAGCCCACCACTCTGTTGAAGCTGCTTTCTTTATAGGTCACTACTGGCTTCCTTTTCAACAGATCCAATGGCCTTTTCAAAGTTCTCATCTTCCTTGCTCTTAAATTTTAATTCTCATCTTTCTTAATGAGATTTTTTTTTAACTACTCTTCATTTTATAGTCTTTTCTCCCCTGATACCAATATAAAAATACATTATAATGTATTCTTACAGTTTTCCTATGAGAACTATGAGACTACCTCTTCTGTCTCAGTAAATCTTGATTCTTTCTTCCTAAAGAAGTGGGCATCCTCCAATATTCTGTCATTCACCCTCTTGTCATATCTTTTTTTTTTTTTTGCTTTTTAGAGGGCAGTTGGGGTTAAGTGACTTGCCCAAGGTCACACGGCTAGTTTTTGTGTTAAGTGTCTGAGGCCGGATTTGAACTCAGGTACTCTTGATTCCAGGGCCGGTGCTCTATTTACTGTGCCACCTAGCCGCCCCTTGTCATATCTTTCTATATCTATCAGTTGGTATTTCACTGTACTTCAGCTATTACCTACATGCAAAATACATTCATTCCAAAAATACATCTCCAGTCCTGTCCTCTCATCAGCACACAAGGTTTGTGTTTCCAACTCCCTGATGAATAGCTTCAGTTAGATGCTCCAGAGATACTTCTCACTTATCACATATGCTTGATAATACTATTATATTTATACAATACATACAATAATACTATTGTATTTATACCATATTGTCCCTTGGTTCCTGAAATACTCCTGATTCTCCTTATCCATCCATTCCTCTGTTTCAGAGGGCTTTTCTTCCTCCCTCCTAAATGTATATATTCACAAAGATTTTGTCCTTAGTACTTTTCCCTATTTTTCTCCAGTCCCAAAATAATGTCATCTCCTCGTATAGATTTAACTATCACCTCTCTACAGATGAGTCATAAATCTCTATATCTAGCTGTAATTTCTCTCCTGAGTTTCAGTTCTATATTTCCAGTTATGCGTTATATAACTATATTTCTAGTTATGCGTTGTATAACTATATTTCCAGTTATACATTGAACATCTCTACCTGGATGAACTTCAAATAAAATAATGTCCAATATTGAACCCATCTTATCCCTTCCCATAGACACTCCCCTAAAATTAACTCCTGCTGACAAAAACTGTTAATGATATCACTATTCTCCCAATCACCCAGGCTCAAAACATGAATCATCTTTGAGTCCCACCTTCTTTTACCTCTTATATTCAGTCAGTTGAAGAGACTTCAATTCTAAGAAGTTCATTGTATCCCAAATCTGTACCATGTTGTTGTTGAGTCATTTCAATTGTGTCTGACTCTCCATGACCCCATTTGAGGTTTTCTTGGCGAAGAAATAATTGTAGTAACCTTTTAACCAGGCTCCACAGCTCTGATATCTCACATTTCCAATTTTTACTGCACATTTAAAGAATAGGTTCCAATATATTCTCCATGTCACTGCTAAAATAATCTACGTGAAACATAGCTCTAATCATGTCACTTTCTTGCTTTCGCTAAAACATGGACAAAGTTTTTCCAAATAACATTTTGTACAAGGTAGAAAGATGTTATACGAGTCAGTGGCTCACAACATTTTTTGTTCTATAAACCCCTTTCAATAACAACAAAAGATGTGGTGTGACCCATAGGGTAATTTAATATGCTACTCATTCCTTTATATTTATTCACTAAATACTTAGAATAACTGCAATGATAACTTTTGCCCTTAAAAACTCCAAAACAAATTTTATATAATATAATTGTAACTAGAAAATATGAGATTTTATTCTATCTATAATTGTAAAATTTCTAAATATTAAATTATAAAACCCTATATAATACATATTAATATTTTATGTAGAACCTTCTGGAAGAATTAAAAATAACCCAGCAAGACCTTATATACTTCCATTTATCTGCAAGGCTTCATAATAAATTTATTTTACAAATTTTGTTTAATGTGAATTACATTTTTACAAAAATAACTTACAACTTGAAAGATATATAACAATATAATATAATATATATAATAACCGTGTATAAACTTAATTCAGAGTCAGACTTTTTATCTAAACAAAGATTTGTAGTATTTGACTCAGCACCTGACAAACACAATCTTAAATCTGGTTCCATTTTGAGTTTATTTTTATTTAAAACAAGAATAAGTTAAAGTGCTCACTTACACAATTATGTAGTAAAAAATGGTAGGAGAATTTGATAAGCTCTTTTGCTAAGAGATAGAAATTAATTTTTCATTTGTAGCCACCTAACCAGTTGACAAAAATGAGTGACCACTGCTGCCTACCAGTTAATTTGAAAATCCACATAAGAGGATAAATTTAAATCAGAAAAAAGCTTTATTACTGTAAATCATGTTTCTGTAGAATGTGATCATCTGTAATGGTTTCAAGATGGCTCAAAATGTACTTGCCCAACAATTTTCAGATGATCTGACATTTGCATTGTAAGAATTCAAATATTCATAACATCTTGATCAGATGATTATGTAACGGATGAGATATGATTACAGAGTAACAGGAATAAGGGAGCCAATCTGATACAGGATACAGAATTCTAACCAAGGCTTGCAGACAATTAACCATTGTTTGGGAATCACTTACATTCAAGTGTCAAACCCTTACAGCAGTTTGGAAACAATTTGATAACAGGTTGAAAAACTACAAGAACGTATCGAGCTTGGTCAGAAGTAGTCAGAATTTTATCTGCAGATAAAATCTGCAATCACTGCAGAAACAACAAAATCATTGTATAATCATGATCCTTTTGAAATAAACAAAACAAACTTGTAGAAACAAACTCTAATGCTTCAAACATGCATATGCTTGTTGTCACAGAGGAAAAATATATTAGTAATTTAGTGGCTAAGGCACAATTAAAGAATTTTGGTGTAAACCAATTGGAACAATGTCACAAATCCCCAGTGGTTCCAACTGGGCTAGATAATAGTAGGAATTAAGAGAACTGGGAATTTATTAATGTGTCATACCAGATCACCCAACTAGCTAATAATGGCACAATGTTTCTAATGGAGCATCCCAGATCAGAGTCTTTTCTTGGTTCTCTTTTATTCAACATCTTAGTCAATGACTCAGATGGATTTATGAGATTGTTTATACACGCATACACACAAATACATATATGTGTATATGTTTGTTGAATCCAAAGATGAAATAAATTTAACATGTTGCATGACAAAGCCAAGATCCAGAAGGATCTTAACAGTAAGCTGTATCTAATAGAAAGAAAATAAGTATAATCTAAAGTTATATACAAGATTTGAAACCACAACTTCACAAATGCAAGGTGGAGGGAATGTGGAGACTTCCTCTGAAATCTGTAAGCTGGATTGTCTGCTCAGTGAGTCAAGTATCATTTGGAAACCAAAAGAGGTAATTTTATTCTACGCTGCATGGAGAGGCCTAGTATTCTACAATGAAGAAATTAGGAGATTCTGCCCTGATTGGGCCATGTCTGGAATACTGATTTTAATTCAGTGCACCACATTTTAGCAGTGATACAAAATAGATGGAGAGAACCTGGAAGAGGACAATCAGAATGGTGAGAAGACTAGATAAAATGTCATATGATGTCATATGATGAACCAATAGAAGAAATAGGAATATTAGCCCAAAGCAGAAAAATTTAAGAGATCCTACAGGACACAGTTAAGACAAATGACTAAAAAGGTGCAGAGAAATGGGTTTATCTTGCTGTATAGAAAAACTTCATAATAATTAGAGCTGCCCCAAAGTAGATGCTGCAAATCAAGGCTTGATTTATTGTTTTGTTGATTTCTAGCGATATGGGTAACATTAATAACACAGAGTAAACTTAAACGTATATTGTACATACTTTTTTTTTCTTTCTGGAAAATTGGTTGTTAAACATTTATTAGCACACCCCTACTTACTACTTTTAGGTTCTGTGATTCCTTACTCCCAAAATTCAGTGGCATAAAATAAAACCAACCTGGTCAGCTGAGCATTCATGATTCTCCCCACAGTCTGCATTTCTAAACTTTTCTCATACTACTCATTTACATATACTTTGTGCTTCATCCAAACTGTATTCCCATCTGTTCCCCAAATATGCCCTGTTCTTTCCTACAGGTGTATTTTTACTCATGCCATTTCCTGTGTCTCTACCATTAAATTTCTGCTGATTGTATTGCTAGTGATACTTCAAGGATCAATTGAAACATCACCTCCATGAAGCCAACCCTAATTCTCCAACCAGATATGGCCTCTCAAGCTTGTGAATCCTCAGCGCGTAGTGAGGGCATTTGTATATTATAATAATAATTATTATTATTATTATTATTATTATATTTATATAATATACTATAATATAATTATAAATATAATAATAAATATTTGTTATATTGAATTGAATTACAATACCGTATCCTCTAAAGTAGGGGTTCTTAACCTGTTTTTTGTATCATGGACCCACTGATAGTGAATCCCTTCTCAGAATAATGTTTGTTTCTGACATGTGTAATTGAAGGAAATACTGGATTTCAGTTAGAAGTTAGTAAAATAAAGATATAATTTTTCCCGTCTGAGTTCATAGATCCCCTAAAATCTAACTATATATCCCTGGCATTTATAGACCTCCAGGTTAAGAACCCCTGCTGTAAAGTTTCATTTATCTTGTTTAAGTATAAACTTCATTCTAAATTTTCCATGAAAACCAATATACATTATTCTACTGCAGGAGATCAGTGAACTTGATTGGGAAAACAGTCCCATCCTTATTTCAAAAATAATCAGTTTCCTTTGTGATACTACATATTTTATTATGCATTTAAAAATATAATTCTGAGAAGAATTCCATAAGTTTCACCATATCCAAAAGGATCCATCACACAAAAAAAGGTTGAGAATCCCTAGTCTAGTGGAAAGAACCTCATACTTTATTAGGCTGTTTTTATGCTAGATTTTAAGCTCTCAGAAGGAAAGACCATTGCCTAACACATATACAATCAGGCATTTAAATATTTTCCTGATGATAATGACAGTTGTTTTTCCATTATTCTCACTGAAGCTTCAGACTTATCCAAGAAACAAGATTGAATATTGAGATAGGTAAAATAAAAAAGAGAGTTCTTTGAGCTCCATGGAGAAAAAATTACTGTAAATAGTAATTGTTAATATTCCATTTCACTCATTATTTAATAAGTTTAGAATTAACTCTAGCAGGAATATTACATCTATAAAATGACATGTTGAAATACATGGACTTTAAGGACCCTTCCAGGGATATACATATACATACATATGTAGTGTATGTATGTATATGTATATGTGTGTATAGATATGTGTGTAGGTGTATATGTATCTATAACTGTCTATCATCCTTTAAATCCAATCCTTTAAATTCCATATTTATGAAGTAGCATTCTAGCTAATAATCAGTTCCCTAATACTTGAAAAGATCTATCTCCTATTAAAAAAATCAGTTGTTATTTTGGCTTATAACTCATTCTCTTTTGAGTTTGCTTAATGTAGAAATGTCCCCTCATAGCCTGAATAGGCTGATAAAATTCCTGAACTTACAGATCTAAGTGCCAGAGGTGACCTGAGATAACCAGTTTGATGCTGTGGCCAGTGTAAGAGGCTCAGTGTGAGCAGTCAGCCAACTACCTCCTGTCTTCTAATCCTCTCTCTTATCTTCAACAAAGTCTATAAAAGGCTACCAAGAAGTCCACAAGCTGGTCATTGATAATATTTAAACTTCTATTCTGTCAATTTACTTGTTCACTTTTTCAGAGTACATTATTGGCATCCAATAAAAAGCAACAAATAGGTGGCTAGGTGGCACAGTGAACGGAGCACCAGCCCTGGAATCAGGAGGACCTGAGTTCAAATCCAACCTCAGATACTTAACATTTACTAGCTGTGTGACCTTGGGCAAGTCACTTAACCCAGTTGCCCTGCCCTCACCCCTCCAAAAACAAGAGATAAAAATTTAAAAAATAAAAAGCAATGCAATTCTTTCCATTTGTTCCAGTGCTATTGCTTTTACATCAGTAACTAATCAAAAGTGGTTGAAGTTGTTGAATTTTTTTCCCTATGGTATGTGAACATGAAAAGTTTGAAAGCTATAGATCAAAAAGTTCCTAAAACTTAAAAGAACCCATTCATCTCCATCAGTAAGCCAATCTTCATTCCAACTGAAGCCTCTTTCTAGTAGCACACCTCTTTACCTTCCGGTCAACCAGCCTACCAGAAACTACAAAGATACTGTCAGGGGAAAGACAGTATAATGTCAGACTTACCTGTTATAACAAATTCAGCCCAGAATGAGAATCACCTCTTGCAATGTAAGAAGAACCCACAGATTTCAAAGTGATTTAATATTTTCACAGACAAAAGCAGAAAAGGGACTACTTAATTCATATTTACATGACAGGTAAAATTCCTCAACACTTGAATTGCAAGAACAAAAGATGTTACCTCTGCATTCACTGGGAGAGGAAGAGTCAGGAAACACTTTAATAGATAATTTCTTGGCAAGCACACTTTCACAATTAATTTGAAAATATGTTGAATTTCCACAATAGACAATTTCTGCTTCATGTCAGACAACAGAAAGGTGGGATGAGTAAAACATTTGCTGCCATATAAAAAGGATTTCATCTTCCCATTGTATACTACAGGTGCTTTCCTAAATGAAGGGATCTATAAATGAAAGAAAGAGAATCTCTACATCCTAAACCTCAAAACAAAAATTCCAATCTTAACCTGGCTGCCATAATTCTTATAATCCCTTGAACCTCTGTGTATGTGTTGCAATTTGTTAATTTTCATTTGTTTTCATTTTGCTTTTTTTAATATGTATATGAACTCTCCATCTAAAGGGAAATTTGTTGAAAGCTTTTTTAAAAAGTTTCTATCCTCTTTTGATGTTGAATAATTGACCTTAGGCATTTCTTATTTTTCACTCCCTTATTTCCTTTAGCAATGAATAAAACTTTAAAGCTGTCCTGAGATGGTCAATTTATTTGTCTACTATGTAAGTGAATATTGAGTAAATACACAAATACAAAAAAATGGAGGGACATTTTGTAGTTGACTGCCAACCAAAAGGTAGAGAAATAAATCAAGAAAGATATTCTAAAATGAAAAAACATTAGACTTATATTGATGATATATGACAGCAACTATTAGATGAGATGCATCACTTATTCACTGACATAAATTTTGCAAATGATACTATCCCAGTCAAACTGGATCATTATGTTGTGAAAATAGATTTCCATATCCCCATGAAAGTGTCATTCATGGAACCTGGTGAAGTCTTGCAAAAGTCATTTGTTTTTGTGGTGACAAGAACAGTTGCTCCTTCTTCCATGGCTGGGAGTGGGAAGGATATATCTGAGTCTATATTACAGTCTTTACACTTGCATTCTTCTACTATGTATGTCATAGTTGTACTGCTTCTAGAGAGAATTCCAGCTTCATCATTTTCACTCTTATCAAGATCAACTTTAGCAATCACCTGTAGCTCAGCTTTTGGCTCTGCAAAGACATACACAAGTATAGTATTAACAACCTGTTGCTCTAAAAGTTTTACCTTAAATCTATGTATTAAAGGTCATAGGCTTTAACAATAAGGCTGTGAAATCACTAAGAGGTGCTTCTTTCCACAAAGTCTTTGGTCTTCATGTAATAGACCCAAATCTGTTAACAAAGACAGAATTCTCTGTAACCACACATTATACAATGTCACAAGGGCTTGATAGGTGACTTCAAAATTTGGGGCTAGAGACAAACCAATATTCCTTTGGTCTACATTTTTTTAAGTTAAGGGATTTTTTTTAAAGGAATCTGAACTGAAAGTCTCCATTATGTTTACATTGTACACATGTGAAGAAAAGTCTTAATGCTTTCCATGACATTCCCCTGAAGTAATTCTATTAAAATTGTTTTTAAAACCAGCCTCATAAAACATTATTCCCCACCTGTCTGAAAGACCTCTGGTCAACGAAAGTAAAAGAAGTGGAACAGATGTCTCACTTCCCTAGTTCTATTATAAATAAATAGATGGATGTTTTTACAAATTAAGCATTAAATAGAAAAGTTGAGAAACTGACTGACATGTTTGGGGATAAAGTCATGAACAGAGGAGGTATTAAGCCTTAATATTTCTTTCATAAAGACCTTAAATGAGACAATAAATACTCTATTGCCAGTTCTTCACTAGAAAGAAAAGCTTAGACCAAGGAGACCTGATGCCTAAAAGAATTGACTTGAACATTGTTCCTCAGTGAAGACTTAAGTACTTTCATGCAAGTGAATCACTCAAATTTCTATTAAAAATATGTCCATGGATGCAGCCAGAAACATTTTTCTAATACTGAGGGGTAAAGCTGGTGGTTTCTCTTAGTAAACATTAATCAATCTGTCAACTTTTGCCAAAGATACCAATGTTTCCTGAAAAATACCTCTGTTCTTTGATGGTCATACCTTATGGAAAGATTCGGGGAGAAGGCATGGATGCTATCAACATCATAACGAATACAATAGAAAGGAATCGGAATCTACAGAATTTGAACTAATTGCCTCAATAACCAATGCACTCAAAAGATTTATGACTTAGATATTAAAGCTACACACATACACACAAATAAGAAAAAACTAAAGGTTACAACTGCCATCTCATGAAGATAGACTTCAAAGACTTAAAATCAGATTCATCACACTTTGTACCTGTATTTTCCAATTCATCCTTTGATCTCTCAGGGCTCATTTTCCTCATGATAAGTATTAGCAAGAGAATTGTCAACGATGAAATTATTCCCACACCTATGCAGATCCAAAGACTGAAATCTGTGAATTTTGAGGAACTGGTAGTACCTTTATCGACAGACAGTGGCAGATATAATGAAGATGAGAAAATACAGACACCATTTGAATATAACATAATTTGTCAAATTTCCCTTCTTGATCAGAATTAACTTTGTATAACCTATATAACCCTCTGTTTGAATAATTGATAAACTACATTGTGCTGATAAGATTAAATAAGTGCATTCAGTTCTGTTTTGAATAATTTCTGTTGATGTTTTAATCATTGCAATCTGTCATTATCATGTATTATTTAGAAAATGTCACTGTCTTCCTTATATATTGTACTTGGAACAAATACAGAACCTGCACAGCAAGCTAACAAATAAATGCAAGAGAAATACTCCATTACTTACTTGCATTACAATAACTCTGACACACCAAAGGGGGTGTGTTGGAACATCGGAGGTGACAGGGTTTGCAAGTGTACAGCAAATTGTCAAAATATTCATTTCGGAAGCACCTTTGAGCCATCTGTATAAATACCTCCTAAAACTAGAGAACTATAAAAAAAAATGGACAAAAAGAGTCTTGTCAAATTGCCGTTAGCAAATATAGTAACAACAGCAGCTAAATATCAAATAGTGCATTGTGTTCTGAGGTTTTTTTCATAAGGGGGATTTCCCTTTCAGACTAGGGGCTTAGTGGCTAAGGATTTGAATACCAACTATATTCAAATTTCTAAGCAACCTAACCTGTGGTGGCTTAGAGGCAAGACCAAGGTAGTGTAACTATGAAGAGTATATCATTCATGAAACAGAAACTATTTATTTATAGAAGCTGTTTCCCAAACAGGTGAATTAAGTTGAACTTGAAGGTTGCATATAATCTTAAAGGACAGAAGGGAAAGGAAGACCTTCAGTTTATAGGTTTTGTTCATTCATTCATTCAATAAGCATTTATTAATCACCTACTGTGTGCCAAAAGACTGTGAGAAAGGGACACAAATGTATATAATATCCTTGGCATTTAGGAAAATACAAATACATCAGGGTCCTTGTCCTCAGAGAACTTGGAATTTATTAGGTGACACAAGGCACATGCACAGATACTCCACTATACTGTAGATAAGAACAATATGTGATAAATATGATATTCTAGTTGAGGTAGAGGATGAGGTAGAAGATTGAAGTAGAATGTTGATGTTGGGTGTATTTTGAAAATAACCTTTATGTTTTTTATTTGATCTCATGACTCCTTTATACTCTTAAAAATTATTAAGGATCACAATGAGCTTTTGCTTATATGGGTTATTTTTATCAACATTTACCATATTAGAAATTAAAATTGGTCATTTAAAATTTTTATTCCTTCATTTAAAATAATATTCATGTAAATGAGATATTTTATGAAGATAACTAAACAAAAGAAAATTAGAATGATTTTTTAAAATATCTTTGTAAATCTCTTTCATGTAGAAGACAGCTAGATTCTTATATCTGTTTTTGTATTCAGTCTGTTGTGTTATATTCTTTTGGTTGAAGTATATGAAGAAAATCCAGTCTCATACAATATGTAGTTGGAAAAGAGAGGAGTATTTTAATGGGCAAATAATTTCTTTAGTATTATTATGGGTCCACAGACTATACTTTGAAAACCACTGCTCTATATTTAATAGTTCTGTGACCAGAAACAAGCCACTTACACTATTCTAATTCTCCATCTTTAAAAGAAAGAATAGTAATATTTCTAATACCTACCTCACAGGATCATTATAAGAATCAAAGGAGATATTATTAATCATTTTGTAAGCCTTAAAATGCCACATGAATGTAAGCTATTATTATTAATATAGACTTAAACTAGGATGTGGAAATAGGAGAGGCATTGGAAAATGTGTAAGAATAATAATTATAGCGTTCGTTTTTATAATGCTTAGCAGTTTACAAAGCACTAAGCCTCATTTGTGAAGAAAGTATTGCAAAGCTTATTACCCCCATTTTACAGATGAGGAAACAGAAGCCTAAATAGGCTAAGTGATGTATCCACCATCACATATCTGAGTTCAGTATCATAACTGGAGGTAGAACCCAGACTTCTTTATTCCCCGTCAACCTTCGGAGATGGATTGAATATGGATGTTGAAAGGGAACAGTGAAAGGTGATTCTGAATGCCACTGATAGTAGACTTACAGAGCAAAAAGGTCTCTCCCCTTCACAGGCATTCATTTGTGTGACAGAAAATAAACAGAATTACTAGCAGGTTATGAAAGTCACACTTGTGGGGAAGTTTGTAAGAGAATGAATAACAGCTGTGACATTGCAGAGAGAGTATGTCCTCTCCAATGGGTGCCCCCTCCATGAAGACAGACAAGCTAGCCTATAAAAACCAGTAGCAGCAAATCATTTGCCACGACTGAGTTGGCCTACCTCTACTAGAGTGAGTTTAAGTCCGTCCCCTAGGGTCTATGGGGCCCTCAGAGAAGAGAGAATATTGGTGTAATACCCTACTGGTTCCCTGTGTATCTGTGGCTTAGAAATAAAAATCTGGGATTAGGCCTAAATTGTCAGAATGTTTAAGTAGGAAACCAAGGATAAACCTTAGCAATTAAGTAGATATTTTATCTTGTATTTCAAAGTGAGTCTCTGACATGTCTGTCTTTGTTTCTAAGAAATTACATCAACATAAAACATTTTCAATCAAAGAAGTCATTGAATTTAGAGGTGGCTATATGAAAACATACCCAAACAAAGATAAAATAAAGCTTCAGTTGTTATTTAGTCATGTCCAACTCTTTGTGATCCCATTTGGGATTTTCTTGGTGGGGATATTAAAGTGGTTTGCCATTTCCTTCTCCAGTTCATTTTACAGATGAGGAAACTGAGGCAAAGAGTAACTTCACAGCATCATTTAGCTAGTAAGTGACTGAGGCCAGATTTGATCAGACTTCCTGACTTTAGACCCAGCACTGTATGTACTATACCACCTAGCAGACCTCAATAGAGTCTTACCCTCAAATTATATTTCTTTGTCAATTTAATAATTTATATAACAGAATGCATGACATGCTAGGATGCTTCAATACAGTATAATTCTTAAACATTTGTAAAAATGTAAAAATAATTCGTGTCTCATACTGCCCAAGCTATAATATTTTCAGTGGAAAATGGTTATTTTCAGAAATAGTTTATTATGAACCTTAGTTATTCTGAACTTCTTTTCTCAATCTTACAAGGTTTCCATAAACTACCTCTCTTGATATGTTTTTAACATAGACTCCCAAAAAAATCTTATTGCACCATTGTACACTATAAAATAGCATGTCGTTTTTCAATGTTGATTTTGTTATTTACAAAGTAAAATGCTATTAATATTCCAACTGAGAAGATAACATATAAAATTTTTAAATATAAAAATGCATCTTATATCAGTTATTGCTGAAAACATCTTCCTCTTCTAAATTTAACTTAAAAAAACAAATCAGCAAAACTACTCAACTCTTATTTTGCTCCTATTTTATGTATTAAAGAAAATAATCTTCAGTTTGGAAAGATTAGAGGAAAAGTAATTAAGAAAAGGGGAAATGAAACTCCTCCAAAAGTAAGATGTATTTATGTACCTTCCTTAAGTCCAAGTCACCAGATTCAGATGAACTACATCCTAGAGTAAAGGAAAAAATGGCAAGTGTGATTGCCAAGCCATTGTTGATGATATATGAATAATAATCATAAAGGAAAAATGGGACTAAAGGCAGGCAAATACCTCAGTTTTTAGGGGAAAAATGAGTTGGAGGAATCAATAAAAAAAAATTCTAGAAAATACAGGTAAAGTGAAAATTACAAAGAAGCAGTTCCTAACTTGACATAAGAAAAACTGTTAGAACCACATAAGAGTAGAAAGATTTTCCTCAGGATGTAAGTTCCACATCATTGGAGGTCTTGAAGAGACCATGTGATTGTTTCTTGGGGATGGTCTGAAGGTTATTCCTGATGACCATAGAGTGGGCTATAGAACCTCCTCAACTCTAAGATTACATTATCCTGGGTGACCAGATGGTGGTGCATTTAACCAGTTTTATGGAATTTGGGAATAACAGCAGGTCTGGTGGAAGAATAATAAGAAAAAATAGTGGCTTATATTGATAGAGCAATTTATAATTTAAGTGTTCTCTATATATATGCTGATTTTAATGGTTATAAGTTTATATTACATGAGTTACAGTTGCTAGTTCAGGTCTTCATCACCTATGAGGAAGACTAACATGTCCAGATTTGTCTCCCTGCTTGCAGAATCTCTCTTCACTAATCCATCCTTCACACAGCTGTAAAATTGGTAAACCAATTTTAAACAGAACTGATCAGATCACCCCACTACTCAGATGTCATCAGTGATTCCACATTACCTCTAGTATAAAATACAAACTCCTTTACCTGATTTTTTTTATTAGAATTTTTTTTCTAACAAAGATCTTCCTTTTTTCCTTCCCATCTCTTTCCACTCCCTTATTGAGAATGCGGGGGTAGGAGGGGAAGCGCAGCTTATGTACATGTAAAGTATTTAAGCCAAACAAATACCTACATAGGCCATAAGAAATACACTTCCATCAGCACTCTGTGTCCATCATCCCTTTATCAAGTGAGTAGCCTGCTTCATCAAGAGTTTTCTGGAGTTGTGGTTGTTTGTTGAGTTGATAAGAGTTAGTCTCTCAAAGTTGATAATCTTTACTATATTGTTATTATGTAAATTGTTTTCTGGGTTCTGATCACTTCGCTTACCATCAGTTCATACAAGTTGCTATGAAGGCATCCCATTCATCTTTTCTTTTTTTTCTTTTTTCTTTTCTTTTTAAAAATTTATTTATTTACTTTGAATTTACAACATTCAGTTCCACAATCCCTTAAGTTCCAACTTTTCTCCCCCTATCTCTCCTCCTCTCCCCATCCCCCCACAACATGCAATTCAATATAGGTTCTACAAATACCTTCACATTAAACATTAGTCAAGTCCATTCATCATTTCTTACAGCACAATAGTAGTCCATCACATTCACATTCCACAACTTATTTAGCCATTTTCCAATTGATGAGCACTTCTTCCATTTCCAATTTTGCCATCACACACACACAACTGCTCTAAGTATTTTAGTACAGATTGGTCCCTTTTCCCTTTACTTAAGATTTTTGGAATTATATACCTAATAGTGGTATCTTTGGGTCAAAAGTTATGCAAACTGTAATATGTCTTTGGGCATAGTTCCAAATTTCTTTCCAGATTGACTAAACCGGTCCACAGCTCTACCAACAGTGTATTAATGTGCCTGTTTTCCCACAAACCCTCCAGCATTTGTAATTTTTCTTTTTGTTAAAAATTTGCCAACCTGATGGATGCAAGGTTGAATGTGAGTTTTTTTATTTTCATTTATCTAATTATTAATGATTTTGAGCATTTTATATGGTTATCAAAAGTTTAGATTTCTTCCTCTGAAATTGCCTGTTCATATTCTTTGACCATTTATCACTTAAGGATTGACTATTCTTATAAATTTGAATTCATTTCTTTTATCTTAGAAAAGAGACTTTTATTAGGGAAACCTAGTTCAACGATTTTTTTTCTTATTTCCTTCCTCTTCTGATTTTAGTTGCATCAACTGTCTACAAAAATGTTTTAATTTTATGTAATCGGAGTTGTCTGTTTTGTATTCTATGATCTATATCTCTTTTTTGATCACATACTTTTCCCCATCTGTAGACAAGACAGGTAATTTCTTTGTTCCTCAAATGTGTTTGTGATATCATTCTTCCTATAGCCTTTGTATCTAGGATATATATATATATATATTTTCTATATCCTTTGTATCTAGGATATATATATATATAATGTTATATATCTTTATATCTAGGATATATATTATATATATTAATATATTGTACATAGATATTATATATATGTTTGGGGTTTTTTTGCTTTTTGGAGGGCAGTTGGGGTTAAGTGACTTGCCCAAGGTCACATGGCTGGTTTTTGTGTCAAGTGTCTGAGGCTAGATTTGAACTCAGGTCCTCCTGACTCCAGGGCTGGTGCTCTATTCACTGTGCCACCTAGCCACTCTAGGATATATTCATTTAGAGATTATTGTGGTATATGATGTGAAATATTAGTCTATACCTAATTTTTTCCAGATTATCTTTCTCTTTTCCCAACAATTTTTAGTGAGTTCCCCATAGGATCTTTGGATTTATCAAACACTAGACTATTGTGCTTGTTTGCCTCTGTATATTATGAATCTAATCTGTTGCACTGATTAACCTCTTAATTTCTTTCCCAGTACTAAATTGTTTTGATGATTACTGTTTTGTAGTATAGTTTGAGATGCTATTGAGGCACTCCTAATTCCCACACATGGACAATATAAAAGATAAAATTGAATAATAATTAAGGAATAAAGAAACAAACTATAATGTGTACCGTAATTCAGTCTAGGTTAGCAAAAGAAAACATCCAGAAGTCTGGAGGCATTAAGGAAGGAGACACAGGCAAAGAAGCAGGGCTAAAGCATACATAATACCAATTCCCACAGTCTCACAGTATTCCATTAAAGGATGCCCCAGAGTTGACAAATTTATTTCAGGGTCAAAGTATTCCAGAAAGGATGATTTGAAGCCTACTTCTAGAGATTAAAAAACATCAAGGCTCAAACTAAGATGACAGAGATCATTTTGCCCACCCTCGTAGATCAAAGAGTTTGCAGCCACAGGAGTGAATAGCCTTTAACAAGAGAGAAGAGAGCAGCACTCTGTATTTGAATATATGGATACCCCTGAGACCTGCCAGCACTTTGTACACCAGAAACACAACTGAAGGAGAAGACAAGCAAGAGGAGACCAAAAAAGAGGCCCACTGTCCAGTCCAATGTGCAAGAGCATTATAACCTGACTTTGAAAAAAAAAGAAAGTCCTAATTCAGAAAGAAAAATTTTAATATGCATAAACAAAAGATATCAATGATAAAGGGGAAAAAAAACAAAAAGTTTAGGGATCCAGTGACATCCAGGACACAAGTCTAGAGGAAGATAATAATTCTACAGCAACTATAGAGAGAAAGGGGAAAATGTAAGAGGACAGAATGAAGAGAAAGATTGAACAGTTACTACCTTGAATGTGAATAAAATAAGTACACCTAAAGAACAGAAAAAGATAGAAATATCTTGTGGTAGGTCTGCCTGCCTCTAGTTTTTCCCTTCTCTAATCCATCCATCCATCCATCCATCCATCCTCCATTCAGCCAGTTAGGTGATTTTTCTAAAATGCAGGCCCTGTTGTGTCATACACACACACACACACACACACACACACACACACACACACACCTCCCTCCAGTAGATTCCTGTTACCTCCAGGAGCAAATAAAAAGTACTTTGTTTGACATCCAAAACTCTTCATAACCCAACCCTCTTCTACTTTTCCAGTTTTCTTATAACTTACTCCCTGACACATTTTCTTAGATGTAGTGATCGATCCCCTAGTTGTTCTACAAGCAAGACACTTCATTTCTCAGTGCTGGACATTTTCTCTGATTGTTCCCAATACCTGAAGCATTCTCCCTCCTCCAGTCCAACTCCTGACCTCCCTGGTTTCCTTGAAGTCCCAACTAAGATCCTACTTCTACAGGAATACTTCCCCAATACCTCTTAATTCCAGTGCTTTCCCTCTATTAATTATTTCCTATTTTTCTTGTACGTAGTTTGTTTTGTATATGTTTGTTTGCATCTTGTCTCTACCATTAGATAGTAAGCTCCTTCAGGCCAGGGATCATCTTTTGCTTCTTTCTGTATTAGTATCTGGCACATAGTAGTCACTTAATAAATGATTATTGGTTGACTGATAGCAGAAATGGATTGTAAAGCAGAATCCAACAATATATTCTTTACCGAACAAACCCAAAAAACTAACCTTTTGAAACACAAAGATTCACACAAAGTTAAAACAAGGGACTGGAATAAAATTTAGTATGCTTTGGCTAAATTCAAAAAAGTAGGGGTAGCAATTGTGATCTTAGACAAAACAACAGTAAATAATAATAATAATAATAATAATAGGGGCAGCTAGGTGGCACAGTGAATAGAGCACCAGCCCTGGAGTCAGGAGGACCTGAGTTCAAATATGACCTCAGAAGCTTGACAAACTTACTAGCCATGTGACTTTGGGCAAATAACCCGAACTGCCCTCCAAAAAGCAAAAAGCAAAAAGAAGAACAAATTTTTTAATAGTAGATATGATTATAAAAAAATGATAGAGAAACTGTAATATGCCTAAAGGCACCATAAATAATAAATCAGTAGTGATGTTCAACATACACCAAAATAACAGCAAATAAAATAGCATCAAACTACTTAAAAGAAAAACTGATTAGAAAAAAAGGAAAACTGATTTATAGGGAGAGATAGTAAAATATAATGGCTAGAAACCTCAACGTATTTGTTTCAAAGGAAGATAAATGTGCAAAATAATAAAAAAGCTAAAACAAGAAATTAAAGACCTTTATCAAATTTTAGAAAAGTTAGAAATAATACATCTCTGCCTATTACTAAACGGTAACAGAAATCAATGCATATTCTCATTGCACCTTTACAAAGATTGATCACATATTAGAACATAAAAAACTCACAAAGGAAGAAAAGCAGAAATATTGAAGACATTCTCTACTGATCAAAATAAAAATAATATTCAGTAAAGAGGTTCTTAAGAAAGGATTTAAAATTAATTGGAACTAAGTAATTAAATCCTAAAAAATTCATAGATTAAAAAACAAATCACAGAAACAATAGGAATTGAGCAAAATGATGACAGACAACAAAACATTTGGGATACAGACAAAGTACTCCTAAGGGAAAAAACTCTAAACACTTTGATCAAAAGAGAAATAGGTTAGAGAGAGAAAGAAATAGATCAAATCAATGAATTTGATTCAACTGACACAACAAACTAACAATATTCGACTAAAAAAACCCAAAACGTAAAAGTCAAGTATTAAAAATTAAATAATCGGGGCAGCTAGGTGGCGCAGTGAATAGAGCACCGGCCCTGGAGTCAGGAGTACCTGAGTTCAAATCTGGCCTCAGACACTTAACACACACACAAAAAAACTATCCGTGTGACCTTTGGCAAGTCACTTAACCCCAACTGCCCTCCAAAAAGCAAAAAAAAAAAAAAAAAAAAAATTAAATAATCAACATTAAATTTTTAAGTTAATTAAATAAAATTAAAATTAAAAACATTAAAACTAAAAAGTCAAACATTAAAATACAAATTATGAAAATCAAAAAAGAGATTAACAATATTAAAAGCAAAAAATTTTGAATTAATAAAACTAAAAGCTGTTTTTAAAAAACAAAATAGATTATTAATTAAATGGATAACATAGTCTGGTTTGAAAAAGAGAAGAAACCAAAAGAAGTATCAAAAATAAAAGAAATCATAACAAATGAAGAAAGAAAGGAAATTATTGAAAACAAGTTTGCCCAAGTGTAGCCAATAGAGACTCTGGGAGGTCCTTATTCCAACTCATTCATACTGTCAAATTTGGTTCTCCTCACTACATCTCCCCTTCAAGGGTGCTAGAGGTATTCCTAAGGGATAGTAGTATTCTTTTAATACCATTGCCTTATGCCCCCATTCCAATGTGCTCTCCCCAGTATCAATCACCAGTATCAGTTAATATCTCACCTACATTATTTATTGATTCAACAATTAGTTCCTCACTGTCATTTAGTAAATTACCACTTACAAAGGAGTACTTACTGAAAGGAATTATAATTAGAATCAAAGAACAAAAATATCCCCTAAAAAAACAAGACCACATAGATTCAAAATTCAAGTCACTCCTACCAAATTCACTTCCAAAAGGAGTATAGTCACTTGATAAATAGTTCCCTTACTGCAGAACATGGTATCTTTACTACTGAGTTTATACATTTCTGCATTGGGTTAAGCAAGTCATTTCTGGAGACTGGGCTAGCTGTTGCCAGCAAATACTAATATGGACTCCTATTTCTGGATCAGAAGAGCTTTTGGTCTTCTGACATTTTGACATGTACAAGAATGTAGCCTATTCCATTCCATCTCCCAAAGGCATTCACCTAAAAATAGGTGGGGGGAGGGAGGAGGGGACACAAGAGAAACAGGGGGGAAAAAGCCTCATCTTATCATATACTCATGGTTACATGTCAACCTGAGTGGATACAGTATTCATTCTTTATCTCTTCCCCTTAGAACAGTGCTCAACCTTCCTAATGCCATGACTCTTTAATACAGTTCCTCATGTTGTGGTGACCCCCAACCATAAAATTATTTTCTTTGCTACTTCATAAGTGTAATTTTTCTACTGTTATGAATTGTAATGTAAATATCTGATATGCAGGATGTATTTTCATTATAAATTGAACATAACCCACAAGTTGAGAACCGCTGCCTTAGAAGATGAAAGTAGTCTTTGCCTTGATCAATACCAAGAAAGACAGAGTCCAAGACCAAACTGACTGTTATACACTCAATTATGGCTGAGCAGCCAATGAAAATGCTTTTTCTTCACCATGTAGAAAACAAACAGGAAACTGTTATAGAATAACTGAGCAATCTGAAGCAGACAATTGTTCCCCCATCACAAACTTCTAGAGTCAGGCCAACGAAACACTCAAGATCCCTGGGGTAGGCTCTCACTGACCTGACTGGTCTATATTACTATATTACATATGTCACCAAACCTAAACAGTGTTTTAAAATGGCTGAACATCTACAAAGATATAAATTAACAGAATGAATTAACAGAACAAGAAATAGAGAACTTAATCCAATATCATAAAAGCAAAGTGAATAAACCATAAATAAACTCCCAAAGGAAAAAAAAATCCAATACCAGATGGATTTACTTGAGAATGATATCAAACAGCCCTACCAGCCCCTGTATATCTTAATTCCTAGTTGCAGGTATTGCAGAGCATTTGATTTTATTAAGGTATAATTCTTGATCTTCCCTCATTTGAGGTACACAGCTAGTTTTGTTCAGCCTTTTTTCTTAGTTGAAGAAACAGTTACTTGTCATTTGGAGCAAACAAAGATTTAACCAAGTAATGACTTTATTTACAGTGGAATGGTTTACAATAGAGGGAAATGTTCTTTATTATATGGGAAAATAGCAGCAAAATTTCATTATGCAAACATGCTATTGTCTATTGTTTTTTAAGACCGTGATGTTTCACTTCTGCTTGTAGGCAACTTTGTAGCACAAACCTCTTTCTTGCTCCCCCAGTCCTCATAGGTAGTGGAATAAGTAGAATCCCTGGTGGTGTAGCCGAGCTCCTACCATTGTCTTTCCTCTTAATAATCAGCAAGTAAACTCAGTTCTTCAACAATGGCATTCACTCAAATCACATAGCAAGAATAGTAGTTACAGAGTATTTCCCTTGACACTAGGTACATATATTTTCCCACAAATGCACACACAATCTATGGGGAGGAAACTAGGAATGAACTTAAAGTGCAACGATAGTGAGACACATAAGAAATATACACGGACAAGGCAACTCACAAGTCTAGAAATGAATCAATCAACAAATATGTGTTAAGTTCTTACTACTATGTACCATGGGCTGGATTAGACAATGGGGATACAAATACAAAGAATGAGCTAATTACTATTATGAGGGAGCTCACGTTCTAAGACAACATATACGTATGTTAGTATACAGAGAATGAATAAGACAAAACAAATACAAGATAATTACAAAGGGAGGACACGGCCTTCTGGGGGCAGAGCCAAGATGGCTGCCTAGAAGCAGCAAGGTCCTGCAGCTCCCACACAGCCACCCTAAACACCCATAAAATATGACTCTGGACAAATTCTAGGACTCTCAAACTCACAAAAATACAGAAAACACATCTCTCATGGAAGGCAGCTTGGCAGCAGGGGATCATCACGGGAGCCTGAAATCAAAACGTGGCCAGACCCCAGGGCAGTAAGGAGGAGCCAAGCCTGGGCTGAGCCACAGCCAGTCTACAAGAGAGAAGATCTACAGCCTCCAGCAAATCCATATCTACCAAGGTGTGAAAAATAGGGATTAGAGAAAGGCAGCTTGGCAGGAGGGGCTCATCCCACAGGCCTGCAGGCAGGGAGCTGAGACCAGCCCAGCCTGAAACCACCATGCAGCCAGTCTCCAGGGCGGCCGGGCTCCAGCCAAGCCTCCCAAGCCACAGCGTGAGTCTACTTCACAGAAGATCTAAAGCACCTGGAGCAATCTTCATATCTACTAAGCCAGGATTAGAGGTAAGTAAAAGTGAGTGAAGCTTTCAAGCTAAATTTGGGGGAGGAATAGCAGTTCGGCCAATCCACCCCCAGGGCAAGGAAGCAGTGGGGGAAGGGCAGGAACTGCTTCAGAGCCCCTGGCCTGTGGATCCAGCAGCGGGGCTGAGTCGCTTGATTAGGGCCAAGTGCTCTTGCATTAAGTGGCCTGGATCTGCATCGTGGTCTTGGGTGGTGGTCCTGGGGAGCACTTTCAGCAAGCCAAAGCTGGGGGGGGGGGCTTCAACACCTCCCTAATAGCTCTGGCAGCTGGGAAAACCCCAGAAATTTGGAACAGAGCTTTCCCCTCTGGAAGCAGAGTTTCACAAAGCTAAAAAAAACAACCAATTAATTGACTGGCCAACATGAGGAAAAGGAAGCAAAATAAGAACATCAATAAAACTCTGGAATCCTTTTTTTGTGGACAAAAAGGATCAAAGTATGGAACGGGAGGAAGACAACACAGTCAGAACTCCCACACCAAATGCTTCCCAGACACTTAAAGAATGCCTAGAAGCTATAGATAATCTAAAAAAGGACTTTGAAAAACAAATAAGAGAAGTGGAGGAAAAATTGGGAAGAGAAATGAGAATGATGCAAGAAAATCATGAAAAGAGAGTCAACAACCTGACTGGAGAAAACAACACGTTAAAAAAATAGAATAACTCAAATGGCAAAAGAGGCCCAGAAAGCCAATGAAGAGAAGAATCCCTTAAAAAGTTGAATTTGCCAGATGGAAAACGAATCTCAAAAGCATTCTGAAGAGAATAATTCCTTCAGAATTAGAGTGAAGCGAGTGGAAGCTAATGACTTCGTGAGAAACCAAGACACTATTAAACAGTTACAAAGAAATAAAAAAATAGAAAGCATTGTGAAATATCTCCTTGAAAAAACCACTGACCTGGAAAATAGATCCAGGAGAGAAAATTTGAAAATTATTGGTCTACCTGAAACCCATGACCAGAAAAAGAACTTGGAAAGCATCCTTCAAGAAATCCTCAAAGAAAATTGCCCTGAAGTTCTAGAATCAGAGGGCAAAATAGAACTTTAAAGAATTCACCAA
>CM053599.1:140096598-140116206 GCA_028646575.1 Pseudocheirus occidentalis | reverse complement strand
AGGTCATTCCTTTGTTAAGTGAGTGATTGGATCTCTGATTAGAGTGATTGAATCTTTAAGTGTTAAGCTGGTTTCTCCCTTAGGGAAACCAGCTGATTCTTCTTTTGTTCCTTGTTCTAAATATTGTGTCTTTCTGAAATAAGATATAATATAGAGACTTTCCTTGTTCTGAAGATTGTATATAATACTGTGAACTGTTGAAACTGTGAACATTGTACTGAATAAAGATTTGTAATGGAATAAACAGAGTGTTTGCTAATACTGTGTAATCCCAATCTTAAAAGCTTTTCACAGTAGTATTCTCTCAGGAATCTACTGCTGATTGGCTTTACAGTGTTTTGTTGATGTTCTCCTTTTTTTTGTATTTCTATCACTGTCAAACTCATTATGCACCCACAGCCCCTAAAATAGAACCCCTCCTTTTTAATAAATATGTACAATCTAGCAAAACAAATCAACACACTGGTCATGTCCCA
The DNA here is from genome assembly GCA_028646575.1 of Pseudocheirus occidentalis. Classification (NCBI taxonomy): domain Eukaryota; kingdom Metazoa; phylum Chordata; class Mammalia; order Diprotodontia; family Pseudocheiridae; genus Pseudocheirus; species Pseudocheirus occidentalis. The sequence goes on along the minus strand of CM053599.1, from coordinate 140,115,730 downwards.
AATTGCATTTTTCATTCTACAATGATAATAGCTAGTCTTTTTTCTTTCACTTTAAGGTTTGCAAAGTATTTTACAAATTTTGTCTTATTTTATACTCACAACCCTCAGATAGAGGTGTTATTATCCCCAGTTTACAAATGAGAAAACCGAGGCAAATAGCTGCAGAGTGACTTGCCTAGGATCACACAGCTAAAAAGTATCTGAGGTAAGATTTGAACTCAGGTCTTCCTGACTTTCATGTACAGCAGTCTATCCACTCTATTCTAAATCACTGGTCCATCACCAAGGAGAATTCATAAATAAGGAATAGAAGAGACCATGAAAAATGAAATGGACAATTTTAAATACAAAAAAAAATTGAAAGTTAATTGGATTTAGAGCTGCAAGGGGCATTAAGGTTATCTAATTCAAACTATTCATCTTTTCTGGGGGTAAAGAAGGCAGGAGACCTGAATTGCATTGGTCTGAGGAATTTCTAGAGAGGAAACTGACTCTACTTGTTTTGATCGGCAACTACTCTCCTGCATACAGAAGTGTTTATGGCATCTCTTTTCACAGTTGCCAAAAATCTGAAATAAACAGACAATTCTCCTATTGGGAAATCAGTCCCATGAGTGTCACCCTTTGATAAAAATCAAGTTCCTGTGCCAACCAAGCAGGATACCAGAACTTGTCCCATGATAATCCTGCTAAAAGACTACCATCACTTATGTTGTCCTTTTCCTTTCTGGAGCAAGCTTTCTTCTTTGGAGCCAAAGGAAGGGTTTCAGCATGCTCTCTATATTGCCTCTAGGATCAAAAACAAAATCCTCCATTTAGCACTCAGAGCCCTTCATAACCTTGTCCTCTCCTATTTCTTATACCTTACATACTCCTACATACTTTTTGATCCAGTGACATTTGTCTCCTTGCTCTTTGAAAAACAAAACACTCTATCTCTCAACTGTGGGCATTTTCTCTGGCTATCCCCCATACCTGAAATGCTCTCCCTCTCATCTCTACCTCTTAGCTCTCCCACCTTCCTCTAAGTCCCAACTAATATCCCATATTCTACAAGAAGCCTTTCCCAGTTCCTCTTAATTCTAGTATCTTCCATCTATCAATTATTTCCTTTATATAACTCGTTTGTACATATTTGTTTGCTTCTAATCACCCCTCTTGGGGCAGCTAGGTGACACAGTGGATAGAGCACAGGGTTTGAAATCAGGAAGACTCCTCTTAAATGAGTTCAAATCCAGCCTCAAACACTTACTAGTTAGCTGTGTGACCCTGGGCAAGCCACTTAACCCTCATCAATTCCTTGTCTATAAAATGAATTGGAGAAGATGGCAAACCATTCCAGTATCTTTGCCAAGAAAATCCCAAATTGGATCACAGAGTCAGACACAACTGAACAACAGCAGATCTCCCCCATCAGATTGTGAGTTCCTAGAGGGCAGGGACTGGTTTTGCCTTTCTTTGTATTATTGCTTTGTATTACTTGTTGAACAAAGCACTACTGCTTAATAAATGCTTATTGACAGAATGACTGACTGGTTATTGGCATAAAGGAATATCTAACTATTTCGCCTCTCTGAGCCTGTTTTCTTATGTATAAAATGGAGATGGTAATAGCACCTACATCCCAGATTTGTTGTGAGGAACAGATAAGATAATGTATCCAAAAAAACCCTTTCAAACCTTACAATGTTACATAAATATCAGCTATTATTATAGCTGTCTCCAGCTGATTTATTGGAACTAGGAACAACTATAACAGAGAGAAACTAAAAAGGATGCTCCCCTTCCCCCAAATACTTCTACTCCACTACCACCACCACCCCAGAAAGAAAAAAAATTAGGAGAAAGGATTTTTATGTCATCCCAAAGTTCTTACCTGAGCCCCTTGGAAGTCATTCCTTCCCTCCTCCAAAATTCCTACTGTAACATCCTGACAGCTCATTATTTTCAAGGCAGACAGTGGCAATAAAAAGTCACAGCAAGGGCTGAAGAACCCTGCTGTATCCCTGTCCACATACTGGCTCCAGAGACCTTAGGGGGCAGTTAGCCATTTTGGACAGTAATTGGTGCTAGCTAATAAGGAAGGTAACACCACACTGTTGAAACTTCTTGGGAATACAAACTGCAGAACCCCTAAGGCTGGGGCTGGGCTGGAGAAGGAAAGGTGCTAAAGAAATAAACCAATACTCCAGGAGCAGTGTACTTGATGAGAAATAGGACCAGTGATGACTTGAAACACTGGAGCTCTGCTAAATGCTGTGGAAATTCTCAAGCAGCAAAAGGAAAATTCCCAGAACTTCCCTAAAAGAGTAGAAGACACATAAGAATTTTGTTCCCAGTCAAAGCAGTAGCAAAACAAGGACAGGGTTGGAATTCACATCTGCTGACTGATTTTCTGATTGTATCTTGCAGCCCAGCCTTTTAAGGTTGGAAAAACAATGAAGGTTTCTGATCAGAGCAAAGCCCTTGGGGTCAGTCCTTTATCACTCATCTAAAGTCACCAGAGAAGGGCTGATTCATTCATCCAGGGCACAATTTTTCATATCTGCAAAATTAAAACAGGCTACTTTAGGCTGTACAGGCTAGTGATGCTCCAGGGCAGCCCCAGAGAAAAATGTTTCTGTTAACTAGCTTCTCCCCTAGGCACAACTTTCAGCTACTACTAGATGAAAAGTTTTTCTAACTAGTAGTTAGAAAAACTGTACTGCTGCCCCACCCTTATCCACTGAGATACAGTTCACAAGTTGCTGCAAAAGTACACACATAAATTTTTACTGTATTGCCAAGAAATCTCCAACAGAACACAGATGAAGCATTTGGGCACTCTAAGCAAAGTTGAAAATTGCACCCTTCACCTTTACCCCCATCCCCAGCTACAGTGAGCTAGAAGAACATACCTCTTTTTCCACATACTAATCTATGACCTGGGTTCAAATCTCACCTCTGATGCTTATTCCCCCATATGACCACTTAACTTCCTTGGGCCTCAGTTTTCTCATCTGTAAAACAAGAAGAGTTGGGCTAGTTGGCCAGCTGAAGATGAACAATACTATGATCTGTGTTCTATGTAGCCTCTCTTCCCCTTAGAATTCTTGGTTCATTTCAAAGCTCAAGTGCTACCTAATAATCCACAAGGCCTTTCTTAATGTTAGCCCTCTCTCTCCCCACTCCAGATGTTAATGCTCAACTTTATATTTACTTCCTGTCTCTTTTTGTATTTACTTTTCTATGTCTACATTGTGATAGAGCAGAATGTAAACTTTCTGAAGGCAGGAGCTTTTTCCTTTTTATGTTTTAATCTTTTCATGCTGAGCACAGCACCTTGAACTATCTATCATGAGGTGCATGATAAATATTAATTGTTTAAAAAAAAAAGAGTGCATTTATTTTTTTAAATCCTATTTTAAAGTTCCTATTCATGGTCTCCTTCTATGCAATCATGTTGCATCGCCATCTATCTACCTTAGTCCTAGCTCTGATTTCAGAATGCAAAATATATCCAGCTTAATGGCAATCAGAGATACAAATTCTGATTTTAACTGTTATCTTGATAAAATTTTGATGATAAAGTCTCTTTCAGGACCCTGTTTTCACACATACCTTTTAATTTCTGCTTTATTGTAGATTTATCATACTCTAATCTGAGACCAAGCAACACCCTTTAACAGTATTTTAGTCTTCAGGGAAGCAAAGTCCTTTTCTATCTGTGGCCTAGGTTAATCCTCTTGCTTTCTGTTTGAATTTGCTCTACTCTATCCTCCAAGTTGCTTATAGCCCAAATCAGTCATTGTCTCCTAATTAGCTGTTGGGTCAGAACCCAACTCAACTATAAAGCTTCCCTGAACTGACTTCAGTCTCAACTGACATGTCTGTATACTTTCCAGCTTACCCTCTCATTCTCTATTCCCACCAGTGCTGCCTTTGAATACGTTACTAGTGGACTCATCACCCCAGACCCCTCACTCTCAAGCAGCTTACCCTGGATTCTGTTTGCCTAAAAACTCAAAATTCCTCCACAACTCAGCTCCCCAAATCCCACTAAAAATCGTGAGGTACTTCCACTTCAGGCACTTCCAAATATCTTGGGAATACTTTCAGACTCTCTTCTGGGACTGCTATTTCTTCTCAGACATCATCATAGAACAATACTAGCATATTTGCAGTTAATTTAAATTCCTCTGGCTCCATCTAAACTAGAATTGCCACTAAATTCATAATGATTTAGGCAGAGGTGAGGGAAATTGGGGAGGGGAGGGGTTTTAGGACAGCTAAGATTTATGTTTGTTGAAATGTCTGACTCTATTTTGTTTTGTCACGAGTAGCCCACACACTTTACAGGACATCAGGATACCTGGATTCCAGACAGATCCTGCTGAGCTCTTAATATAACACTTATCACATAATTCATCCTCTCTTCACTTCCCTTTTTTCTGTCTGCAAAATGAGGGTGTGAACCCCCAAGAAATGTTGTTGGAAGGTGTGTGCAAATGAGCTGTTGCCTGCAAAATGTTCTGAGCCACTTTGAAGAGGGACAACAGACAAGACCCTCAAACCATCAGTTTCACTTGGCACCTCCAGAATCAAGAATAAATTCAGTGGAAAATAAGTTAGAAATGTTGCCGTTTGTTTCACCTCAGTTGCTCAATGGAACTTTTTTTTTTTTTACAAATAAATTATCTCAGGAAATTATCTCAGGAAAAAGTTTGACCTGACTGTGTTTTACCTGTATAGGCCTTTGTGCATTTCTCTCCAGAGTTCACACCCCTTTGGAGTTTGACTGCAACCTTTATAGTCATGAGGTGACAAACCATTAGCTGACACCAAACATTCTGCCCAGACTGTTCCTAGAAAACTATAAGAACATCCTTTAATCATGTTTTCAGGAGCCTTGGGATCTTACTCTTTGGAGACTGGAACACACTTTGTTTGCAAATTAATTATTAAAAAAAAAAACCTTGTTCTCTCCAACACTATAATAATGATATTATTATTTTTTTACCTTTTTGAAGACTTGGCTCTGTAAAATTTGATAAAATTACCTTGTGTAATTTGGATTGCAATGTTGTATAATCCTGTAGGATATTTCATTTTTCCATTGGTTCCACATTCTTCTTAACGTAAGCATCTCCTACAATGATAATATGGATTGTAATACATCCATGCCTGCCCATCCTCTTAGACTTTTGTCCATGTCCTCAATCCACCATCAAAGGACAAGGATTTATTAAGTGCTTACTAAGTGCCAGGTACTGTGTTGTCTCTACATTCAAGGCATTAACAGCTGCTGGGAAGGGGAGGGGGCCCCAGAAAGGATCCTTGAAGAAGATGGCATTTGAGATGTGTTTTGAAGGAAGCCAAATATTGGAGATGCAGATGATGAGGGAAGACATTTCAAGAATGAAAGACAGCTGGTATAAAGGCATGGAGATGTGAGATGGAATGTCATATGTGAGAAACAGCAAGTAGCCTATATGATTGGACTGTCAAAAACATGGAGAGGAATAATATATAAGAAGCTAGAAAGATAATAAGGAGCCCGGTTGTGAAGAGCTTTAATTGCCAGAGTTTATAATCTATATCCTAGAGGTGATAGAGAGCTGCTGTTGTTCAGCCATGTCAGACTCTTCATGACACCATTTGGGGTTTTCCTGGCAAAGAGACTGGAGTGATTTGCCATTTCCTTCTTCAACTCAGTTTACAGATGAAAAAACTGAAGGACCCAGGATCACATGGCTAATAAGTCTCTAAGGCCAGATTTGAACTCAGGAAGTTGAGTCTTCCTGACTCTAGACCTGCCACTTTATCTATTCACTGTACCATCTAGCAGCCCTAGGTGAATAGAGAGCTACTGGAGTTTGTTGGGGGGAAGATTAGATGTGCAAGCCTGGATTTTTGGAAAATAATTTTGAATGGAAAGTAGATTGGAATAAGGAGAGACTTGAAGGAATGAGATCATTTAGAAGCTATTAAAAAAGTTTAGATGAGAGACAAAAACCTAAAGTGATGACTGTGAGTGGAGAGAATAAGAGGTAGCCTACAGATATTCTGAAAAAAGAAATGACAAAATTTGGCAACAGATTGGACATGTAGAGTGAATGAGCTTAAGGAATTGGGGATGACAATGAGGTTGTAATCCACCACAGGAAGTATACTCATATTAGGGATCTTCCTCTAGGTCTCTTGACATTGCATAGATAAATAACAATGCAATATGCTCACTATGTGTCAGAGGCAGGACATGATCCCAGCATTTCCTCACTCCCAGAATGTTTAGGACACTGTCTGGAATCAGTAAAACAATTTCAAATCTAGCCTCAGACACTTATGACCTGTATGACCCTGGGCAAGTCACCTAATTTCTGTCTGCCTGAGTTTCCTCAGGGAGTGAGATTCATCCCACAGTTATGAGCATTGCTGTGATGATAAAATGATTGTAAAGCACTTTACAAACTTTAAAATGCTTCATAACTGCTAGTTATTATTATTGTTTTTTTAAATTTATTGACTTATTTACTTTTCATTTACAAGATTCATTTACAGAATCACTTGAGTTTCAGATTTTCTCCCCTCCCTTTTCTCCTTCCCGCCCCCCCCCCCGCCATGGTGGCATACAATCATGTATGGGATCTGCAAACACTTTCACATTGTACAATCGTCTGGTTGTATAGAAGCGTTGTAACCAATGGAGCAAATAATGGGAAAAGAAAAAAAAAAAGAAACGAAACAAAACCAAACATGGAAAAGAACAATAGCATGTGTTGCTTTGGTCTCCATTTAAACTCTGGAGTTTCTGGATCTTTCTCTGAGTGTAGGTATCTCTTTCCATTCTGAGACTCGTAGAGCTGTCTTTTAACTGTGCGTTGCTGAGAAGAGTCCAGTTTATCAAGGTTGGTCATCACATATGATGTATCTGTGACTATATACAAATTTTTCCTGGTTCTGCTCCTCACACTTAGCATCAATTCGTATAAGCCTCTGCAGGTAAATATGAAGTCTATCTCCTTCCCATTTTTTATAGCACAATAGTATTCCATTACATTCATATACCATAACTTGTTCAGCCATTCCCCAATTGATGGGCATCCCCTAAGTTTCCAGTTTTTTGCCACCACTGTTATCATTATTATTATTATTGTGGTCCAAGCTGTGTTTCGTCATCTTAATGTCATTCTGGACCTTAGTTAAGAAATGATCTATCCACACCTCCTATACAATGCCTAAGCAAGCAAGACATTATTGTTGTGTTTTTTCATTCATGTCCAACTCCATGTGATCCCATTTGGGATATTCTTGGCAAAGATACTAGAGTAGTGTGCCACTTCCTTCACCAGCCCATTTTACAAATGAAGAAATTGAGGCAAAGTGAATTTACCCAGGACCATATAACTGGTAAGTATCTGAGGTCAGATTCGAACTCAGTTCTCCCTGACCCCAGGGCATGCATTTGATCCACTGTAACACCTAGCTACCTAAGAAAGACAGAACCTCAGAACTGGAAGATACCTCAGAGGCCATCTAGTCCAACCATAACTAGAAGGAAATCCCCTTCACAATGAATAGTCATTCAGATGTCTACTGAAGATTTCAAGTTAAAGAGAATCCATTATCTTCAGGGTCAGCCCACTCCACTTTTTGGACAGCTATAATGGTTGGGGAGTTTTCCTCTGCATCAAACTGAATTTTCAATTCTCTGCAATTTCTATCAATTGTTTCTAGATCTGTTCCCTAGGGCCAAGCAGAACAAATTTAGTCTCTCTTCAAAATAATAGCGCTTCAAATGTTTGAAGACAAATTATATATCTTCCTTTTAGTCCTCTCTTCCCCAAACTAAATATTCAAGGAAGGAAAATCTCTTTGTCTTGTCCTCATCATATCTTCAGTCTTTTTCTATACAGATCAATAATAATAACACCTACCATTTACAGAGCAGTTTATGGTCTGTAATATATATGTATTTGTGTGTATGTGTATGTGTGTGCATGTGTGCGTACGTGCGTATCCTTTGGCCCTCACAATAACCCAACAACCCTGTAACCTAGGTGTTATTACCCCCGTTTTACAGTTGGGAAACTGAGGGACAAAAGTTAAATGAATTGCCCAGGGTCACACAGCTAAAATGTCTGAGGCAGGATCACCTTGTTTTCCTGAGTTCAAGTACAGCCTTCTATATACTGCCTCAGAGAACAAAATCAGAAAAAATTTTAGAGCATTCTGTTTCCCTTCCAAATGCACCTGAAGTTAAATCTCAGTTGCAAGGGTAGGATAATAGAGCAAAAGAGTTTAGAGTTTGAAAACTTGATTGTAGATCCCTTACTGACTAGGTAACAGTGGGCTAATCATTTAGCTTCCCTGAATCTCAATATATTCATCTATGTGATATGGATACTACTTTGTACTATGTAGCTCACAAGGTCATTGTGAAGAAAATGCCTTGTAACTTGGGCCATTATTGAGCTAAATGTGAGACATTTTTTCATGTCTGAGGTGATAATGAAGGGGGATTCTGGGGCCTAAAATGAAAAACAGTTCCTACTATTAAAACTTGGAGTATTCTATGAGTCAGTTAAATTATTTATTATTTGGACATCATTTCTACCTTTCTGGAGGAGACCCTGCCTTGACTTTAAGAAGCAGGATGGGGGCAGCTAGATGGCGCAGTGAATAGAGCACCGGCCCTGGAGTCAGGAGTACCTGAGTTCAAATCCGGCCTCAGACACTTAACACAAAAAGTAGCCGTGTGACCTTGGGCAAGTCACTTAACCCCAACTGCCCTCCAAAAAGCAAAAAAAAAAAAAAAAAAAAAGAAGCAGGATGAATATTTCCCTAAGATCTTCATTAGTCTGGTAGTTGCCCTCCATATATCATTGTCAGAGCTTGCAAGCTTAAAAAAAATATCAAGATAGAAGAAAGTATTTAAAATTCACCACAAAAAGTGACTGATTCAAGGGTATAAAAGCAGGACCTGCCTCAAGAGAAGAACAAATGTACCTTTCACCTTTCTTTGCAGACGTGGAGGACTAGGGGTGTGGAATGTTGAACATACATATGGTTCCACTCAGTTCATATGCTGGCTGGTTTTTCCCTCTTTTTTTCTTTTCTGAGATCATGATTGCCACCTTTGCCCTCTTTACTTCAGCTAAAGCATAATAGACTCTCCTCCAACCCTTCATTTGAACTTTGTGTATATCTTTCTGTCCCAAATATGTCTCTTGTATACAACATAATGTTGAATTCTGATTCTTCTTGGCTGCTTGTAATATTTTCTCCTTGATCTGGGAACTCCAGAACCTGGCTATAATAATCCTATGAGTGTTCTTCTGGGGATCTTTTTCAAGAGGTGATTGGTGAATTTTTTCCATTTTTATTTTGCCCTCTGGTTCTAAAATATCAGGGCAATTTTCCTTGAGAATTCTTAAAGGATGATTTCTAGGCTCTTTTTTTGATCATGGCTTTCAGGGAGTTCAATAATTTTTAAATTGTCTCTCCTGGATCTATTTTCCAAGTCAGTGGTTTTTCCAATGAGATATTTTACATTGCCTTCTATTTTTTCATTTGTTTGAATCTGTTTAATAATATCCTGATTTCTTATAAAGGCATTAGCTTCCATTTGCTCCAATCTAATTCTGAAAGAATTATTCTCTGCAGTGAGCTTCTGAGATTCTTTTTCTATCTGGCAAATTCGACTTTTTAAGGCATTCTCCTCATTGGCTTTTTAGTCCTCTTTTGCCATTTGAGTTAGTCTATTTTTTAAGGTATTATTTTCTTCAGTCAGGTTGTTGACTCTTTTTTCATGACTTTCTGCATCATTCTCATTTCTCTTCCCAATTTTCCCTCTACTTCTCTTACTTAATTTTCAAAATCCTTCTTGAGCTCCTGTAACCAATTCATATTTTTCTTGGAAGCTTTTGGTGCAGGAGTTCTGATTTTGTTGTCTTCCTCCTGTTCCATGCTTTGATCCTTTTTGTCCCCCCAAAAAGGAATCTAATGTTTGATTGCTGTGCTTTCTTTGCTTCCTTTGCTTGCTCATGTTGCCTCTCAATTACTTGACTTTTTAGCTCTTTGCCACAGTGGAACCCTGCTTCCAGAGAGGAGAGCTTTGTCCCAAATTGCTAGGGTTTTCGCAGCTGTCAGAGCTATTATTTGGGTGCCCTTTCTGCAGCCCCCACAAGCTCTGGTCCACTGGCCACACACCCCAGGACCTCCACCCAAGATAGTGATCCAGATCCAAGCAGATTAAAGCAAGAGCAATTGCCTTTTTAATGTTCACTCAGTACCCCTACAATGTGCAGGCCAGGAACTCTGATGCAGCCATGCAGCAGTGGCTGCACAGCCACCGGCCTTCACCATTTCTCACCCTTGGTGCAGGGGCCAGACTGCTCTCTGTCTCCCTCAGTTCCAGCAGAGTTCCACACTGAACTTTTACTTTGTCTTTGGCATTTATGGGCTGATAATACTGGAAACTGCCGCTGCTGCTGGTGATCCACTCTCCTGCATTGTCCACTTTAGCCGCTGCTGGTTGGGGCCATCCTGGGGCTAAAACCACAGCCTCATGAAGGGCTGAGTTTGGCACCCAGCACTCTGTGACGGACCCTTTCTGTAGGCCTGCCGGACTACCAGCAGCAGGATATTTGATTCTCTCTGTCATTTTGTGGGTTCTGTAGTCCTAAAGTTTGTTTAGAGTCATATTTCATAGGTATTTTAGGTGATTCTGGGGGGAGCTCATGGAGCTTTTCTGCTTCTCTGGCACCATCTTGGCTCTGCAGCCCTAATTCTAATTTTTAAGGAATTATTTTCTTCAGTGGATTTTTGTACCTTCTTTTCCATTTGGCCAATTCTACTTTTTTAAGGAGTTCTTTTCTTTGGTGGATTTTTTCAAACCTCTTTTTCTATTTAGTTTATTTCCTTTTCAAGGAGTTCTTTTCTTCAGCAAATTTTTGTGCCTCTTTCCCCATTATGCTAATTATATTTTTTAAGGTGTTGTTTTCTTTAGTAATTTTTTATGCCTCTTTTATCAAATTAATTCTCTTTTCATAATTTTCTTGCAGCACTCTCATTTCCAATTTTTTCCTCTACCACTCTAATCTCTTTAACTCTTTCAGGAATTCTTACTGGGCTTGGGTCCAATTAGCCTTTTCCTTGAGGTTTTTCTTATAGCTGTTTTTATATTGTTGTCTTCTTCTAAGTTTATGTCTTGGTCTCCCCTCCCACTATAGTTGTTTTTTATGTTCAAATTCTTTTTTTGTTTTTGTTTGCTCATTTTTCTAGTCTTTTTTCTTGACTTTGAACTTTATGTTAAAGTGGGGCTCTACTAACCTTGAGGTGAGGAGGCACTATGCCAAACTTTAGGCTTTTTTTTGTGCTGCTGTTTTCAAGGCTAGTTCTGGAGGTTTACAAGTTTTCAGTGCTTCCAAAGTTGTGTAATCCTGGGAAAGGTATGGTTACTGCTCTTCTGGTCTGTACTTTGCTTTTTGCCTAGGAGGAGTTCCTGGTCCCCTACAACCACTAGTGCAAGTGCTCCTCTTGGTCCTATAACTGTAACCAGGGACCCTGCTCCCTTGTAATCCATCACAGGCACTCTTCTCCATCCTAGAACTGCAACCCAGAACTATTTATGGCTCAATTAGCACCAAATGCACCCAGTGCCAAAAGGGTCCCCTGTAATTTTCTGTCCAGTTGTCCAAACCCCCTTACTATCTGTGGGTTAAGTTAGTGGCTGATCCTGGAATGGAACACAGGCATCTTGACTTTTAGTTTAACATTTTTTCCACTACTGTACCAAAACATCTGGAAAGCAAGTACTTAAAGAAGATGCTTGGCTAAAAAAAAAAAATTAAGCCACAGTAGTCACAAAATTTTTCCCAAATACTTCCTAAAAATTCTGAGACCATTGAGAGGCAAAAAAAGAAGAGAGAAAATAAAGAGCACTGAAAATGGAGTAGAAAAAAATGAATTTAAGGTGTTGCTACTGACTTGCCCTGTAACCCAATGGTTCTCAACCTGTGGGTTATGTTCAATTTGTAACAAGGAAAATATATCCTGCATATCAGATATTTACATTATGATTCATAACAGTAGTAAAATTAGAGTTATGCAGTGGCAACAAAAATAATTTTCTGGTTGGGGGTCACTACAACATGAGGAACTGTATTAAAGGATCAAGGCATTATGAAAGTTGAGAACCACTGCCCTAGACAAATTACAACTTCTCTGGTCCTCATTTTCCTCACCTGATGAGAAAGTTGGACTAGATCAGAAAAGTCAAGGATGCAGCTTGCAACTCTCCAAAGTGCTACCAGAACTGGATAAAAATTTAAGTGATAAATCTTTAACAAAATAAAAAGACAATAAAAAAAATTTTTAAATAAACGAATAAAAAGATGATAGTACATAGGTAATGTTATTTACTAATTCAGTGCACAGTCAGCAGGGATTCATTTATATATGGTTTAGTGGCCCTCATTTTTATTTGAATTCGACACTGCTGGACAAGGTGACTTCAGAGGTTGCTTCCATCTCTGACATTCTATAAATCAATGAATCCCAGATGATGTCACAGTCTATGTATGTCTCAGGCTATATCAGCCCTTTCAAATGAACTGCCCAGTTATGTATAGTTTATGAGTCTTTTTTTCTTGAGTTTGACATCATTGGAGAGTATTGTGTCTCCCCCCAAAAACTGATTATTCTTCCCTACGTCTTAAAACTTGGTCAGACATCCAAGACACCAAGGTCATCCACTGCATGCCAGGCCATTGACCGTCATCTTGATTCTTCTCTTGCCACTGGACTTTGATGACTCTGGAAGAGAAAGTGACTTTCTGCAACTCTGCCTCGCTTAAATCCAATTCATTCACCACTTAAGACATCATTCCATGATATCACTGGTCTTCAGAAACAAAGGACAAATAACCTTTCCCTGCATCTTCAGCTGTGCTGGGTTTCATACCAGAGTATGGCCAGAATGGGGGAACTTTCCTTGATCTAGCCAAGAATCCAATATGAAATGTGCCATTGTTAAACAAATAGAGCAAAGCTGGTTATTCCCACCCCCACTGCAGTCATAAATAGGGACTGTTGTGTGTGGAAGAAAGTTTACCAGAAATTAAAATGTACAGAAAATCAATTAGGAGATTAGTAGGATAATGCAAATTTTACTGAAGCAAAATTCTCCAAGAAAAGGCCTCTTTCCCATGCCTTAGGGGAGGGAAGTTGTGTTTCTTTTATACTTGACAATTTGTGGAAGGCTCCAAAGGCCCCAGATCTGAAGGAGGAGTGACTTCTTGAACTTTTTCTCCTTTGGGGGATGTCTGCCGGGGTGGGGCCTAACAGGAGGACTCTGCTGGCAGGCCAGATGTAAAGGGAGACTCAGAGGCTTTCACAGTCCAGATGCAGTTCCCCAATCCTGAAGGTTCAGTCAGATGTTCAGTCTAGGGGATTTTCGAAAAAAGAGATAAAGTATTTGTGGACTATTTACTACTTCATTGTTATTCAAATCTGCCCTCGAAGAGTCCACCCTCCCAAACCTTTAAATCCATATGCCTATAAGCAAAATTGTCTTGAGCCCTTTGTAGCCATCTCTTTCAGTGCTAGGTTATTTCATGGGTCAAGTTAAAGAAAGCTTCTTCAACTTGAGTTGTGAGTAACAATTAGACAAAATCAGGCCGTAAATGTTTCAAGCATAGAATACTAAACACTTTTTCAAGTAATTTTTAAAGTCAACCCTTGGGGAAAACTGTTTAGATGACTCAAGAGTGACACCCAGTGTCACTATGGTGAACTGGTCAGAATTTTTTTTTTCTTTTTGGAGCGGGGAAGGCAGGGCAACTGGGGTTAAGTGAGTTGCCCAAGGTCACATGGGTAGTAAGTGTTAAGTGTCTGAGGCCGCAATTGAATTCAGGTCCTCCTGACTCCAGGGCCAGTGCTCTACTCACTATGCCACCTAGCCGCCCCACTGGTCAGAAATCTTAAGGTTGGATTGGATGCTTGACCACTTTATCAAATTCTCCTAGTCTATTAAAATAAAAATAACTTCATTTTTCTGTGATGTCATCCACTTCTCACCCTTTCTAGCACTTTCTGATTCCTTTCTTGAAGAAAATATTCATGACTTATAAGCATGAGGCTTCTGTGTAATCTACATGTATCTAACCTCCCTAATTTTTTTGTTCCTGATTCATATTTCCCAGTGTAGTTTTCCACCACCCTTTCCTATTCTCATTTTGGTATTAAGGTCAAGAATATCTAAGTATAGATTAATTTAACTTGGAAGATCTTGCTGAGGTTTTTATCTAATTTCTCTCTTTACCCTCTGCAAAAGATTTTAATACTGCACAGAGATATACTGCAGCTGATAAGCATCTACCCTTTGAAATCCACAAATAATAGAAACCAGGACTTGATTTATTGTCCTGTTAAATGTCAAGAAAGTGGGGCAGCTAGGTGGCGCAGTGAATAGAGCACTGGCCCTGGATTCAGGAGTACCTGAGTCCAAATCCGGCCTCAGACACTTAACACAAAAAAACTAGCCATGTGACCTTGGGCAAGTCACTTAACCCCAACTGCCCTCCAAAAAGCAAAAAAAAAAAAAAAAAATTAAATGTCAAGAAAGTAATGGAGAAAATGTTAATAGAGAATAAACTTAAAAGCGTGATTGTATCTTTCCCCCTAGAAAGCTAATTGTTAAATATTACTACCGTATAACCAGCAATTGTTTGCACGATGGTCTTTTTGCAAATACTTATTATAAGCACCTCAATATGTAGCAGAGGCACCCTCATGGGAGATACTAAGGATCTCCTTCTTGAAAACAGGAGGGCTGGCTCTTGCCTTCTCATTCTGCTTTGGCTTACCACATGACTGGGAACAGTCTCTTTCCATTAGTTTCATAGCCAGAACTCACTGTACTTTTAAAACTACCTGACTGGGACAGACTGTCTGGTAGCCTTAGGGATGAAAAGCCTACTGGCAGGTTGGTGGCAATATGCAGAAAGCTACAGGTCTAAGGGCCGCTGCCCTCTCCCCTTAGGCCATGTGGGCTGGAGAAACAGGTTTGGGCTTCTGGTCTATTTCATTTATCCTTTGCAATTTTAAGTACAAACAAGCAAAACAAATGCAGCTAAAATTAGAAGAGAAGCAGGAAGTTGGAGGAAAATCTTTTCTCCAATGATAAAGGTCTTATTTCTAAGCTATATGGGAAAATGAATCAGATTTCTAAGAATAAGAACCATTCGCCAATTGAAAAATGGTCAAAGGATATGAACAGGAAGTTTTCAGAGGAAGAAACTGAAAGTACCAATAGCTATATGAGAATAATGTTCTAAATCACTAATAATTAGAGAAATGAAAATTAAAACATTTTTGAGGTACCACTTCATACCCATTAGATTGACTAAGTTGACAAAAAAATGAAAAATGACAAATGCTGGAGGGGCTATAAGAAAACAGATACTTCTGCGTATTGTTGGTAGAGCTATGAACTGGTCAAACCACTTTGGAAAGCATTTGGAACTATGTCCCAAAAGCATTCCCTTTGACCCAGCAATACCGATGGATATAGATCTAAATCCCAAAGAGATCTAAGAAAGTGGGAGAGGACTCATATACTCAAAAATATTTATGTTAATTCTAAGTGCAGGGAGTAGAATCCTTTAGTCTGGGGATTTGAGCCATGGCTGTCTTAGAGCCCAGGATTCCAGGCTGGATTTGTAGCCAGGCCAGCCAGAAAGCCCTAAGAAGCCAGGATCCCAGAATTCTGGATAAGTAGGTGAATTTGAAATTGAGACTAAATTAAATTATGAGCCTAATCCCTTCCCCTCCACAGAGGCTGAGGTTGTAGAAGGAAGACTGGGCTTTGAGGTGTTGGGGGAAATGTCTGCATGTTCACTCTAGTTATCCCTTTGAAGTAAATAATTCCTCTGTAAAAGATAATCTGATTATTAAGTGGTCAAATGTAACTGGGGTACTTGGGCTCCTAAAATTGGAGGAATATGATCAATGGAAATTCTAGCCAAAGACAAGAGGAGAGACCCCTCCTCCAGATTCCTCAGTTTATGGGAGATCTCTAAGGGTAAAATGTAATATACCTGGCCTTCTGAAAGTGGGCCCAGAATAAACACTAGTATGTATGTATGTATGTATGTATGTATGTATGTATGGTTTTGTGTATTGTATATAAGTGTGTATACTTATATGTGTGTTGTGTTTGAATATATAATGACCAAATTGCTGTGAAATTATATTTCTAGTTCTCTTTGGGCACACAATAAAGCTAACTCTAATAATTCCTTTGTTTGGTTCTCCAAGGAAAAGCTCTAAGCCACATTTCCATTTAGCAGCAACTTCCTTCTGTCTTCTGGATTCATTTATAGAAAGAATGCCAAGATTGACAGGATTCACTGCCTCTAGTAGTATGAATATTCATTAGTCATTGGACAAGGAACTTACACTTAGAGTACCAATAGCTGAGTTAAAGTTTATAGGTGGTCTAATACTGTATGATTTTTTTTTAGCAGTCTGTCCCTCTTTCTACCAGCTTTGCCATTGTGACTGAAGAAATGGAAAGAGGCTAAATAGAGCTGAGGGCCATTTTGTATTTTTCTTTGTTTCGTGGACTGACAGGGTCAAAAGATCCATCACTAAGTGGCTAGCCTATTGGCAGTGAGCCTTTCTGTAATTAAGTTCATCCTCAGAAAAGAAACTCAGTGTGTTTCTGAGATCATCATCAAAACCTTTCCAGAATGATAATGTGGTAACATGGTTTCTCTGTAAGGGCCTGGTCTGTTTTATTTTTACCTCCTTCCCTACAGGATTCTTTGGTACCCTGAAGGCTTGAGGAGTCTTTTTTCTCTGCCATTGGTTCAAGCCCTCACTGGCTTTTCCATCCATTTTGGGGATCCAGTGACTAGCAGCCTGATTCCTTTGAACCAATTAACATCAAATCATATTTTACAGAGACATTTCCTCCAAAGGTACAGCAAGAACAAACACACAAATATCTTCTCTGATTCTTTAGGGACATAATTATCTTGGAGGATTAGGCTCACAACTTAATCCAGCGAGCCATCTTTGACATAATATTGCATTAGTCTCACCAAGTTCAAGTCCTGCTGAGCTGACTCCTTAGGACCATCCCCCTCAAAATATTGTTTCTGAGATGTCTTTAATATCTAGCCTGCTTTCCTGGACTCCCTACTCTCCATGGCAGTGCTCCCAGGAAAGATCAAAGACTTCATTCCCTGCACCTAGAATGGAAAAGAACAAATGGAAAGGTCAAAGACCCAGACTCATTTCTCAGAGCCACATGGCCTAAGTCAGGGGAGAGGAAGAAAGAGGCAATCTGCTCCACTTTCCACATGAGGTGAGTGGTGTCCTTTCTGCTAATATGAAATGCATCACTCTGCTACTGCTCAATTGGTCGTTTTTTAAGAATGCTAACAAAGCCAGTGGAAAAGGTCTGTTTCCAATTACATGGTAGGCCAACACAGAATGCCCACATATGTACCAGTCCTTCAGCCTTATGGAAGTGGTTAGTTACTTAGCATCTTCCTTGTAACCCATCACAGGTCTTCTAGGCATATGTCCAACTCCCATTACATTGTCAAAGTTTGTTAGACTATGTTAGGCTCAAGTCTGATGAGGTAGATTTTAAAAAACACAGTTTGTAGTAATTTTGCCCTTGGGAGAGTAATTATGAGGTGGCTCATGATTATGATCAAAATTAGAGATCAAAAACTTTCTTCCAATGGGCTGGTAGGTTGAGTCCAGCCCTGTCCTAGGAAAAGTCACTCTCTCTTGTGTGGCTCCCAGAAATATGGGGAAAGAAGAAGGTTAGCAATAGTAATGTCAAATTTAAAAAAATCTTAGGCTATAATCAAATGTTAAAAATATAGTTATTATTATTATTATTAACTACATGCAACTGGGAATTAAGATATATGACCCCTCCTGCCCTACCAGAAAGTCAGAGGGGCAATGGGGGAGGACATAGGAGAGAGCAGATTGGGGGAAGGACTATACAGTGGGATGGCTATTTTGAGGTGGTGGGTAGGGGAAAGATGGGGAGAAAATTTGTAACTCAAAATCTCATGGAAATGAGTGATGTAAACAAGAAAATAAATTAATTAATTTTAAAAAATGAAACTTAGGGTGGCTAGGTGGTGCAGTAAATAGAGCACTGGTCCTGGAGTCAGGAGGACCTGAGTTCAAATCCTGCCTCAGACACTTAGCACTTATTAGCCACGTGGCCTTGGGTGAGCCACTTAACCCCAATTGCCCTGCCTTCCCCCTCCAAGAAGCAAATAATAATAATAATAATAATAATAAAATAAAAAGAAGCTGTTGAAAAAAATTTAATGTGCAGAAGAAAACAGATGAAAGATTAAAAGGAAGAAAAGACATGCAGGAGAGTTTTGAAGGCAATGTGTAGAATTTATTATTTACTTTTAAAAAACCAAACGCACAAAAGGACAATTCCATTTTATAATCTAATTTTTATCTGCTGCTCTGTGTGTGTGCACACGTGTGTGTGCATGCATATATGCACTTGTGCAAAGGCTCTGTTTAAAATTAACCTCAGAGTAAAAGGGGGCAGCTAGGTGGCACAGTGAATAGAGTATCAGCTCTGGAGTCAGGATAACTTGAGTTCAAATCTGGCCTCGGACACTTAACACATATTAGCTGTATGACTTTGGCAAGTCACTTAACCCCAATTGCCGTGCCTTCCTCCCCTCAAAAAAAAAAAAAAAGGTAGCAAAAGTTCAGAATAAAAAAATACAAATTTTACAACAAAATAAAAACCAAAGGAACTTAGTCTCATATTCATGCCATAATAAAGCATTGGAGTAAGACTTTGTGAAGGATCACAATTTTATATGGAAATCTAACCATCATAAATCAATTATCATAAGGCAGAGACCAAAAGAACCTAAAAATACTTTAGTCAGCAAATGCTTGACTTACTTGTCAAACATAAAGTATAGCTGCCAAGACCAACAAAGATTTAAAATAGACATTTATTTGTAAATTCTTAACAGAGAAAGCTGATACAAGACAGTGTGTAGTATCCCTTAACAAAATAGAGAGAAACAGTTTAAAGAAAATTTGGAGAAAAGAAAGACTAAACCTAGCCAAGTTA
>CM053599.1:140070524-140096098 GCA_028646575.1 Pseudocheirus occidentalis | reverse complement strand
GAGAATGAACCCTGCAACCCCCCCCCCCCGCAAAAAAAAACCTGGCCTAATCATCCATACAGAAAACAGTGAAGTGAAGGAAGAATGCTGATTTCCAGGTTTTAACACGCAATTAGAGGGACAGTTTGTAGAACTCATTCATCAATAGGTAGGTGCATTTTGGATAGACTTTGCAAATAAACAAGTTGGGCCCAGGTTTAAAAAGGAAGAAAATGGGCAATATTGTCTTTGGAAAATTGTAAAGCTGCTTTAGTAATCCCAGACATTTCCCTGAAAGGAAGACCCATATTTTTAAATTCAAATAATTCACTATTGTTGTATAGCCAAATCACAGCTGTTGAGGTTTAAGGGTGCTGGAGCCCTGAAATTGCAACACACAGGTCCTGCCTGAATGAATTCAACCCAAGCTTTCTTTCAGTCAAAGACAAGGTTTATTAGAACACCAGTAGAAGGTGGGCATGATTCTAAAAATCCACCATATTGGCCTGACTCTTCTTAAGGAATCTAAACATTTATATAGCTAATGCAAATGGGCTAGATTGAATCTGAGCACCTTAATGGAGGCCAAAATGGATTTTATATACAGAAGGGGGGGATCTAGAACTCTACATTGATGAGATTATGGCTCCTCTTGAGAATTTAGTACCTAGTTCTCAAAAAGTCAAAATTCTCTCCTCTGGAGAGAATCTCTCCTTGATCTAAGTGTACTATGTTGTCAAAAGTCACTGAGCTAAGTCCTTGAAAATTAATGTGTTGGCTTTTTTACTTTGAGTTCTAAATTTTCTCCCTCCCTCATCCACTGAGAAGGCAAGTAATATGATATCCATTATACACATGAAGTCATGCAAAACATATCTCCATATTAGCCATGATACCAAAAAAAAACCAAGAAAAATAAAGTGGGGGAAAAAATATGCACTCAGAGTTTATCAGTTGTCTCTCTGGAGGTGGATAGCATCATAAATCCTTTGGAATGATCATGGATCATTTTATTGATCCGAGTAGCTAAGTCTTTCACAGCTGATTGTCATTACAATTTTGCCCTTATTGTGTACAATGTTCTGGTTCTGTTTGCTTTGCATCAGTTCATATATATCTTCCCAGGTTTTTCTGAATCCATCCCCCTAGTCATTTCTGATAGTATTATAGTATTCCATCACAACTGTATACCACAACTTGTTCAGCCACTCCCTAAAAGATGGATATTTCTTCATTTTCCAATTCTTTCCATTTCCAATTCCAAAAGAACTCTTGCAAATTATTGTTAATACTTACTCCCTTAACTTCCATCTGACATTTATAATATGCCGACTTCTTTGTATTTTACTTGTTTGCACAGCATGCCTTGTCTCACTAACTAGACTATAAACTCCTGGGCAGCAGAAAATGCATCTTAAACTTTCTTGTTTACTTAGCACAGAATGAAGTGTATGGTCATATGAAAGCATATTAAAAAAATCTTTTCAGTTTCTCTGGAAATAACAAGAAATATTTTTCTGGTCTAAAAGCCCTTTCTAGATTTGCCTTCTGCTTTTAGAAAGGTGGATACAGGTAAAGGCAAAAATCCTTTTGGGGGGGAAATAAGAGGAACAATCAACTTCAGAGAGAACAAAGAATATTTTTAGTAATTGACCTATTGAGCCCTCAAAGAGGGCTCCTTCATACCCTAAACCTAACACTGCTACATGGACCTTCTCTTCTCTTTTCTTTTTTGGCTTTTTTTTTTAAAGAGGGAAATTGGGGTTAAGTGACTTGCCTGAGGTCACATGGCTAGTTTTTGTGTTAAGTGTCTGAGGCCAGATTTGAACTCGGGTCCCCCTGACTCCAGGGCCGGTGCTCTATTCATTGCACCACCTAGCCAACCCCCTTCTCTCTTATCTCAAGAGTGAAGGTTTTGATCATAGTAGGCCACCTTGTTTACTCCCTAGAGGGGAGTAGTAGTCTAGAAAGGAATCCAGTAGTGACTATTGTTCTGGAAAGTTAGTCTTAAACTGGGCTTGAATTTTACTCCAGATTCAAGCACATGTGCATAACATTCTCCTTGTTGATAAGAATGATGCCTGCCTGCGTGAGGCAGAGCTGAGATGAGAAATCTTTGGTTCTTCTGGCTTATGGGTTCTAGAGAGGAGATATGTGATTCCAGGCTTTTTTTAGGGAGAGGTTGTTGTTGTTGTTCAGTTCTTTCATTCATGTCTGACTCTTTTGTGACCCCACTGGCAAAGATACTGGAGTGTTATGCCATTTTTTTGTCTTTAGAGAGAATTGCCTAGATGGAAAACAACCAGGAAAAAGCCAATATAGAGAGAAAGTCAGCCCCTTTGTATCCTGGTTTTTAGCTTACCATTCTGGGACCTTTAAGGAATTTAAATAATCAGGGACTATTTAATAATATAATAATAATCTACATTTTATATAATATTTCCAAATGTCAGGCGCTGTGTTAAGTGCTTTACAATTACCATCTCATTTGATCCTCTGAACAACCCTGTGGGGTAGGTGCTATTATTACCCTCATTTTACAGATGAGGAATCCAAAGCAGAGCTTATGTGACTAGCCCAGAGTTACACAGCTAGGAAATGTCTGAGGCTGCCGGTACTCTAGTGAGGTATCTCACCCCAAATGAGAAAACTTTGTATTGTCTAATATAGTCTCATCTGTATAACTTACAGAATAAATTATATAACGTAATAATCTGATTTCTCTTTGTTATCTGTTTGAATCAATAGGTTTATTTGCTGTTCACTATGTGTGATTAGGGCAGCTAGGTGGCACAGTGGAAAGAATGCTGGGCCCAGATTCAGGAAGACTCATCTTCCTAGCCTTAGACACTTACTAGCTGTGTGACCCTGGGCAAGTCACTTAACCCTGCTTGCCTTTGTTTCCTCCTCTGTAAAATAAACTAGAGAAGGAATTGGCAAGCTACTCCAGTATCTGCCAGGAAAATCCCTACAAGGGTCATGAAGGGTGGGAGATAAATGAAAAACAAGTGACTGAATAAAATGACCACAAAATGTGTGACAGTCTTTGTGCCACTGGTATTTATAGGACAGGAGTGAAGCCTTAGTGTATAGCTTGGGGAACTCCTTCCATATAAAGGGGGAAAGATTGGAAATCTTACTCAAAAGGGGTTGAGCTTTTCCTCCTTCAAGATTCCTACAAATGTCATCTCAAATGATCTTGAAGTAAAGAAATGTCTAAGGTTATAAACTTACTATACTACTTGGACATTGCTCTTTCCAAATTAGAGAAAGAAAAATTAGTTCTAAGGTTTGGATTTAGAATAATGTTAAATACAATTGTTTCTAAGGACTTACAATATTAATATTTTTTTCCTTTGGCAGTAGTCTTTCAATAAACATTGGTCAATTGAATGAACAGATGGATGATGAATATTTCCTCAAATAGATATTTATCATTACTTAAGGAAACCCTTTAAAATGCATACTTCATGAAATTATCAATAACCATATAAAAAAATTCAAATGACTAATAATTTTTAAAATGCAAATTAAAACTATTACCCTATGTCCATCAAATTACATAGGTAATATACAGATGACATAAATGCTAGAAGACTGAAAGTCAATCTTCAAGGGCAGAGAGGAGGATAGAAATTGGTAGTAGGCTTGTGAATTAGTCCAGACTTCCTGAGAAAAAAATTTGGAATAATACAAAGAAGTCGCTACAATGTTCTTATCTTTTCACCTCAACCCATACTGGGTTTTAATGTCACTGAAGTCAAAAGCAGCAAGGCCACCCCCCCCCCCATACGAAAATACTTGTAGCTGCACTTTTTGGTGTAGCAAAAACGGATAACAAAGTGGTATATAAAAAGAATGGAAGAAAAATATGACATCTCTATGAACTAAAGAATGATGAAAGGAGAACCAGCACAATATACATGACTACAATAATCTAAACAAGAGAAACATTAAAGACAGCTGAAATCAGATTAAAAGCAAACACTAATACTCTTCTATATTCAATATGAGATAAAATGTTTAACCTGTAGTTAGGAAAACCCAAATTCAAATCCAGCCTCAGACTCTAGCTGTGTGACTTTGGACAAGTCACTTACCACTTTCTGCTTTAGTTTCTCATCTGTAAAATAGGGGTAATAATAGCACCTACTTTTCAGAGTTGTTTTGAGGATAGAATGAGATCATGTTTATACAATGTTTTACACACCTTAAAGTACTAAAACTAATTGTTTAAGCAAGGAGCTACTTCCTAAGACATAATCAAGAAGACATTATCATTATCCCATATATCATGAGCACAGTTCCTAACATTTCTCTTATTTTTCTCTTGTTGTCAACATAGTTTAAAAACAAAATTCTTCATTTTTGTTAACACTCACCAGCTTATTCTGAGTTTTAGTGCTCCAGATACAATACTAATGGACTATACTAAATAGTTATCTCCTTTAACCTCTGTCTGCCTCAGTTTCCTCTACTGCAATGGGAGATGACAATAGTACCCACCTAGAAAGACTAGGTTGTTGTTGTGAGGGTCAGATGAGATAAGCACATTGCCTGGCCCATAATAGGAGTTTAATAAATGTTTGTTGTGTTTTTCTTTCATTTTATCCCAGATATGCGAAATATTTATCATTTATGATAAATTTTTATATTTAAATAAATATATTATATAATTTATATATTTATATAAAATATTTATAACTTATGATAAATCACACTTCTCTCTTCTGGATAGAAAAGTAAAGGACTATGGGTATAGAATGTTGAATACTTATCAGATAAAGTCACTTGAGTGACTTCAGTGATGGGTTTTGCTTAATTGTTTTCTTTGTTGGAAAGGAAAATTTTCTTGGGGAAATAGGGAGAAATGACTAAGTTGTAAAATACCAAGAGAGATAAAAAATTTTATTTAAAAATAAATATGTATGGGAGGAAGGAACTAATAGAAGGAAAGTCCAGTCCTTGAAGAATGTGCAAATATCCCCTGCCTGATTTCACTCCTTGAAGTACATACTAATATTCTCTGCTTGTTTTCAGTCTAGGAAACTTGGATTTGAAGCATGTAGAGATGTATTTACTGTCCTGTTCCAGTCCTTAAAGCATACACAAATATTCTCTCCCTGCTTCCAAAGCTATTATGTGGAAACTTTGACAAACTGGCTTCAAGTCATAACACAGGAGTTAATTCTGTACTTTGCTAAAAAGTCTTTTAATTGACTGATAGATGATTCATGAGTTGATGATCTGATGCCAGCGTACATACCAAAGAGATGACCTGCCCATCTCTCAGTCTCCTTCCATAGCGGCAACAAGTGAAGAGCACTACTTTGAGTTGCTCAGTGGGGAAGGGGCCATTGGTCATATTCTGCCAATCAACTACCATATGTCTGTGGAAGATGGTACCTCTTTTGCTTTTATTTGGTCCTGCTATTAGGGGAATGAGTATTCTGAAATGGGAGTTGCTAGGTGACCTTGTGAGCATTATAAGGTCTAGAGACATTGAAGGGTGGATACAGAACAGCCTACCCCCAAAACAGCTCAGCCTGGAGAGGAGTCAATGCAGAGCAACCTGGCGGAGCAAAAAAGTGGCCCATACAATCAGGGGAGTGGCTCTGCCTAGCAGCAGGGGAGCAGGTGGCTCAGCAATGGATAACCCACCCAACAAAACAGTATACCTAAGGAGAACTTCATGAGAACTCCATGGAGGGAGAAAAAGATTTACAGAGCCAGTAGCTGTATCCATATGTGTTCTCTACATGTGTATCTCATAAATAATATAATATTATAAATATTGTGCTTTAAGTCCACCCTCCTTCTTAAGTGTACAAAGAGAAAATGTGTCCCCACTTTGGGAGAAGTATTTTGTACCAACTGTTCTTACTATACATCCTCAGTATTACAAGAATACCAGTGAGTTTCTAAGTCTTTTGAAGCAGATTGTCTTCACAATATTGTTGTTATTATAGAAATTGTTCTCCTGACATTACTCACTTCACATTGTATCAGTTCATACAAGTCTTCTCAGGTTTCTCTGGAACCATCCCACTTTGTCATTTCTTACCATATACTATTGCTATTCTATCACATTCATATACTACAACTTGTTTAGTCATTCCCCAGCTGATGGGCATTCTCTCAGTTTCCAATTCATTGCCAACACACACACATAAAAAAGCTGCTCTAAATATTTTTGTACATGTGGTTCTTTTTTCCTTTCTTCTGATATTTTTGGGGTATAGGCCTCATAATGGTATCACAGGATCAAAGGATATGCACAGTATAATAACTTTTGGAGCATACTTCCTGCTGTAAGATTCCATAACTCTGTGAATACAATACAGAGCTTATTAAGACTGTTAATAGCTTTAGGTTATAAAGGGACAAATTATTGGTATCCTGGCCACAGAGATTCATAAGCAGACACCTGAATCTTCGATATACCTATGCTTTTAATGGGTCTTTGTTTTTGTTGCATCCAAGTTTCTCCATTTATAAAATGGAAATGCTGTATTTGTCCCTCAGAGAGACAAGATCCTGGGTCAAGATATAGCTGCATAGCTCAAGAGATGTGGAAAGTTTCTCAGGTTCATGATGAAGAATAAGCTACAAATTTTTCTCAAAGAAATCAGAAGAAAAAAGTCTGAAAAATCTGATGGAGGTAGATCATGGCATTATTTATCTAGAAATGGAAGGAACCTTTGAGGCATCTGGTCCAACATAATTTTACAGATGAGGAAACTAAGGTCCAGAGAGGTTAAATGCCTTGCCCAAAGTCACACAGGTAGAAAGAAGCAGAGGCAGGAATAAAAACCAAAGTCTTTTGACTCTAAATTTACTTCTTACTTAACACTGTACCACATGACCTAACAAGGCAGGAGAGTCCAAAGGACAAGATCATTATGGCTCAACTATGAATATTTATTAGAAGGATTTATGTTTCTTTTTCCCCACATTGGGGAATTAGGTGGGAGAGAGAAAAAGTAAGGGCTTAATAATTGAAAAATAAATTAATTAAAAGGGTATCCACCCTACTATTTCACAAGTGTAGTTTTAATAAGCTAAAAGTTGGCATACTTGGATTCCAGTCTAGACTTTTTTTTACTAACTAGATATTGTCAATGAGTGAGTCATTTGATTGGCTTGTATCTCAAATTTCGTGTTTGCCTAATGAGGAGGTTGGACTCAAGAGTTTCTCTAAGGCCTCTTTTCAGTGCAATGATCCCATGATTCCATGTCATTAAAGTTGCCAGCACCAGGGGGAAGTCAGGTGACAAGTTACTATTTGTTCCCCTTGAATGACAGAAGGGAAAAAGCCCCCAGATCTGATACTTGTTTTCATTGTCTAAAAAGTGATCAAATCTTATATACTGGGTTGCTAGAGAGTAGGGGGGAGAAAAAAATCCAGAAGTTCCTCATTTCTCAAGGGCACATACAAATTGGCCAATTAATGTTTATAGTGGAGCTGACCACTCTCCTTTGATCTCAGAGGAGCCCTCAGTATCAGCAGAATAAGAAGGAAAAGGCCCTTGCTGCCCAGGGTACAACAAGTTACTTTTGTTATTTTCCATCTGGTTAAATGTCACTTCCTTCTGATGCCTGTTCACATCCCTTCCTGATGTTCATGGAACTCCCAGCAGGAGAGCACTTTCCCGAGGCAAATGGCAGTTTTTGCCCTCCTCTTGGAAGCTTTCCTAGCAAGAGAGGGTAAACAAGGGAGGAAGTGGGCAGAAAAGGTGTATCAGGGAGGGAATCTATGCACCCAAGAGAAGGAGGGGCATCCTATTTCAGGGAAAATACCTGTTTTTCTTTGAAAGGATTATAATTTTGCAGATATTGAATACTATCATGGAAATACTCAAAGAGATCCCATGTCCTTTCCTCCATCAGGAAGCCAAAAAAATAACTAGGATGTGTAGCTGGGCCTCTTTTCATGCACTAATCTGAGGAGCTGGGGTAGGGGAGAGGGAAAATGTGCTCCCTCCCAGACACAATTTAGAGATTGTCACAAAATCTCTAGCTTCCTGGTCTAAAATATCTGACACTCTCAGGGATTAGGAGAAAAGACAGGCTTCAGGAGAAGGTGAGGGAAGGAATTTTCAGCCTAGTGGAGGATGGGAGATGAAATGAGGGGTGATACCACCCCCTTTTTTAATGTAATTTGTACCCACAATTAGACTGTCATCTTCACATGCTGTCCTATTTCCTCTGTTATCCACTGCATGGTCTCCCCAAACCCTACCCAAACTGTCCTCAGCACTGTTCTATCTTTCCTTCCCCCCTCAACCTTCTTCCATACTCAAATGTTTTTGCCCCAAGTGAAAAACCACCTCTATAGGGACTTTTTTTCAGGGAAGTCAGTCAACCAACCTTCCTACTTTTCCACACAGAGCTAAATGTTAACTAAATGGTTGTTCTGTAGGATCCATTCTCTCTCTAGAAAATGAAAATCATTATTCTGGTATTCTGGCATTGTGTCAAGGGCAAAACAGCTTGGTAGTTCTTTCTGGAGCTCCTCTTACAGATATCATTGCCATAACATTTGCTGAGATGGAGGCTCAGGAGAACACAGGACTGCAGAGTTTTGGAGGGTGCTTGAGACCCAGATGATAAATGACTTCAACTTTATCTTGAAGCAGGCTTAGACTCAGGAAAATGTGACTTCAAAGCCTGCCCAAGATATTCATTCTTGTATGATCCTGGACAAGTTATTTAAGGTCTCAGTCTCTGGTTTGGTTTGGTTTTTTCCTATAAAATGTAGTAATAAAAAATAACACCTACCTCATAGGGTTGTGGTATCAGATGAAAGCATATGCAAAGCATTGGCTAACCTTTAGTTATTTATTAACCTCCATAAGGAGCTTGGTTCCAGTCAGAACCCCCAGCTTCCTTATTTATAGACTTCTTTGTTCAGCTGGAAGAGAAGTCAAGTTTGGGAACGTGGCTTATATAACTCAGTACACAGTATGGAAGACACACAGTGCTCCCTACTAAAAGCTGGCCTCCTACAGGCTCCAAGAAGAACAGAAACTTTAACTGAGTATTCTCCGCATTCTGGTGCTGGAGCCCTCCCAGAGTTCCTAGTGGGCAGACAACTTGGTCAAAACCCAACCTGAGATACAATCCCTCTCTTAAGGATGGCTCTCCCTGGAGCTTTCCCTGCCCTAGACAGGAATTGTCTTCTCCCTCTGGGAATTTTCACTGGCTGTCTTTTATGCCTTGAATTCTCCCCCTCCACATTTTGACCTCCAGATCTCCCAGGCTTCCTTCAAATCTCAGCTAAAATCCCTCCTTCTCCTACAGGAAACTTTTCCCAATCCCCCTTATTTCTAGTGCCTTACCTCTGTTAATTATTGTAAATTTATCCTGTATGTAGCTTGTGAGTATACAGTTATGTACATGTCTCACCAGAGGTCTTTTGAGAACAGGGATCGGCTTGTACCTTTCTTTGTATCCCCAGCACTTATACACTGCCTGGCACATAGTAGCCACTTAATAAATGTTTATTGACAGACTATTTGCTTCTATATCCAGACCACCACTTTGCCCCAGCTCAGCAGTCTGATTTACATTACAGATTCCAACTTACTTGTATAGCAAATTCCTATTTATATGGGTTCTAAGGCTAGTACAAGGGGAATACTACTCCCCACAGGAAGATGGCACAAAGGACATTATTTCCATCAAGGTCTCCACATTCCCAGGCAGCAGTAGAAGCAAAATATTCCCCTTTACATACTAGAAACAAACTTCTTAACCTGGGGGAGGGGGAGTACATGGATTGATTTCAGGAGTGAATTTGAATGGAAAATAAATTATTTCTTTGTTTTCATGAATCCTACCTGAAATTTGATATTTCTTTGTCAAAAGGAATAAAAAAAAAAGTTGAAGACCTCCTGTCACTGGCCCTGGAGTCAGGAGGACCTGAGTTCAAATCCAGCCTCTGATAACTTAACATTTACTAGCCATGTGACCTTAGGCAAGTCACTTAACCCCAATTGCCCTGCCTTCTCCCCTCCAAAAGAGACCAAAAAAGAAAAAGAAAAAGAAAGAAAGAAAGAAGAGCCGTTCCATCCAAGAAGTCAAGGCAAAGAAGTAGTTATCAGGAGCTGTTAGCTGAGAAGGGGCTCTGTACCCACCTCTCTTTTCTGACAACCATCTGGATTATGAGGTTGAGTAACATTTTATCCCAGAGGTCAAGAGCATTCATACTATGTTGTACTGTAGTTTCTTATTGTGGTTAAATCTTAATTTTGGTTTCCCTCCATTTAGTAGCCTCAGCCCCATCCCCAAATTGGTTTCCATGTTCTGAGGTAAGTACACATTTCCCTCCAGTAGAGAAATCCATCACTCTTTGTGTAGGAGGTTCCATATGTTGTCAGATGGTTACTGAGTTTGTAGCTTTGCTTAACTGTTTTTCATTATAACAAGAGAGAAGTCTATGAAAGGGGATTTGGGAAAGTCTGTGTTATAAAAACAAAGGCATTGGGAAAAATTTTGGTGATTAAAAAATCAGCATCAATAAAAACTTGTGTTTAAAAATTACAGAAGTAGAATGTAAGCTCTCTGGAAGAAAAAACAACAATGAAACTTAAAAAGGGGTGGGGGGAAATCTGTATTACTGAACACTATTAGCCTCCTTCTTATTCATCCTTTTATTGGAATCCTGTGGTTCCATTAATGATGTGTAACTTGTCAGACAAAAACATCCTTCCCAGGTCACCACTCCCACTTTAGAATATGAACTCATTAATGACAAAGATTGCCTGGCTTTTTTGCTTTTATCTACAGAACCTTGGGTGAGAATGAGAACTGAGAGACTGGTTGGTAGACACCAAAGGTGGATGAGCAGCCCAGAAAAGGGTTTAGCAAACACCGGAGGCACTGGTCCCCCTAAATACCCCATGTACCTTTAGTGTCCACCTGTCACCCAGCTCTCATCTGTGGTTCCAAAAAGTTGTAGTACATGCAGCGGCCACACTCTGTAAAGCCATCTTGGCAAATGGGCCAAACCAGGTTGAAGTTAACCAACAGACCTCCAACCCATCAGTGAGCTAGGGGGATTTCTACGCCGAGCATGTGAAGACCTCCCCTGGCAGAGTAGGCAGAATAAGATCAATTTGTTCCAACGGTCATGGGTCATGAAGGCTGCTGAAGCAGGTACTGTGGAGCACTTACAAATTGGTCAGACATCCAAGACACCAAGGTCATCCTGACTTTTGTCTTGCCACTGAACTTCAATGACTATGGAAGACAGAGTGAGGCCGATGACTTTGTACAACTCTGCCTCACTTCAATCCAATTCAAGGGCAAGTCAAGACATCTTGTCTTGACGTTACTGGTCATTTTCAAACACTAAAAACTAACAACAACAACAACATCATTTGGCCAGTAGTATCCAGGGGCTTGGCAGGGCGGTAAGCACTTAATAAATGCTTTTTCACTGATTCATTCTCAGACCATAGACTCTACCTCCAACTTGGTCAGGCTTCTATTTCCTAAGAAGCAACTGCTGTAGAGAAGAGGCCCTCCATCCTTGCCACCACCACCAAAAATTAGCCAACTACTATCCAATTGACAAGAAAGCTCAAGAACCTGGGAATAACTACACTCCCTAGACTACCTTCTTCCAGCTTCACTCTCTTCCTCACCATGGCATCATTCAAAGGAGCAAACTTTGAGGAGATTCAACCTGGCAACTGCCTCTAGTTATTCTCAACATCAAAGTCCTTGGAAATGCCAAACGGATATGGTTTTATTAATGTAAATGGCGCTGAAGAAGATTGATTGCTCTCTGACTTGCTGCAGGGGATTTTCCATCTGATCTGAATCAAAAACTTCCTGTATGTGTTGTCTCCCCACCAGTACCTAGAGCAGGGACCTATATTTTCTATTTCTATTCTCCTCTAATGCTTTACACATAGTAAGTGCTTAATAAATGCCTTTTCATGCGCTCGTTTGGAGTGCCCAAATATGTACTGATTTGAAGAATTTTCCACCAGTGAGGGGTTCGCTAAGGTTGACATTGCCAAAAAGTTCATCACTGTTCTCAGCTAATCTAATCCTAATAAAGGAGATTTGGTCTTTAGCCATATCTGAAGCTTTTCTAGCATTCTGTAATCCACTTGAGCCTATATCCCAATGGCAAAGCCTTCAAGGACCCCCATACCAGTATCATATCATACTAATTCTCTGTGGAAAGTCTCCAGCATATCAGGTAGATGAGATCACATATTAACTAAAGCAGGAAGTAGACAGGATTGAGGTAAGAAGTAAAGAGAGGTCATTTATAGGCCTCATTTAAGTTAATTCCCAGCTACAGGGTGGGGTCCTTGGGCATCCAGGCGTTTTTATGTATGCATGTGAGAAAGAGAATTTTCTTTCTGCTAAACCTGTCTTGTTTTGGACTAGTAAGAATAGATGGTTTCAAGTACTATATTAATTAGGCCAGGGTCATGGAGCATGACTGTGGTTTTTCATAGTCTCGAACTGTACCCTTAAACTTAACTAGGCATCTTTTACCTAGGAACATGGACAAGAGACTTTTACTGAATTTCCTTAGACCCAGAAGTATGGTGTGGTTGTCAAGAGCTCCTCTATGACCAGAAAGCAAATTTTTTTTTAGCTTCTTTGCCAGGCACACACTAAGCACTTTACAAACATTAGTATTTCTAAAAATTATCTCATTTGATTTTCACAACAGCCCTGTGATGTAGGTGATATTATTGTCCCTGCTTTACAATTGAGGGAACTATTGCAGACCAGCCCAAGTTCCCACAGCTAGTAAGTTCCTGAGGCTAGATCTGAACTCAAGTCTATCTGGCTACAGGCCGAGGGATCTGTCCACTGCTGATTTAGTTCGTTTCTAACCCTTAGAGTGTCATACAAGCAGGCATAAACTATGATCTCCAGTATATAACCATTCAGCATGAAATACATATCTTATTAATGGTGAGACAATAGTGTCATCTTGGTAGACTGAAGTGTTGTACCTTTAATAGGAGGATATTTAAAGCTGGTTACCTAAGAAAATAAATACAAAGAAAAGGAAAATTCTTGCATTCAGATATGCGGATATTTTTATCAATGGAAAGAAAAGCTATTGGCATTCATTCATTCAACAATCATTAATCAAGGAAATGATTATGTAACATTGGTCCCCTTAGATTCCTACGAATTCTGGCTCTGTAGGCCCTTGCTACTTTCCCAAGTTTAGAGCAGGCCATTTGTATATCATGATTCAAACTCTCAGCAAGGCAGCATTCTATTTATATTAGAAACAAATCCAATAATAATAGCAATTTTTGGTGGTTAATTGTATCTGACTCTTCTTAACGCCTTTCAGGTTTGGGGTTTGTTTTGCAGGTTGTTGTTGTTATTTTGGCAAAGATACTGGAGTGGTTTGCCATTTCCTTCTCCAGTTCATTTTACAGATGGCGAAACTGGGGTAAAGAGGGTTAAGTGACTTGTCCAGGGTCACACAGCTAAGTGTTTGAGGCCAGATTTGAGTTCAAGAAGATGAGCCTTCCTCACTCCAAGCTGAACACTCTATCTACTGTACCACCTAACTGCCATCACAAAAACATTTAACTAACATAAAAGCAATTTAAGGAAAGTAACAAAGGAAAATCATATTTGTTTTCAAGTTATCTCCCCCATTAAACTCTGAGCTCTCTGAGGACAGGGACTCTCTTTTGTATATCTTTGTATTCCCAGTACTTCATACAGTGCCTGGCACAATATAGTTGCTTAATAAATGCTTATTGTCTTTTTTTGGGAGGGGAGTGGGAAAGGCAGGTTAATTGAGGTTAAGTGACTTGACCATGGTCACACAGCTAGTAAGTGTTGTGTCTGAGGCTGGATTCAAACTCAGGTCCTTCTGACTACAGGGCTGGTGCTTTATTAACTGAGTCACCTAGCTGCCCCTAATAAATGCTCAATGACCAACTACTCCTATTCACAAATGGATGTAACCTCTTATACACTCCAGGCAGATTATAAACTAATCCTACCCCTCCCCCCACTCCACATTGATCCTCCCAGCACACTGAGGGAGAGACATAATCGCCTACAAACACAAGGATCAGCTATAAATTGAAGATTTTGTGTCCTCTGCCTCACGATGACCTGCTGAAGCCTCTTAGCTCAGCTTCAGGGTCCTTAGAATTCTGCCAGGATGCTGGGTTTGAGGACACTGTGACTACACTGACTGCTCTATGTATTTCCCTTCAATCATCCTGAATAAACCAGAATTTATGGCTTGCCTTTCCTAATCCTACTCCAGCAGGTCTACTTTTCAAATCTCCTGTTTCCCAAAAGATTCTCCACCAATCAGCATTCTTACCAAATGAAGTCACTTCTCTGGGGTCAGACATACAGTCTTCTGGGAAATATGGTCTAAGTCAGCAGTTCTCAAAGTATGGTCTGGAGGCCCCTAGGAGTCCCCAAGATCATTGCAGGGGGTCTTCAAGGTCAAAACCATTTTTATAATACTAAGATGTTTTAATTTCTAATATGGTAACTATCAATAGACACAACCTACACTTTGAAAAATAAATAAAGTTCTCTAGGAGAGTCCTCACTAATATTTAAGAATATAAAGAGGTCCTGAGAACAAAAAGTTTGAGAAATACTATTGTGAATCAAATATCATGGTAAATAAAATTTATATTATGAAGTTAATGTTATATTATGGCAAATGAAGGGATGTTATTATTGTTGTTGTTGTTCTTGTGATTGCTGTTGTTTTCTCCTTAGTAATAACAATTATAGTTAGAAGAAAATGTGAGGTCTGTGGCTGGGTTGGTCTGTCACCCTCACCCACTGTCACCATGCTGGCTGCTCTCCACCGCTGCTCCCGCTCGGTGCGGGTCCTGCTGACAATGCCGGGGGCTGCAGCACCTTCCTGCTGATCGTCCTCCTTCTGCCGCTATCCAGTCAGCTCCCTGCTATTCCCATGGGTCCCATGAGACAGATGAAGAGTTTGATGCTTGCTGGGTGACATACTTCAGCAAATCAGATCTTAACACCTGGGAATTAGGAAAAGGAATGAATACATTTATTGGCTACGACCGGCTTCCAGGACCCCAAATCATTGATGCTTCTTTGAGGGCATGCAGAGGTTAGATGATTTTGCTAGTGTAGTTCACATTCTAGAGGTTGTAAAGGACAAAGCAGGACCTCATAAGGAAATCTACCCATATATAATCCAGGAATTTAGACCAACTTTAGATGAATTGGGAATCTCTACTCTAGAGGAATTGGGCCTGGACAAAGCATAAACTCTTGTGGATGGGCTTCCTAAGGATTATACACATTTGCCTGGAGATGCTGATGATAAAATATTATTTGAACATGTTTTTTTTTATTAAGACCCAATCTATATAATATTTACTTGGACCTTAATAAAAGGGAAACCATTTGAACTTAATTGAAGCAGTTGCTACCTGTGTTGACATTAAAAATTTTGTTGTTATTGTTAAAAAAAAAACTTGAAAGGGACCTAAATACAACTTATTTATAAGCACAGACAGAACTATATCTACTAAAAGCATGAGAGACTTTGGAGAAGAAACTTTTCATATTCACCATTACTTTTATCTTTTCTGTTTGCACCTTAAATTTCTTTCAGGGTCAAGGGGAGACAATACTTTTAGGATTTCCTAGGACTGGACGTAGTGCTAAACCTCATGAAATAAATACAAATTTGGGGCGGCTAGGCGGTGCAGTGAATAGAGCACTGGCCCTATAGTCAGGAGGACTTGAGTTCAAATGCAGCCTCAGACAACACTTACTAACTGTGTGACCTTGGGCAAGTCACTTAACTCCAATTGCTCTGCCTTCCCCCCTCCAAAAAAAAAGCAAAAAAAGAAAGAATGAAAGAAATACAAACTCTTACTTGAGGAAAAGAGATTTAATGGGAACTACTGGCCACATAAAACTATACGAAAAATTATCAGATGAATTGTGAAAATACAAATCTAGAATATTTGACCTGCCAATTGCATGAACTTCTAAGGGGAAATCTTTACTCAACACAAAAGCAAAACTCTAAGAAAAAAAATACTCCTATTTAATGAAAACAAAATCCCCAATAACAATAAGAATATAAAGCATGGCTAATATTGGGGAAAGGAGAGCATTCAACTAACAATATCTATTTTAGGCCAGGTAAGAACTACCTACATATGAGATTATAAAGATATTTCAACTACTATCAGAGAGAGACAGAGAAGAAAAAGACAGAGAAAAGAGAGAAAGGGAGAGACAGAGACACGCAGAGACTTGTTTGAAGCCCACTTACTACTTGGGACAAATAAGGTCACATGCTCATATTTAGGTGTCTTTCTACTAGAACATGTCTCTACCTCAGCTTCTCCCCCTTTTTCAGAGGGTAACCTAGCATTTCCTTTACATTCTAAGCTCTTCCAGCTACGTAGTCAAGGTCTTGCTCCCATTAATGAATAGAAAACCTCCTCCTTAAACTAGTATATGTGATTCATTAAATATTACAATTCA
The DNA here is from genome assembly GCA_028646575.1 of Pseudocheirus occidentalis. Taxonomy (NCBI): domain Eukaryota; kingdom Metazoa; phylum Chordata; class Mammalia; order Diprotodontia; family Pseudocheiridae; genus Pseudocheirus; species Pseudocheirus occidentalis. The sequence goes on along the minus strand of CM053599.1, from coordinate 140,079,601 downwards.
GAATCAAGGTAGTCTTCCTCTGCTGACAACCCCTTCTATCCTATAACAGATTTGGAGACCATTCTTATCCTGATGAGGAAACTAGGTAAGGGAAGTTCAGGCTCTTTCCTAAGCTTTGCTCACAAAAAGCCAGTGGGTGTCAGTTGCTAATTATGATATTGATATGCAGGGAGAAGTTGGCACTTCATAACAAACCAGGGTAATTCTATGCCAGATGTATTGCTCTCTGCCAATTAATTTAAGAAGGTTCACCTTTTGCTATCCTGCCTCCAAAATTTTTTTATTGTAATATCAAAAGCAGTTTGGGAATATGGAAGATAGTTCACAACCACTTTTTTTGTGTTATCTGGCTCGGTTATTTTCGAAGATTGCATTTTGTTTGTTTCCTGTTTGTTTTGATAAACCAAGTATCAATTAAGAAAACAGGAACTGATTCACTGAACAAAAACTTAAACTAGAAAATCTCTCAGTTTCTTCCAACTCTGAAATTCTCTACAGTACTAATGACTGATACTCATATAACACTGTAAGGTTTGCAAAGTATAATTCTATATTCTTTTCTTTATCTGAATGAGACCCAGAGCACAATATGAACCTCTGAGATTTGTTAAGTTCAAAGTGTTTCTTTATGAGTTCATTTGTTTCATATCCTTAAAGCTTCTTCACTAACTCTAAAAAAAAAAGAGAGAATATAATTTGGTTGCATCTTCAGTTTGCAAAGAAAATAGTTCATATTTCAATAACTATATAGTTCCTCTTCTGTAAAATGAGGTGGTTGAACTAAATGGTAGTGAAGGTCCTTTCTGAGCCGCTAAGTAGATAGAGAGGTGGACCTGTACTCAGGAAGATTCATCTTCCTGAGTTCAAATCTGGCCACAGAAAACTTACTAGCTGTGTGATCCTGGGGAAGTCACTTACCCCTGTTTGTCTCAGTTTCCTCATCTGCAAAATGAACTGGAGAAAGAAATGGCAAGTCACTCTGGTATCTTTGCCAAGAAAATTCTATATCAAGGCCACAAAAAGTCAGACATGACTGATTACAACATCAACAATAGCAACAACATAAGGTGCGGCTAGGCGGCGCAGTAAATAGAGCACTTGCCCTGGCATCAGGAGGACCTGAGCTCAAATCTGGCCTCAGACACTTAACACAAAAAAACTAGCTGTGTGACCTTGGGCAAGTAACTTAACCCCAATTGCCCTCCAAAAAGCAAAAAAACAAAAACAATAACAGTAAGATCCCTTCTGGCTCTAAATCCAATTGCTCTTGTGATCTAATTGTGGAACTTCAGGGGGAAAAAAGTTCTAGAGGAAGAAATATACCAAAAGAAAATAAAATTATATGCAGTATTAGTTACTGAATTCAACAGAAAATGGAGAGAAGGGGAAAAGATTAGAGAAAAATCCCAGAAGATGCAAGATTTTATTGAATAGAACAAATAGAAGTCTGTATTGGAGCATCTCTGCTGAGACAATTGACGTGGTTAGTGTTATGACTTTAACTTATTCATCCTTCCAACATTCCCATGAAGCAACCAGGTCCTTGGCCAAAGCAGGAGGAGAACAGAGCTGGTCTTGGGATCCAGGGTGCTTAGCTGGCACATGGCCTCTCAGGAGTAGAGCCAGGAAGGGATTGGCAACCAGCTGCTCCCAAACCACATGAGGCTCTTCAAGTACATATGTGAGGCCAGAGTAAACAAATGAGTCAGTACCTGCAAGTTGACTCATCTCATTAATGTGCAAACACACAAACAATGGAATGCTAGCCTTGGTGAGCAATAGAGGGCTCTGGGCATGTTCTCATTCTCCCCTCTCTACCGCTGAAAGCACAGAATTTCCTTGGGGTTGCCCCTCTACCATCTCATCTTAATAATGGCCAGCTTTTATATAGTGCTTTAAGATTTGCAAAACACTTTACAAGTACTGCCTCATTCTGTCCTCACAACAACCCTGAGAGGTAGGTACTATTATTATCCCGTTTTACAGATGAGGAAATGGGAAGTAGATTAGAGGGTGACTCCCAGGATCCACAGCTAGTATCTGAAATGTCTTCTTAGATGTTACCCCACTCCCCACGGTATGCTGCCATGCTCGTCTTACCTTTTCTACCAGCCTCTTTTACCTGCCTCCCCTTCTCAGAGCTAGGCTTTCTCTGCCTTTCAAGGTAATAATTAGGTGAACTGATATTCTCACACTAATGTTCCAGTGGGAAAAGTCTTTTGAGCTTCTCTGAATTGTGCCTCTAATTTCTAGGATACACACTTACGTGCACACACACACACACATGCACACACGCACACACACACACAGAGGCATATGTAATAACAAGCATTATGGAAGAGTCATTATTTGTTATTTTGTTATATTAATTTGCACAAATTAAATGTATTGATAAACTATATAAATTATTATTTTTTGCTAAATAGTATAATGGATAAAGAACTAGACTTGGACTCAAGAAGATCTGAGTGCAAATCCAACCTCAGACACCGGCTACATGATGCTGGACAAGTCACTTACTTACCTCAGTTTTCTCATCTGTAAAATGAGGATAATAATAGCACCTACCTGCCAGGGCTGTTTGTGAGGATCAAATGAGGTATTTGTAAAGTGATCTGCAAAATTTAAAGCATTATATAAGTGATAGTTATCATCATCATCATTATTTTTAATAGCAACAATAATAAATCATTGCAGATGAGGTTATTATACCATTTTCTGGTATCAACTAAATGCCATGTATTCAATTAAATAATAATTCATATTTACTCTGACAGAGTGAATAGAATACTGGCTTTGGAGGAATCAGGAAGATCTAGGCTCAAGCTCTGCCTCTAACTTACACTAGCAATCTAACTAAATCCACCAAATCAAACCGGACAATTCTCTAAGACAATAAAATTCACAAGTTGTCTTCTATGTATAGATCAATTGAGTTTCCACTCCAAAGTCCCCCACATAGTTGGAATCATAGTTTTAAATTAAATATATATGTAAATATGAACACATGTGTAGTACACATATGTACACACCCTAAAATTTACCAAGAACTTTCCTCACAATTATTATGGCCAGTTTAGGTTTGAAAACAAAACAAAAACAGAGCCTAAGGTAAAATGCTTTGCCCAAGATTACAGAGTCAATCAATCAATGGATAAATGTAGATTATACCTACTATATGTCAAACACTGTGCTAAGCACTGGGAATACAAAAAAAGACAAAAGATTGTCCCTATCCTCAAGGGACTTATACTCTAACTGAAGAGAGAACAAGCAAATAATTATGTGGGAACACGCTGTGTACAGGCTAAATAGGAAATAATTAAGAGGGAGAGGAAAGTCACTAGGATTAAGAGGGTTTGGGGAAAGTTTTCTGTAGGAAGTAGAGTTTAGTTGGGATTAAAAGGAAACCAGGAATGTCAATAGTTGGAATGGAGAAGGGAGAGTATTCTACGCATGGAAAGCTAGAGAAAATGTCTGGAGTCAAGAGATGGAGTCTTGTTCATGGAAGGCAGCTAGTGTCACTGAATAGAAGAGCACTTGTTGGGCAGTAAAGTCCAAGAAGACTGCAAAGGCAGGAGAAGGCTAGATTATGAATGGCTTTGAATGCTAAACTAATTCTTGTAACTGAGTCATCCTCATATCAAGACAGGAAGCTCTTTTCATGGCATCAGGGGAGTCCTTCAAAAATATAGTCTCCTTTATAATCAACAATATTCATAGCAGTGTTATTTGTAATTGGAAAGAAAACCTGAAAGATAAATATTTAATGGTAGGGATATGATCAAATAAAGTATAGTATATTAGCTGCAGTACAAAGCAATTAAGATGGATAAGAGGAAGAAAAAGAAATCTAGAAAAACCTTTATGAAATAACATGAAGAAAAAATAAATAAATAAGATCAGAACCAGAAATATGGAGTATACACACACTAACTACAACCTTGTAAGAGCAAAAGTAGATCAGAATGAAACAAGGAATCCTAAGAGTAACTTAGAAGGAGTGACTAGAAAGTGGTTATGTTGTGAAAACCCCAGAGAACCAGCCCTACAAAAACAAAATACAATATTAATTGTCAGATGTGGTCACAGTGTCTGATACTTCTATATAATTGTTTTTTTCCTGTATCACAGGAAAAGAATCAGTCTGAAGGTTAAGGTTAAGCCTGTCTTTCCAGGCTCTTTGGACATTACCTATGTGTCATCCTCAATTCCTCACTTTTTCTCACTCCTCTTTACCCCCATCAGATTCCAATGCCTGTTAATTTTACCTTTCTGACCTCTTGAAAATGCCCCCCTTTCTCTGCAACTGCTGCCAACTCTGGGACATGCTTTATCACCTCATGCCCACACTGTTGAAATAATAGTTTGCTGGCTGGTCTTCCTGCTACAAGTCCCTTCCTCCTTCAGTCCATCCTCTACACAGCTTCCAAACTGATTTTACTAAGTTCTATCACCCCCCTCCTACTCAATAAACTCCATTGGTTCCCTATCACTCCCAGGATCAAATATAAAATTCTCTCCCTTTCACAGTCTTTCATAACCTTCCCACCTTCAATCTTTCCAGTTTTCTTACACCTTAAATGCTACCACCTTCCTTCTACTCAGCAGTCTAGCAATTCTGGCCTTCCTTCTGATCCTTACACAATATATTCTTTTCAATAGCATTTTCACTGTCAGACATGCCTGGAGTTCTCTCCCTCCTCATCTCTGCATCCTAGCTTTCTTTAAATCCTAGATAAATTCTCACTTTCTACAGGAAGTCTTTCCAATCCTCCTGAAATCCTTCCCTCCATTGATTATCTCAAGTTGTATATAGCTTGTTGTGAGGTCTGGAATTCCCCTGGCTGGAGAACCCTGTACCTCCCGCATAATCATGGGGTGTTCTTTTCATACCAAAGGAAGAGGCCACAGAGCTCTAGATTGATTATAGGTGTTAGTTTAATCAATCATTATGAATACTTAGAAACAAGAATAATCTTCTGTCTGGGGTGGCAGTCAAATAGTTCTGTGAATCTCAGCTGAAGAGCCCCAATATCCTTGTGGTAATTATAGAAAACAGACAAAGGCAGGAGGAGCAAGAGAGTTCATCACTACTGATTGGTGGATATTTTTAGTTTTCTGCTTAGTAATGAGCTTGGGAGTTAAGCCAATGTTATGCCCAAACATAAATTTGTGTATGGATCATGTACCGGTCACACATGAGTCACAATATTTCTATTATGGCTTTCATAGGTCATAGTATCTTAAGTTTTGACTCAGTGTCTAAAATATAATTTAAATAGATCACCATGTTTGGATTTCCACCTTTCACAGAGTTTAAGTTTTTATGGCTTTTCATTTATTATTGTATTTTATGACTTTTTTCCCAATACGAATCCTACACTTTCGTATACACAGTGTGTTGTCTCCCTTCTTAGATGTAAGCTCCTTGGGAGCTCAGAATCTTTTTGCAGTTTTTTGTTGTTTTTTGCCTTTCTTTGGATCCCCAGTGCTTAGCACAGTGCTTGGCATGCAGTAGGTGCTTAATAAATGTTTATTGACTAACTAGCTTTCCATCTTCTTATATGTATCACCTCATCCACATATTTTACAATCTAACCATATTGGGAAGCTTGGTCTTCCTTACAACACTTTATTTATTATTTCCTTGACTTAGCATTGGTGGTTCCCCATGTCTAGAATGTTCAATCCCTTAAAATCACTAGTTTCCTTCGAGAGAACTCAAACACTACTTTCTACAAGAAGCCTTTCCCAAATACTCTTAGATGCTAATAGGTTCTCCTCTAGGATTACTTTCTTCACTTGCTATTAATTTGGTATGTATCTTAAATGTACGCCATTAGAATGTGAGCTCTTCCCAGACAACAATTTAGAGTTATGCAAATACAGTTATTAAAATGTCCATACCTTTGACTAAAAGGCTTCACTTCTAGAAATATGCCACAAGAAAGTCTTTGACAAAAAGCAAGCCTACATATGCACCAAGGTATTTATTCCATTGCTTTTTGTGGTTGCAAACATTTGGAAACAAAGTAGATGCCTTTGCTGAACAAACAGTGGTACATGAATATACTGGAATATTATTGTTATAAAAATTATGCAGAAGCATGGAAAGACTTATATGAACTGATGCAAAATGAAGTGAGGAGAGCTAAGAAAACAATTTTTGAAATTACTACAAGAGCAGCTAGATGGCACAGTGAATAGAACACCAGCCCTGGAGTCAGGAAGACCTAAGTTCAAATTCGACCTCAGACACTTAACACTTACTAGCTGTGTGACCTTGGGCAAGTCACTTAACCCCAACTGCCCTGCTTTCCCCCCTCCAAAAAAAATAAAAGAAATTACTACAACAATGTAAATAAAAAGAACAACCACAAAACAATTGAAATTGAATGTTGCAAAATTATAAAGACCTAACAGGATTCAAAGAAGAGATATGAGAAAACACTTCCCTCTGTTCTTTTGCAGAGATGTGGGTTCATGGGTTTGAAGCTTTGCATATAATGTTAGATTTTTTTGCATGTGTTAATTGATTTTACTGATTTTTTTCTCCTCTTCCTTTTTAAAAATCCTTTATTATAAAGGATGATTCTCTGTGAAGTAAGAAATAACAGAGTGGGGAAGTTAGTAGACATAAAAACAAAAGATATCAATAAATAAAATCTTTATAAAAAGAAGAATGTTGCCTCAGGACAGAAACTAACTTTTTTTTGAGGGGGGAAGGTAAGACAATTGGGGTTAAGTGACTTGCCCAAGGTCACACAGCTAGTAAATGTGTCAAATGTCTGAGGCCAGATTTGAACTCAGGTCCTCTTGATTCCAGGACTGGTGCTCTATTCAATGCACCATCTAGATGCCCCAAAAGAAACTATTTTGCTTTTACTTTGTATCCTTACAAATAGAGCAATATCTGACATGTAATAAGTGCTTATTAAATACTTATTGGTCAGTTGATTGAGTGATTGTATGAGTGAGTTCAAACTAGCTCAGTACACATACTGACTGGCCCCAGATCCCATACGATAGTGCACTTTCATATCCCATGCAACCTTCCCATTGTCTACCCAGACTGCCTTGCTATCTGCCTACCATAACATGCATGCCTTCTCTGACCTGTTTTCTACCTTTTGCTCCAGTCATAGTAATCAGATCACAAGAACATGCCAATTAACTATACGTCTACTCATCATCTCTGGCCCTTCCCTAACCACCACACTTTAGTTTTTTTCCAATTAGAACATAAGCTCTTTGAAGGCAGAATTTTTGCATTTATGTTCCCAATATATAGCATAATGCCTGGAATATAGTAAATAGTTATTCCTTTTTCATCAGTTCTATCACCCAAACCATCAGTTGCCAAGTGTTTTCAATTATTTCTCGGCATCATTTTTTGAAATTATTTCCTTCTCTCCATTTATGCAGACAATATCTGGGTTTAGGCTACAATTACCTTTCCCTTGAACTATTGCAATGATTTCCTAATTATTCTCCCAGTCTCCATTTTCTCTCCCATCTCAAATCCATTATAGCTGCCAGTTAGATATTCCCAACCACAGATCTGATCATGTTTCTCTTACTCAGGAATCTCTAGAGCTACCAATCCTAGAGGTACCAGGATAAAACACAAACTCCTCTATTTGGCATGTAAATGCCTTCTTAATCTGGTTCCGGTCTACATTCCCAACATGATTTCTTATTACTCTCCTTCATATACTCTTTGCTGTATCCAAACTGACCAAAATGCTGCTCCTTGCACCAAAAATATCATCCACAACTTTGTAGACACTCTCCCCTATATCCAGAGTGTTTCCCATTCTTTCTTCTACATCTTGAAATCCCCATTATCCTTCAAAACTTAGTTCAAGTGCCACCTTCTATATATCTTTCTTGAGCTTCTAAGTTGTTATCACTCCCCAATTCCTGAAATTATTTCATATACGTATATACTATACTGTATGCTATCTATCTATCTATCTATCTATCTATCTATCTTTGACATTTGATTTACAATACAGTATTTGAGAAACTGTATAATGTAGTGGATAGAGATCTGGCTGTTACAAAGGCCTGGGTAGAAGGCCCACCTCAAATGCAAACTAGCTGTGTGACTCTGGCCAAGTCACTTAACTTCTCAATTCCAGTCAATTCAATGAGATGATAAACTGCAGAATATTTGCATATCCCAATGGGGAAAAGAAGTTTCCTTACTAGAAACTGTCTACACCAATGAAATCACAAGTATACATATTCTCCACCAAAGGAATTGTTTATATATACTTATCTATGTAGTTATTATTTTTGCCTTTTACACACACTCCCACCCTCAGGATAATTAATCTCTTTGAAGAGAGGGATCTATTTCATTTTGTCTTTTACACACACACACACACACACACACAAACACTATATATATATATGTATATATATAATATATGCACATGTATGTTGTATGTATATATATGTATACACACATATATTATGCCCCTTACATGTTAAAACAATTTTTTTTACCTTTGTTTTTTTTGAAGTTTTGAATTCCCTCCCTGGGTAGGATGGCGAGCAATTAGATATAGGTTATTTTGTCTTTATTTCTCTAGTTCCTGGCATGTAGTAGTATAAAAGGAGATAGCATCTCATGCTCCCTACTTTAGAAATATTAAGGAAACATTTTAAAATTATTATAGTCTGAAACCACTTGGACTAATCTGAAAGAGAAACATTATCATCAGTCTTAAACCGTCACTTCTGAAACCAAGCCCCGCTGCCCCCCTTTCTCTGATCAGCACAGGAAGATCTGAAGGTCTCCTCCTTTGAAGTAATTTGAGTAGTGACTAGACGAGGGGTCCTGAAGTGATCCACCTTGGCAGGATTAAAACCTGGGCCCAACTTGTTTATTTGCAAAGTCTATCCAAAATGCACCTACCTATTGATGAATGAGTTCTACAAACTGTCCCTCTAATTGCGTGTTAAAACCTGGAAATCAGCATTCTTCCTTCACTTCACTGTTTTCTGTATGGATGATTAGGCCAGGTTTTTTTTTGCGGGGGGGGGGGGTTGCAGGGTTCATTCTC
>CM053599.1:140022359-140070024 GCA_028646575.1 Pseudocheirus occidentalis | reverse complement strand
CCCCCCCCCCCAGCTTTGGCTCACTGAAAGTGCACCCCAGGACCACCACTCAAGACCAGGATCCAGATCCAGGCCGCTCAACACAAGAGCCCTTGGCCCCGATGAATTGCGTCAGCCCCTTTGCTCTCTGCAGGCCGAGGGCTCTGAAGCAGCCCAGTGGAAGCTGCTGCTTCTCCATTCCTGCTGCTACAGCCGCCTCCCACTGCTTCCTTGCCCTGGGAGCAGTTTGGCTGGACCTGCTCTTCTCCTCCCCAGTTAGTAAAATCCACTGACCTTTCTCTTAGCCTTTTTGTCTTCTGGCCTGATAAATGTGATAACTGTGCCTCCAGTGTAGCTGATCTGCTCTCCTATAGACTTGGCTCCCCGCCCGATGCCCCAGGGCCTGAGCCAGCCAGGTTTCGGCCTGGCTCCCAGACTGCTGTGAAGAGCCCCGCCTGCTGTGCTGCTTGTAGCAACAGATGTGCTTTTTGTCTTTTGGAGAGTTTTGGAGCTTGAAAATCTGTTTAGAGTCCCATTTTATGAGTTTTTTAGCACATTTGTGTGGGAGCTGTGGTGCTTTGCTGCTTCTACGCTGCCATCTTGGCTCCGCCCCCGACCCTCTTTTTTTAACATCAGGTTTCTTCTGGTGATGTACAATTTCAAATCACAGAGTAGTAGAGACTCAGAGGGATTAAAGTTGCAGATTACTTCAAGGGCAGTGGAGTGGTGAGTATTAACAGGTTGCATCACATTATCAATGAGAAATTAGACAGGAGAAAAGGTGTAAAGGATTTCAGAGAGAAGTACGACTTAAAAAAACACGGACTAGTCACATAGCACAAGGACAATGCAAGTGCATAACTGGTATCCATACAGTGTTAAGAGAAGTAAAGGAAAGCCCCACAATGCTAGGCAAGCCCCTTGGGTCTGTAATGCCATGCATCAGCAGATTCCCAAAAGAATGCTACTGTGAACAGCTTTTAAGATTTGGATTACACAGTAATAGTGAACACTCAGTTTATTCCATTACAAATCAAGATTCAGTACAATATTCACAATATAACATTCACAACGTTACATCTTATCACAGAAAATCATAATATAGCTTAACATTAGAATGGCCACACAGTTTTCACTACAGTGGTCATAATACTTAGAAAAAAGAATAATCACCTGGTTTCCCTAAGGGGGAAACCTTCTCACTTAATCAGTCAATTCACAATATACCAATCTTCCACTCATGGGGCAACCATTAACTTAATCAGTCACTCATCTAGCAGTTAGTCACTAAGCTAGATTCCCAGTCACTAAATATCATTAGTCACTAATTCAGTCATTAGAAAACCACACAAACTCTCCACCCCTTAGTATCCAGCAAACCTCAGTTTTGTCCAAGGGGAGGCCTTTCCTTCATCTTGACTCTGGGTGGTCTCTCTGATTCCCTGGATCCCCTTCCATGGTCCCAGCTCCCTCCTGAATCCACCAAACAGTCACCTTGATACAGAAGCAGACAGATGCCAGGTTCTTGTCCAGTCTTCAGAGGTAGACAGCTCCGAGGTCCTTGTCTAGTCCTCATAGCAATCCCCGCCATACATTGAAGTTCACAGGGTCCAGCCCATCTCAAACCCTTTACCACTTCTCTTGCCTGGAACTCAAAGATCAGCCAGGCCATGAATAAAGAAAGTCTTATCCTGGTCCTGCTTCTTTAGTCTTCCAGCAGTTCAGCTGGCCCTAGGACCCAGAAGGAATATCAGACTTCTGGATGGCCTTCACCAGATTCTGGTCTCAGAAAAACTCCATCTCTTCTCTTAGTCAACTTCCAGATGCTGGGAGAGAAACTCTCTTTCTCTCTCTCTCTCTCTCTCTCTCTCTCTCTCGTTCTCTCGCTCTCTCGCTCTCTTGCTCTCTCTCGCTGTCTCTCACTCTCTCTCTCACTCTTTCTCACTCTCTCTCTCAAGAAAAGTCCAACTCACTTCTTCAGCTCCCAGATGCTGAGACAGTCCTGCTTCCTCCAGCTGGAAAATTCCAATTCTGTCTCTCTGTCTCTAGAATTCTTCTTTATATACAGCACTGGCCTCCTGTCTCAGCCAATACCCTTTTTCCATGTCAACAGGGGAGTTTATGCCTTCTCAATAGTGGACAGGGCTCACACCTTCCATACTTAGCCCTATGTTACTAAGTACTAAGTATCTCCTAAACTTGATTGCTATTTCAGGTCATATTTGTGTGAGGACATGGACAGGATGGACAGGTGCAGTCTTCATTGTTGGAGGGAGTACCTGTTATGAGTGAGATTATGTAGATTTATTCCAGTTTTTGAGACTTTGTGATTAGAGGCCACTTCCATAGCTAGGAAGTCTTGGCCAGAGGCACTAAGAGTCTGGACAGGTCATATTTGACTTTTTGTGGAGTGGTGAAGCATTTACCTATGGGGTGTGCATCATCTTTCCTTCAGATCCTTCTAGAATAGTTTGGGCAGATTAACTTACACCAGATTCTTCACAAGTTCACCTAATTTGTTGTAACTTGGAACCTGATTGGGATTCAAACCGTGTCTGTAGAAATGGAGGACCATTGTGTTGAGAGGAACCTTCACCAAAGAATGATTTGATTACTGTCAGAATTATTTATTTTCTAGTGAAATATAAGCTTACTTCTTCACATATCTCACAACTCATATTCTTTTTCAAGGTTGGGGTCTTGTTGTTGGCCAGTCCCACTGTGGGACTTCCCTACTAGTCAGTAAAGGGGGCCTTGCTGCTGGCTTGTGCTGGGGGTGATGTCGCTGGGGTAGGGCCTTGGTGTATTGCACAGAGTGCTCACTTGCCTAGGGGCTGATGGTTTATAGAAGGGTGGGACCTTGCTAATGGAGTACCCCAGTCTTGAAGCCTTGCCTCAGGCCCCCTGCTGTGAGGCTGCCTGCTGCTGCTGTTGGTCTTGGATCTCTCTCCCCTCTCACCCCAGTGACACAGACCTTTCCTGCCAGTCTGGTAAGCTGCTTCCCTGATCCTGGCTGAGGTGGTTTTCTAAGTGTTTGGAGGGGAATTCCAGAGGGCTTCAGAGGATTCCTTCCTCACTCTACCTGCCTTGTTGGCATGAGAAATTGACCCAGTGGTTTTATTATATGAATGGACCTGCCCTGGTAAATTCTCTTTGGTGAAACGTGCCTTCTGTTTCTTTCATTAAGATGTAGGTTCAGTTGCTGAAATAGGGTGAGTATTGAAAGAGCACATATGAGATGAGTAGAGGGAATTCCATAGCCATTATGAGAAGGGCAGAAATCGGAACATAATGATTCTTTGTACTAGATATTCCTTTGTACCAGGATCAGTGCATCGTGGCAGGTCTGGAATGTTTCAGCGGGTTAGGATTGGATGCCTAAGTACTGAATAGAGACTGGATTGAAAAAACAAAGCCTTTTCAGTTCTGCTGGAGGAAGAATAGGAGATGATTTGAGACAATAGAAACAATGCGAGAGTGTAATATAATGTTAATAACTCCCAGAAATGGAGCATTCTTTAATTTCATGTTGTTTGTGGTTATTCATTATTAGCCACAATTCAAAACATTGGCATCATTTTCAAAGGTACAAGGTAATTAATAATATTAGCATTTCAAAGAAATTATTTCTGCCCATGCTGAAATTTATTTAGAGCACCATAGTTTAGGATCACGTTCAGGTACTCTTTTAAGAGCTAGGAATTCCAGACTATAAGTAGCCTAGAGCATGTGGACTCTCATTGGAGACCTATGAGTATCAGAAGAGCATGCTCCTTAGTGTTCTCTGCATGGAAGTCAGTGCGGTGATGTGGAAAACAGCAGGACTAGAGTCAGGAGATGCACCTTCTGGTCCTGGCTCTTCCTCTCTTTCCGCTCAGCTTTGTGCTCTGGGGCAAACAATGATCCCTTCTGAGCCTCCATTTTTCCCATTTGTTAAATGGAAATAGTGCATTCTTGGGAAGATAAGAGAAAATAATGGAAAGGAAAGTACTTTTACATTATTTTCCAAAGTCCCAATAGTTTTTATTCTTTACAGAACTCCATAGTCTAAATATGTGTTAGGAATATTTTATCAAATGGTAAAAGTATAGGAACTGATCTACTTGGTCTACTAATGCAATTCAGCACGTATTTGTTAAGCTGCTGCTATGTTCAAGCTGCTAGACTAGGCAGGAGGGATATGAAGACAAAGACAAAACAGTCCGTTCTCCAGGGGCTTAGATAACTGTGTACAAGATAATTCAAGGAGGGAGAGATTACTAATAACTCTGGGCTGTGAGAGAGGAGGGAGAGAAAAGGGAGCACTTCATAAGAAGTAGCTCCCGAGTTGAACTTTGAAGGAAACCCAGAATTCTGAGAGCTGAAAGTGAAGAAGGAGAACATTCCTGGCCTAGGAGATAGTCTGGGCAAAGTCAATGAGATGGAATGCTGCTTGCAGAGAACAGCCCTTGGCCAGTTTGATTGGAATGTGGAGATCCTGAAGGAGAGTCTTATGCAGTAAGTCTAAAACGGTGGGTCAGTTGGAGCCCTATTTTTGTGGGTAAACTTTTGTCGATTGTATACATTTTCATTGTTATAAAATTAAAAAAAAAATTTCAGTTATCAAACTTTTTTTCTCTCTTTCCCACCTTTCAATCCTCTTCATTTTTTATAGGACAATATTTCATTACATTCATATTCCATAATTTGTTCAGCCATTCCCCAATTGGTGGCCATTCACTTAATGTCCTTTTCTTTGCCACTACAAAAAGAGCTACCATAAATATTTTTGTACATCGAAGAGTTTTTTATATTTGCATTTAGACTTTAGATCAATAAACTGTAAATTTGACATTTGCTGAGTATCTTTACTTTGGTATCAGTTTTTTGTATTTAGCTTCTTTGGTATGTTTAACTCTTCTCTGTTCCTCAGGTCTTATATTAAAAGAACGCCACATGTGGTTTATATAGCATACTTATATTTGATGGGATTGTCAAATACAAGAATAGATATAAACATTGACACATTGAGATTAATTAGCGAAAAAAGACAGGAAGAAACCCTGGGTAAATTAGTGTTTGATTTTCAGGGGGAAAATGGTTTTTTTTGTTTTGTTTTGTTTTTTTGCTTTTTGGAGGGCAGTTGGGGTTAAGTGACTTGCCCAGGGTCACCAGGCTAGTTTTTTTTTTTTTGTGTTGTGTCTGAGGTTAGATTTGAACTCAGGTCTTCCTGACTCCAGGTCCGGTGCTCTATTCACTGTGCCACCTAGCCGTCCCACTGATTTTTTTAAAAAAGAAAAAATGTTAGTTTCTGGAAAATCTGCTTACATTGGAAGAAGAATATTTTACTGATCTTTTCTGATCAAAAGAGGAAGTCTGCTTTTTTTTTTTTTGCTCGCTGTTCCCTTAACAATTTCACTTCTCTTTTAAAATTTCTGTTTTGAAAATACACATTTCTTGGGAAATCATTTTGAAAGGATGGCTATTAGGGCCATGAAGAAAATTGTCAGATGGGTAAAGAATTAATGCAGATACAAATCCAGCAGAAGTATAAGACTGTTTAGGGCTTGATAATTCATCTAGGAACTCTCTAGAGCATTTACTTTGTTGTAAGAGTTTTGAACATTTTAGACTTGTCATTGTTAGCAGATGGTGAATTGGGGATAATAAAAGGAAACGAAACTCAAGTGAGGTGACTTTTGCTAGTTCTTAAGAGTTGTTGGTGGGGAAGATTTGAACTTTTTGTTACAGTGAGGCACATTGGGAGCCATTTATAAGGTTGCCAAAAGAAGGTGGAACCACATTTTGTTGGGCTTTTTACTTAATGCAGTTATAGAAAGTACTGTGTGGTTTTATGGTGTAATGGAAAGAACATTGGAGACTGGTTCAATTCAGCAAACATTTAATTGCCTGTACCATGCAAGAGAATAGATTCTAATCTAGGCTCCCCTGCTGGCTACATAAATTGCATACCCATTCAGATTTCAGTTTTTGGTACTGTAAAATAAGGAGGTCAGACTATATCATTTCAGTGATTGCTTGCATTTTTAAAATTCATTGAATGAGTCTGTATCTTTTCTATCTACTAAAGGCCACTATACTACAACAGGGTTCTAATTTATTTAATATAAGTATAGATTTCAGTTACACATGCCACCAGGGTCCTTCCATCAGTGTTTTAGAGTTCTGTATATAGACCTGTCAGTATTTCAAATTATTGTGGATTCATTTATTTAATCAAAATATAATGAAAAGCAAAATGGTATAGTGGAAACCCTTGCCTTGGAGGCAGGAAACTTGGGTTCTAGTCCTGGTAAAATTGCCTACCATTTGTAAATTATTTAAGCTCTTTGAACATATTTCCTCATCTTGTCCTTCCAACTGGTAATAAAGTTTTCCACCTTGGTTCTCTTAATCATGCCCCTCTGTGTCGTTTTGTCTGGTGGTTGTTCGTGTCATGTTAAGCTAATACATTCATCTAGCATTTATTAAGGGCCTTATTTATTCATGTCCCTGTACTAGGTGCTGGCAGAACTACTAAATTGATGAGGTAAGGCAAGATCTCTGGCCTTGTGGAACTTATGAAAACTAATGGGGAGTAGAAAACAGGCAGGTAATTTATAGTATCATGTGACAGAGTTGGAAGAGATTTTAGAGATCATGTAACCTACTCTTCTCATTTTACAGATGACAAAAATGAGGTCCAAATGGGTGAAGTAACTTAGGTCATACAAGGAAGAAGTAGCACACTAGGATTCAGATTTGAGTCTTCAGACCCCAGATACAGTTCTCTTTCACTTACACCCTACTTCTTTCCCTGTTACAGAGAAAAAACATGTCAGAATAGCCTGAACACCCTAGAGAGCTGGAGTCCAAGGTGACCCTCAAGGTCTCTCCTGGGCCCTCTTTTATTTGTCTTCCACACCACTTCACTTGGTGAGCTCTTCATGTCCCATGTATTTAGTTGCCGTCTCTGTGCTGATGAATTCTCAGTTCTGCCTATTCTGCTCCACCCTCTTTGGTGACCTCCAGTCTTGCACGTCCAACTACTTTTCAGACATCATGACCCGAATGTTTAGGAGACATTTAAAAAAAATACTTTATTTTTTCCAATTAAACATAAACACAATTTTTAGCATTAGTTTTTTTTAATTTTTAAACCCAAATTCTTTCTTCTCCTTCCTTCCTCCATTCCTTTATTGAGAAGACAAACAATTTGATATAGGTTATACATGTGCACTCATACAAAACATTTCCATGTTAGCCATGTTACAAAAGAAAACACAATCCAAAAAAAAATCCAAGAAAAATAGAGAAAGTAAAAAAAAGAAGTTTGCTTCTATCTGCATTCAGATACCATCAATTCTTTCTCTGAAGGTGGATAGCATTTTTCATCATGAATCTTTTGGAATTGTCTTTGATCATTACATTGCTGAAAATATCTAAGTCATTTACAGTTGATCATTTGCTGTTACTCTATATACTTATTTCTTGGTTCTGCTCACATTACTTTACATCAGTTCATGTAATTTTTTTTCAGGCTTTTCTGAAAATCTCCTACTTGTTTCTAGTACAATCGTATTATAATATTATATTACAATAGTATTCCATCACAATCATAAGCCACAACTTGTTCAACCATTTCTCAGTTGATGGGCATCACCTCAATTTCCAACTGCTATAAATATTTTTGTACACATAGGTCCTTTCCCCCCTTTTTTGGATGTCTTTGGGATATAGATCTAGCATTGCCAGATCAAAGGGTACTAGTGATTTTACAGTCCTTTGGGCATTGTTACCCCTTGCTCTCCAGAATGGTTGGATCAGTTCACAATTCTACCATCCAGTAGGCATCTTAAGTTCAGTGTGCTCCAAACCAAACTCATTATCTTTACTATTCAATCTTTCCCCTCCTACTACCTTCCCTATTACTGTAGAGGGCATCACCATCCTCCCAGCCCCTCAAGATCACAACCTAGGGTTGTGATCTGGATTTTTCACTATCTTTTACCCCCCACATCCAATCTGTTGCCAAGGCCTATCAATTTCACATTTGCAGTATTTCTTGAATATGCCCTCTTCTCTCCTTGGATACTGCCAACACTCTAGTGCAGGCCCTTATCACCTCTCCCCTGGACTGTTGTAATAGTCTGCTGCTGAAGAAGAGAATCTTTGAAAGAAGGACAATGGCTTTTGCCTTTCTTGTATCCCTGGGACTTAGCATAGCACCTGGCACATAATTAATAGAAACTTAAAAATACTTATTAGCTGACCTCTAGGGCATATTCCATAGGTTTTGGGGAGGCTAAGTGAGACAGTAATTGTAAAATGCTTTGCAAACTTTAAAATACTATATACATCTTAGTTATAAATATTATTAATATTTTTAGGATCTAAATTTCATTAATACAAGAACTGTTTCTAATTTTTGTATCTCATCTCCCAGTCGCAGAACTCTGTTCATAGTTGGCACTTAATGTGAGATAAGGAATATAGAAAACCAAAAATCAACTTTACTGGGGAGAGGACACCCTTAGTCCTTTTACTGGAAAACCTAGAAGGTAGTTTGGTGGAAGTTTAGACCAATTGGATTTTAGACCAATGTCTTATACCATATTTTATAATAAGTGACAAGTGATCACATTTAAAAAGAATTAGAGAATGGAAGATTGAATTTTTACTACTTAATGTGTGGGGGTGAACTAATATTAGATATTTTTGTTTATTAAATAAAAAAGTTTCTACTTGAACAGAATCAATGCAGTTAGAATATTAGAAAAAAATTATAGATCGGAGAGCAGCATTGATAAAAGTCTAACATCCAGAATTTATAGGGAATTGACACAAAAATTTATTCTTAGCTGACCACCATCTGATAAGTGGTCCAAGTATATCAGTAAACAGTTTTCAAAATAAGAAATATAAACTATTAACCAAATGAAAAAAATGCTCCAAAACATTAGTGATAAGAGAAATGAAAATTAAAGTAATTCTGAAGTGGCATATCTATTAAACTGGGAAAGGTGGTAAAAGATGGAGTTAATATATGGGAAATACATTTTTGTTGGAGCTGTGAATTAGCCCAGTGGTTCTAGAAAATAATTTAGAATCTTGTAAGGAAAGTTTTTAAACTGTTCATCCTTTTTGACTCAGTGATCCCAATAGCAGAAATATACTACAGTGAGATACAAGTGAAATATTTGATATTTGAAAATAAATTTAAAATGATACTTTTTATACTACCAAAAACTATACAGAAAAAAGCAAGTGCCAGTTAATTGGGGAATGGCAGAACGAAGTGTGATATGTGACTATTATAGCATATTATTATGTTGTAAGGAAAACCAGATATGAAGTATTTAGAAAAATATGGGAAGACTTGTATGAACTGATGCATAGTGAAGAAAAGTAAATCAGGGAAACTAAATACACAGTGACTACAGTAATATAAATGAAGATAACACTAAAACCAGCAGAATTTTGTTCAAATGCAGTGACCTGCACTGGTTCCAAAGGCCTAATTTTGGAACATAATTCCTTTTCTTGAAGAATTAATGTATTATAGACGCAGAATGCTACACGCTCTGTTTCATGAGATTGCTGTATCAGATGGTTGACAGCTTTTTTTTTTTTAATGAAGAAGAAAATAGGGGGAAGAGTTTATTGGGAAGTGATCATTGTGAAAAAAAACCAAACACCTGTAAAACATTTTTAAAAGTATGCTTAAAATTGGAATAATCATTTACTAAGGGGGAAATAAATTGAATAAATGACTAACAATGAAATACAAATACATCAGAGGAAGACATTTCAAAGACATGTTGACAGAAAGATACTAACTACCCAGGGAACAGATACTGCCAGTAGTTGGGCCTAGAATGGAACTGACAAGAGAAATTAATAATTCATTTTCTTTGAATAGCAACCTCAAACAGATGGGCCTAGGAAGCAGTGATAAAGCCTTTGGGTGCTCAGGAGATGAAAGTTACCAGCCATTCTCTAGGTATCTTCATAAAGCAAATGTCCAGAGCAATGAAGACAAGGATACTTAATTTGCATTTAGGAGTTTATGTTTCTCTTAATCCTTTTTCTGACTGGGGAATTAAGTTGCTAACAAGAAGAAAGAAATTCTATCCTGTTTTCTTAATAAAGAATTATATTAATGTGGGGAAAGAAGATGTCAGTAATTGTAAAATATGCATGCTAATTTGAATAAAAGACAGCTCTTTGGAAGGTTACCAAAAACTAAATGGATAGGAAGAAACAAGTAAATAACTTGTAGTAATGAAATATATATATATACATATATATATATATATATATATATTTTTTTTTTTTTTTAAGGAGGGAGACTACATATACAAGGATTGAGGATCTTTCCATATTTGTTGATTTGGGAAATGTTTCTCTTGTATATCTTGATTTCAAGTTTCATTAAGGATATTGGTAACAGTTGTGCTGTTTCTAGATATTTTCATTGACATGATGCTCATTTTATATTGAGGCATACATACATATGAACTGTAATATACATATAAGTTTTTATATTTATTATTTATTTATTTTTTGAATGGTGAATAAGAAAGGACAACAGTTTTGCATTCCATATGTAAACAGGGTAAACTATACATTAATATCTACTAAAGTAAATAGTCACCTAAAATTTTGCAAAATATAATCAAATGAAACATATTGTAACCTTGAAACAAAACATAAGAGGCAATTTGTTTTGACTTGAGTCCAGACTATGTACAAGTTGCACTATGGAGAATACAGAAAGTAAATATGTGTGACCTCATTTCTGCCCCCTAAATCTGGCATGGGGATTGGTGTTATTTTCCTTTTGTAGAATGCCACCTATTTTAAGGTAATATCCATGACCCCTCAGAGGAAGGTCTGCTTTGCCAGTCTTTTCTGTACCCTTCAGTCCATTGCATCTGGGTTAGAATTTGATCATTGGGCTCATGAACTGCTGACAGTGTAGTGTAGTGTTATAAACTTGTTCTCAGTGAATTTCCTCTGAGGCAGGAGGATCTGATTTACTCTGCTTTATGGGAATAGCAAGTGGCAGGGTTTTCTTTCCTATGCAGCTTTGAGGGGAGGGCATGTTAGAGTTGCTCCACTAATAGATTCCCATCTAATTTAGACTTAGAGTCAGTCTCTTGTAGTTTTTCAAGTATTGTATGTTTTTAATTAAACTTGGAGAGTATTAGCAACTTTGGAAATATCTCCGCTGTCAACCAAATTACATAAAAAATGCTGCTACTGTTGGACAACACTGTCTCTTTCTGTCTCTCTGTCTCTGTCTCTGTGTCTCTGTGTCTCTCTTTCTTCCTTGGAAGCTGGATTTCAGAGGTCCTGGTCATCGATAAGTCTTTGCCCACTTTTGGAATTAGTTCAGCCTTTAAATGCAACAGATAGCAGTGTATAGAATGTCATAGTTTCTAAATTAAATTTTGCATTAATTAAGTGGTGGGTGAACTTTGAATATACTGCATTAGACCTGATGGTGGCAAAGGAATCCCTCCGGGATAATTCTTATCATCTCAAGCATCTCTGGTGACAAGCTATAGAAAAATTGTATAGCAGTAAGCATTTTCCTAAATTGAAGGGTGAGAACATGCTGGAAAATGTTTCATCTGCATTCAAGGTCAATAGTAGGTGATTACAATTTCTAGAAAGACTGGCTATGCTGGATAGAGTAATTTAATTTGAAGTGTGATGAATGAATAGATGGTTTATCAGGTGTATTTAAAAACAGTTTTTTGGCTGAGTAGCCTCGGTATTATACATAAGAAATTCCATCTGACCAGTCCTCTCCTGCAAGAGAGGCATTCTGTGGAAAGAATGCCATTGGGTATGATTGGGCTGATTATACAGTTAATAAGTTAATATGTAACTGAAATGACCCAGGTCCCACAGGAGGATGAATGTACCTGATTTGAGTGTTTCTAGGCATCATTAGTTATGGTGGTTCTGTTCTTTACCTTTTGCAGAGCCTGTATTTTGGTACTATGTGAAGGAAGTCCTGAATAAGCATGAACTACAGCGCTTCTACTCTCTGAGAAACATTAGCACCGATGTGGGAAGAGGGCGGGCTTGGCTGCGTTGTGCCCTCAATGAACATTCCTTGGAGCGCTACATCCACATGCTGCTGGCCGACAAAGTTAGATTGAGGTAACTGGGTGGACAGTGGCAGCCCTACAGACCCTGAACCCTCAGGGGGTGCCCTGAAGGCTTGGCTCTTGGACATAGCCCAAGGGCTTTTAGTGGGGGAGACCATTTTCTTTAGAAGTGAATGTGGCTTTCATTTCCTGACAGTTTAATTTTGAGCTATTTTGAAATGACCTACTCTTAGAAACTTGAGGGGAAGAGACAATTTTGGATATGGTCTCATGCCCTGCCTTTTCTTGTAGATTTGTGTACTTTATTAATATTCCTATTAACATTGCCAGCAGTAGTAGCTGGCATTTACCTTATGTTTTATCATTCAAAAGGACTTCATGCATATTTTTCTTTAATCTCTTTAACCTTCCTGTGCAGTAGGCTGTCTGACATTTTTATCCTGCTTTTGCAGAGGTGGAGAGTTAGGTTCCAAGAAGTTGAATTATCTGGAGTTATACAATAGAGTAAATGGTTAAGACAGAATTCAGATCTGGGCCTCTTGATTACAAGTCCAAGGCCCTTTCTGTTATATAACTTTTGCTTTCAGAGGTTAAGTATGAAGCAAAGCTAATAAATGGCTTGAATTTAAGATTGCTGAAGAGCTATTAAGCTCCCATCTGTTCTCACAAGGGGGAATATCCTAATCTTTCACTTCTCCTTTGTATTATCATAATTTGGCAGAGTTGTAAACCTAAATTCAATTTGATATATTAGAATAAATTTCTTAAAATAATTACTTAATTTTAAGTTGGGCTAAGGAATTTGGAATTTATTTATTAGATGGGAATGTGACTGAGAGTTTTCAAGTTGATGGGGGTGGGATAGGGAGGAGTTGAATGATCAGAGTTATGCTTTAGGAAGATTAATCTATATATATAATTTATAGGAGAAATTGGGGCTATGAAGGCTAGTTAAGACATTGTAATACTTCTCATTGTGGGGTAACCAAGGCACAAAGTGGGATGGTAGAAGAATGGAAAGAAGGCAGTGAAAGACAGAGATTTTGGAAGTAGAAGCAAATCAAGGGATTTGTAGCTGATTAGTTGTGGAGAGGAAGAGACAGAGAGACATTAAAGATCAATGACTGAGATATTGAGCATAAGTACTTGGGAGAATGGTGGTTGCACCATTATCAGAAACAGAGGATTTTCTGGAGGAATGGCTTTTTTTTTTTAGGTGAAAACTGTGGTATTCAGCTTGGACTTGTTAAATTTTAGATGCTGATAAGAAGCAATGTGGTATAGTAGAAAGAGCATTGGATTTGGAATCAGAAAACTTAGGTTTGAATCCTGTCTCTGTTTCTTACAACCTTTGTGGCTTTGGTCAAGTCACTTAATCTCTCTGGGCCTCAATTTCCTCATCTTTGAGATGAGGAGTTTAGATAAGATTATCTCCAAGGTTTTTTCAATCTCTAAAACCAAATATCCAATAGGCAGCTGGAAATGTAGACCTAGTAGTGTTCAGGAGAGATGCTGAAGATGGAAATAGAAATTCTGAGTCATTGTCTTAGAGGCCTTGTGAGTAGATGTTGAAAGGAGATCACTGAGAAGAGGACTGAACATAGAACTTTGGTTGGAGGAAGGAGAAAGAAGAGAAGCTAGAGAAGGTTGGAGAAGAGGGGAGAGATATAGGAGAGTCCACTGTCATGGATCCAAAGAAAAGAGAAAATACCGGGGCAGAAGGAGGTTGTTAGTAGGATCAAATGCTATGAAGATGAGAGGATAGATGTGAACTGATTAAAAGCTATTTTCCTTTGAGAGAGCAATATGATAGTCAGGACAGCAGCCAAATTGCAGAGTTTGAGGACAGCGTGGGTAATAAAGTAGAAGCAGCAAATATAGAATATCTATGATATTATATCTTAGACTTGGAAAGAATCTTGTAGGTCCATTAGTCCAGTCCTCTTTTGATATAATAGTCTTAACGATATCCCCAGGTCACTTAATCTTTTTGAATACTTTCTAATTCCAGTGGGGGTGGTACTCAGTACTTCATGATGTGGCATATTCAAACTCCATAAGATATTTCATATTCCATAAGTTTGGTAGTGAAGGGAAACAGACTGGCATGTGAACAGCAGACAGGAAGAGTTTATTTTTCTTTTTTTAAGGAAAGGGT
Organism: Pseudocheirus occidentalis; assembly: GCA_028646575.1. Lineage (NCBI taxonomy): Eukaryota > Metazoa > Chordata > Mammalia > Diprotodontia > Pseudocheiridae > Pseudocheirus > Pseudocheirus occidentalis. Next base: position 140,055,783 of record CM053599.1, on the reverse strand, counting down.
AGATTAGGACTTGTGTGTAGGCAAAAGGGAAAGAGCCAGTGGAGAAGATGAAATCAGAGATAAAAGAAAGACTAAAGAGCAAAATGCCCACCATAGTTAGGAGAAGACAGGATCTCAAGTAGAAAGGTTAGCCTTAGAAAGGAGAAGGGATACCTTTTAGTTTCCAAATTGCCAGGTGACTGGTTCAGCAATTCAGACATGAAGTCGCCTTATAGGTCTTCTGGCTTCCTTTATTTGTCCTCACAAATCCAATAATTTACATCATCTCACTGTTAAAAAAAAGAAAAAAAAAACCAACCCCAAACTTCACTGGCTCTGTATCTCATAGCTAGTAATATTCAAAGTTCTTGCCTGACATTCAAGGCTGTCCAAAATCTGGTGCCACCCCAACTTTCTAGCTTTCTCCTAAGTTATTTGCTACTGTGTACTCTGTACTTTAATCAAATTGCATATTCCCGAGCATACCTTTATTGTCCTTTTTCACCTTTGTGGCTAGAATGTTCTTCCTCCCTACTTAACCTGTTGAACTAACCTGTCCTTTAAAGCTCAACTCCGATTCTACCTTTTCCTTTCAAACCTTCCCTGAAGTCTCTTCTATGACCTTACCCTCTCACACAGCCCAGTGACAACCTTCTCCTGTAAATCTCTCAAAAAACTTTGTTTTGTACTTTTAGTGTCCTTAGGTGGTGACAGTGGGTAGAGTACCAGGCCTGGAGTCAGGAAGATTTACCTTTCTGAGTTCAGATCCAACCTCAGACCCTAGCTGTGTGACCCTGGGCAAGTCACTTAACCAGCTATTTGCCTCAATTTCCTCATCTGTAAAATGAGCTGGAGAAGGAAATGACTAATTACTCCAATATCTTTACCAAGAAAACCCCAAATGGGAACATGACTGAAACAATGGAATAACATTAATAACAACAATATTCTTATTATGAAATGTTGCATAGTATAGTTATCTGTATTTGTATCTATACTGATACTTGACCTGAAGCTCCATGAGGGTAGGGATCATTTCTTACCTAAGCTTATTATGTCCTTTAGGGCTAAATTAAATTAGCTGAACCAGTATACATTCATAGATCCTCCTGAGAGCTACACATGCCTCATAGTCTTCTGCTGGTTTCTTGCTACTCAAATTTTGCTCTGGAATATTGCATATGAATATGCATTATATTATGTGTGAAATTTGCATGCACACATATGGAGAGAGAAAGAGGGAAGGTTGGAATGGGAGAAAGTGAGAAAGAGTGAGAAAGAGAGAGAGAGAGAGCATACGTACCTCAGACTGGTGTAGTGACATTAGAGCTGGACTTGGAATAAGGACACATTTGGGTTCAAGTCTCACCTCTGACACTTAAGGGCTGTATGACTTAGGTAAGAACCTTCTCAGTGGCTCAGGCCACTCCCTATGACTATAAGACTAGAAAATAAGTTGCAGAGAAAATTCTTATCAGCATTGGTAGAGGGAGTTCCTCACTTGGCTCCCAACACTGATGAAATCAAAGGACACCCTCTTTCTCTTTGCCTCTCCCCCTAGAACTGTTTATAAAAAAGGCATAAAGGGCCTGTAGAGGTCTCTGACAGCTTTCTCTATTTGCTCCTGTTAAATTAGCAGAGCCAGTAGGCCCATTTTGTAGTTCTCTGTGGTTTCTGGGTCTTGATCGGCCTATCAGAGGGTTTTTTTTTTGAATAGTAGTTACCTTTATGTCTAGGACTCTCAGTTTAAAGCTCTATAAGTTCTGCATTTACATATAATATCTATTTTAGTTCCTTATCATTTGGCCTCCCAAGAGACTAGCCAGGAAGTCACAAGACCTATGAGTTTCAGATTCTGTAATTATGTTTTGTTGAATTAGTAGGACCTGCTATCCATCAGATATCTCTATACAATATCCATTTTAGCAAGAATTATGATACGTAAGAACTTCTAGGTTTTCTAGGTGTTCTTTTAATTCATTCATTTGGTTAATAGAATCAAATAGCCATTTCTCAAAGTGCTTCCAAAACAGGCAGTCTACCATAGATTGTTTTGTATTTCTGTTTTGTTTGGCAGCATTTTTTATGAAGACTGGGCCTTTGTGATGGATGAAGAACGGTCTAGCATGCTTCCAACGATGGCAGCTGGTAAGCCTTAGAGTCTTAAAGCCAGTAGAGAACAGATCCTGATTTAAGGCTTTTCTAGACTGGTAATTATTTCCATAAGAAAAGGTGGCAGTTAGCCTGAACTAAGTTGTAAAAGTGAAGTTGATAGCTTCTTTTTAATTAGAAGGGACATTGATAATGTGATTTCCCACTTTTCAGTGACCCTAGAATACATTTGTCATTGACCTTCTTATAATGAAATACAACTCTTAGTTTGCTAAACAAGAATTCAGTAACATAGCAAATAAATAATGTAGTAGATTTAGCATGCTCTCTCACTCATTTTTTTGTGGTTCAAATTAGTTGTCATTTTGACTTTTGAGAGCTCCTTTAAAAAAAAAAACCTCAGAAGTAGTGCAGCTAAAATAAAGAAGAGGGAGCTCCAAGTTCTTTAATTACTGTTACCTTTCATAATACATTAAAAACTTTACAGGTTCTGCATATTATAGAGTCTAAAACAGACCATTATATGAGCCAAAAATGTCAGTGTTGGATCAATATTTGCCTGCACACCTAGGTAATCTGGATGGAAATCATTTCAGTCCAAATATCTTCTCCTTCTTGCTTCCTATTTGCAGTTATTTTAACAGTATACTGGTGGAGGTAAGGCCTGAAGTAGGCTGGCTGTAGCTGCTGAAAGCCAAGATAGAGGAGATTCAGCTGCTTGTATGCTTAGTACATATTAATTCCACTTTAGAGTGAAGATTTTTAAAAAAAATAACTTTTAAAGGTAAGTATATGTTCTATAATTATAGTGCAGGTGGTAGCCTGGGTAGAAGTTCTTGCTTTTCTTTATTGTTATATTTAGAGATGTATGCTTAGGAATGAATGCTACAGTTAGCAGACCTTTTTTTCTTCATCATCAGGTTTGAATTCTATACTCTTTGCTATCAATATTGACAATAAGGACCTGAATGGGCAGAGTAAATACACTCCAACTGTCTCTGACCTCCTGAAAGAATCTACCCAAAACATGACCTCCTTGCTGAAAGAATCCACCCAAGGTGTTAGCAGCCTTCTTCGAGAGATCACAGCATCTACTGCTGTTTCCATCCTAATCAAACCAGACCAGGAATCTGACCCTTTACCAGTTGTATCCAGGAATGTCAGTACTGGTAAGTATTTTGGTGAATGATGGGCATCAGAGAGATTAATATGAGGCTAGACAGAAGGATTGGAACTAATAGTTGTCCTTCTTTGTAGTGAAAATTAAGGGCATAAATTGTAATACAAACCTGCTTTAGCCATTGGGCTTATTTTAAAAATATTATTTGGAAAATCAGTGTAATAATGTAAAAAGAATCTGAGTGAAGTGCATGCACGGTGGCTCCCAATTTCTCGTAATTGTGCCATCATCTTCTTGCTTATTTGATATTGTCTAGATTTTCTCCTAAAAATGCTGTAATGTATGTGTATTTTATATATACATATATTATTTTAAAAATTATTGATCCTTGTTATTTTTACATCAACCTTCTTCTTACCTAGATATTTTAATTATGCTTTGAGATTTTTTTTTTCTTTGAAAATTTCATGGTCTTCCTTTAGGTTATTGGAGAGGGTGGCAACGTAGGGTATTGCATGATCAGGATCATTAATTCAGGACTCTCATGTATTTAGGGTCTTACCCTTGCTCTTCTGTGGTTCTTAACTTAACCATAGCCAGATTGGAATTTCCAGTGATGTAAGCAAATCATGACTTATGGACTAAATATGTATTTTGGTTTGTTATGGGCTCATCTTTCTGATAGCTAAACCCTTATTTTCTGATGCTGGAAATATTTAACATTGGCTTTTTTTTTTCATCTTTTTAGAAATTTATTTATTTTTAGTTTTCAACATTTACTTCCATAAGACTTTGAGTTCCAAAATTTCTCCCCATCTCTCCCCTCTTCCCATTCCAAGATGGCATGCAATTTGATATAGGCTCTGTATATGCATTTATATTAAACCTATTTTCACTTTAGTCATATTGTAAGGAGGAATTAGAACCAATAGGAGAAACTGTAAGAAAGAAGAAACAAACAAAAATACAAAAAAGAGAGCAAATAATATGCTTTGATCTACATACAGACTCTATAGTTCTTTTTCTGTATGTGGACAGCATTTTCCATCATGAGGTTTTTGGAGTTGTCTTAGATCCTTGCATTGCTAAGAAGAGATAAGTCTGTCCAAGTTAGTCATTATACAATGTGACTGTTATTGTGTACAATGTTCTCCTGGTTCTGCTCATTTCATTCAGCATCAGTTTAATATTGACTTTTTAAAAAGGTAGTTTATTCTCTGGCCTTTCTGACTTGAGATTTGATGCTCAGGCTTCTCTCTCTCTCTCTCTTTTTTTGGAGGGGAGAAGGCAAGGCAGTTAGGGTTAAGTGACTTGCCCAAGGTCACAAAGCTAGTTAAGTGTCAAGTGTCTGAGCCTGTGTTTGAACTCAGGTCCTCCTGACTTTCAGGGTTGGTGCTCTACTCTCTGCACCATGTAGCTGCCACAGTGCTTAGGCTTCTTTCAGCAGATAAGCAACAACATAAAATTTTCTTTACTGGAAATTTAAAAAGAATCACAGACACACCCATCTTTCTGAATGGTGTATGAAGCACAAAGCAATATGGCCGATTTTTTAAACAAGCACACTAGAATTTATATATCCAGTTGAGGTTTGCTCTGTAGTCCCTTTGGGGGGTGCTGCACTTATTCCAAATATGTTGTTATGGTTTAAAACATTTGGGAAATAGTTCTTTGGGAATTGCCTTTAGAGCCTTTGGCATATTTTTAAAAAATGTCTTTAGGAGTAATATATCTTTGCCTTTTGACTTTTGGGATAGACCAGGCATCAATTGTAGCCAAATCTAGTGGATAAGATGGACAATAATGCTGGTAAATCTGGTTTTTGGTAAAAACAAGCAGAATATGCTGTGATGACAATATAATGAACATTGATTTATCTTGCAAAGCTCATAACCTAGCCCAGAAGGTAGCCTAAAAGGAGGAGTTTCACAGATATTTTGTGTAATTATAGTATTGTTTAGAAAAGTATACAGTTTTTTATGATGATCATTTTGGAAGACAGTGCTCTTTGGATGTCTATATTCTGTTAAGGAATGCCTTATTATTCCATAACTATGCTACACATTCAGTCTTGTGGAAGTATAAGGGTAGATTAATTAAACTTTTGGGGGACTTTCTGGTTCTGAATCATCCAGGTTTTTAAAAATTGTTTTTATATGTTTTTTTTTTCTAGAAGATTTAGGGAATTGTCACAAGCCGTGGATAAAACATGGTAGTATTTCAGCTGTCCTGAAGACTTTTTCTTGTAATATATTTTTTCTTTTGACAGATGCAAAATTTAAAAAGGATAGGAAAAAGAAAAAGAAGGTGACTAATATAATTTCATTTGATGATGAAGAGGATGAACAAAACTTTGGGGACATTTTAAAAAAGACAGGTGGAACAGGAGAAAGCTCAGAAGAGAATTCAGATCGATCATCAGTTAATATAATGTCTATGTTTGAAAGTCCATTTGGACCAAATTCTAATGGAAGCCAGAGTAGCAATTCTTGGAAAATTGATTCTATGTCTTTTAATGGGGAATATGGATACCAGAAACTGGATGTGAAAAGCATTGATGATGAAGATATTGATGAAAATGAAGATGAAGTTTATGGAAAACCACTTGGGCAAAAAAACATGGAAGATCACACGGAGGTTTCTGAGAAGTAAGTTTGATTTTATTTTTTTAAAGAAAGGGGTTCCATGTTGAGTCAGTCTTCATTTGCTCTTTAAAACATTTGGTAGATACAAGAATCTAAGGTGTTACGTTTTTTGAGTGCTACTCAATTCATCTCAAGTATTTTGATTTGTGGGGCAGGAATTGTCTTTCTACTTCCCTGAGAGTTAAGAAGACTAAAGGAACTTATTCTGAGGTTACTATTAAAAATTTAAGGGCGTATACTTTGACATTCTTGGAAAATGTGTCACTTTTTGTCTGCTGTCTTATTTGAGTCAAATTTCTTTAGAGGCAGATATAATATATTGGAAAGAGCATTGACTTTGGAGTCAAGAGACTCCAAATGTGTTCATTTCCTGTTTTTGTCACTTACTAGCTCTATGATTGTGAACAAGTTATTTAATTACTCTGTGCTTCTTTTTCCTAATGAGAAAAATACCTTTCTTGCCTGTCTCACAGGACCATTTTGATTATTAAATGATATGGTGTATGGAAAGCATTTTGTTATTAGTAAAGAGCTATAAATGCTAATTAATACTATTTTATATCTTTTAATTTGTTGTCACTGATGGATAGGCAGGGGGAGGGTAGGTTTGTACCAAGGAAGGAAATGTACAAGACTAGTACATTTGGTATTTCTTTTTAAGGTAATATATGAGCAGTGGTGTTTTGACATAGGCTCTTTTGCTAATTCATGTTTTTGTTTAATACCTTGTGTTCTGTATCACTAAACTGGCACAAGATACTGAATGGGTAGGAATCAGATGTGACTTTATCTGAGTCCTGGGGTAACCTAACCCTTCTTTTTTTCACTTGGTTAGCCTAATGCATTACATCGCCACCATTACTATGTATGAATAATTTATATCACCCTTTTCACTGTGTAAACTAGAACAACATAGCCCATCACCTCCCCACACAGCAGGGCTCTGAAAGAGAGTACTACCTCCCTTGGAGGTCAAGAGATCTGGTTTCAATTCTTCATTCTAGTTACTTTCTAGCTATGTGACTTTTAATATCACTTAACATCTCTAAGCCTTAGTTTTAACCCTTGTAACGTGGAGATGAAAATACTCAAACTACTTCCTTACATCAAGAATAGTAGTTGGGATCAGATCAGATAATATATGATAAAGTGCTTTTTTTTTTTACTATAAAGTTATACAAACCTAAGTTGATATTATTCTTATTATGAATATCAAGGTTATTTAATTGATGTAATTGATGTCTCTCATTAAAGAGACTCCTAACTCCTTACCAGTGAGTCTGCCCTACTGTTCTTAAATGTATAGTTTTAGAGAGTCATTTGGGGTCACTGAGAGTTAAGTGAATGGCCAAATTTAAACAACCAGAAAGTACCAGAAATAGGGCTTGTCTTTCTGATGATGCCCAGTTGGTTCTCCTATCTACACTGTCTTTCTTTTTACTATTAATAATAAAATGTGAAAAGAATGGCCTGAAAAACACATTGTCACATGACTTTATATGTCACATAATAATCATGGAACCCTAGATTTAGAGCTGGAAGGGACCCTTTATTTTGTATATGAGAGAACTGAAGCCTGGGAAATTTAGAGACTTGGTGAAGGTTAGGTGGATTTTGAACCTAGTCCCTCTGACTTCAAAGTCAGTGCTCTTTCCACTATTGTACTGATAATTCCCTTTATTCCTCTTTTCCCAAAATTTAAGGCTGCATTTCTTTTTTATTTCAAAAACCTTGATTTTTTTTCTGTAGTCCTTAATGTGACTTATTTGGTAACTAATATTTCTATTCTGAGGCCCATATCATAATCAGACTTTCCCCCCCTTGTCCCAGAAGTTCCTTTCTGTGCTCCTGCATTATGTAAAGAAGAGAGACTGGAGGATTGAAGAGGGGGAGCCTTAAGTCAAGCTAGCTGGCATTGTGATGTGTAGAATCACAAAACAAACAAGCCAATGTGACTTTACATGTCCTCAGAGCTGTCTGTAGCGTCAGTGGTCTTTTATCAGCTTGAAGGAAATGTTAACTCTCTTTTTCCAGAGTGCCACAGGTGGACTATTTGAAAAATCCTTCACAACCATCCTAGAAAAAGAGGTGAAAAATGTAATAATAGCTCAGCAAATGATATTTTTTTTATTAAGTCCTCTGAAAAGCAAAGAGCCAAGTGAATTGTCCTGTAATATGGATGTGCTAGTCTAAGTTTAGTGATTTAGTTGCCACACTAGATGTATGTTTGTAAAAGGATTATAAGTAGACAGACCAAATGAAGAGAACAACTTTGAACGTTAGACACCCTTCAGTGAAGTAGAAATGCCATTAAGTTTCATTTTAAAGACTTTAAAATACTTGTTTTGCTAAAGGAAAGCATGCTGTTGACCAGTAATTCAGAATACAGGCAGAGTCACCCCTTCCCAATTTATATGTGGATTGTCAGGATGTTGAAGGTGATTTTTTTCTTATTGCTTTACTGTGGAGGCCTGATCCGTAAGTGGTGAGAGTCTACCTATAATACACTACAACAAAAGGCCCAAAGTTAGAAAATATTTCTTGACCACAGACATTCATACTCTCTCAGGTTATTATTATTATCAGTATCATTTAAACCTTTTGAGTTAATTATGTTGACCAAAGAGAGTGATGACTATTCAGGTTATATATAAGTAATGTTCTATGTGGAGACTTAGAGTTTAGGCATGGAACAAGTCTAGTTTGTCATCACCAAAATAGAAAAATGATGCTGTCATCATTATTAGCATTTCTTAATTGCTCATTTATATGATGTGCATTGATGAATACCCTAGTGAGAAGTTAAAAAAAATACCCAGCCCTTGTTCTGTCTGCATTTATAATCTATTTATTACACATTGCTATTTTTTGCATTTGCAATTATCACTACTTGTTACTGTGATCTGACATATCCTGACTACCTTTCTGAGAAGCTTGTTAAATAGATGTGGTTATCATGCAAGCCCTCTGTGGAACTAGGAGATGTTTTACATCTGCATTCTTTCACAATCCTAGACCCCTGGATGGCAACACCTGCCTTTCGCAAATGCACAGCTGGGCTCCCCTGCAGGTGCTTCATGGTGATTCTGATGTCCTTTTTCCTCTCAGTGGAGTGGGATCTTATGCCCCAGCAGGTGGGTTATTTCCTGTCTCTTTGTTATCTGTAAACGCTTTTGATTCTTAGTAGAGGCTGTGTGATGTTAATGTGGAGAGCCAGTTGGCCTAGAAGTCAGAAAGACTGTCTCTTGAATCCCCACCTCTGACTCCTAAAGGCTGTGTGTCCCTGAGCAAGTCTTTTGATATCTCAGTAAGTGCCTCAGGCAACTCTTGAAGCTGCACCCTAGTTGCTGATTCAAATTGGGAGAGTGAGTTTCTTCCTTAGGAGTTCCCTATATCGGTAAAATCACAGGTCCATCCCTGAATCAGAAATTTTGGGTCTGAGAGAGAATGTGACTTTGTAACATATCTCAGAGCTTTATGAAAGAAGGCCAGTGGGCATCCTGAGAGGTAAAACTTGGTGCTCATTATTGGGGTGCACATGGCCTTCTTTTCCAATGGGAAGCTTATGTGATTAGAGGACAGCAAACCGAGGTGATCCTGGGACTCCACCTGGGTGGTGGAGCTTTTTAAGGTTCCCTTAGCCTGAATTAGATGTTAAGACAACTGAGTTTTTTATTGATTGCTGGCTCTGCCAATGAATTGTTGAACTTGGGCAACCTCAGATATATTTCATCTCCCACTATAAATAGTTCATCAGTATTTCATAGCAAGGGTAGAAGATCAGTGAGCTGATACAGTAAAACTCAACTAGTCAGTCAATCAGCAAGTATTTACTAAGTTCCTAGGCCCTGCCCGGAAGACACAAAGATGATGAATAAAATTTCCTCAGTCACAAGGAGCTTACATTCCACAAAGAGACAAGAAGTTTATATATAAGTCTATACAGAGTAAATATAAAGAAAATGAATGGAAATAAATAAAAAGTAGGTGAATAATGATAGAGAAATAGAAAGGAGTCCTGCTTTGAATATTCTCTTTCATTATTGTTGTGCTTTCAAGTAACTTTTCCATCCTTTTGCTGTTTGGGAAGGACTATGGTAAAATTGTTCCTGATTTTACTCGGTTATCCTGAGTATGGAACTATGGCACCAATACACCAAAGTACTCCCCCAGGGTCACTCAGGCAGTTAAAGTAGAGATAAGACCCTGGTTTCTTACTCCACCCTTATTTTGTTTTCTCTACTTTCAAAGGGAAATTAATTGTTCTTTTTGTGGGCCCAGATTTAATGGATTGTTTTAGGTTCTATTGGAACTCTTAAAAACAAAAATAAACAGACAAAAAACCTAAATCAAAAAGGTAAATTATTGTGAACTTATCTTTAAACATAACAAAATCAATTAATCCTACATTTAGTTAAAATTATTAAATTAATTAGATTAAAGAAAAGACCTTCATCCTGGATCTGTTTTGAATGTTAATCTACTCCTTCAGGGCTGTGCAGAAATCCTTGACTTGGTTTTATGTTGCCTGGCTCTGGATTTTTCTGGTCCTGATCTCTTAAGTGCTGACCACACTTGCTTTTTTAACTTTTTGCATGTTCCCTTCCTCAAGGTTACCAACTTCAGTGCTTAGGTATAGATAATTATTGTTTGCCTCTTGGCCAGTAAGCACAATGATTGCTTAGTCAACAAGCTTTTAGTAAGTGTTTACTATGTTCCACATGGTGGGTTAAGCTCTGTGGATACAAAGAAAGGCAAAAACAGCCCCTTTCCTCAAGGAATGTACATATAACTGATGAGGTACAGGCTCTGGGAGCCCCCTTCAGCTCTCCTTGAATCATCCCACTTAAGGCATTTGCCTGAGGCCATAGGCCTTTCATTGTGGCTCTGTCCAAGTCTTTAGCTAGCCCTCCTGTCCAGCAATTTCCCATCCTTGATCCACTTGTCCCACTGTTGAACTGGTCTGGTCCACCATTTTGTGTCTGACCTCAAAGATTCAAGGAGAGCTCAAGGGGGCTCCCAGAGCCTGCACCTCATCATAGTTGGATACATGTAAATTATATTTGGAGTAGACAGAAGGTAATCTGAGAGTGGAAGCCACCAGCAGCTCTGAAAGGCCTCCTTCAGAAAGTGGGATTTGAGATGAATCCTGAAGGGAGCTAGGGAAATTGAGTCAGAGGGTAGGTAGGAGAGTGAGCATTCCAGGTATCAGGGACAGTCATTGCAAAAGCATAGATATGGGAGATGGTGTGTTGTATATGAGAAGTGTCAAGTTAGGTTAATGTAGCTGGATTATAGAGTATGTGGAGGATAAGAAAGTGTTAAGGAGCCTGGAAAAGTAAGAAGGGGTACAGTTGTGAAGGGCTTTAAATGCCAGAGGACTTTGTATTTGATCTAGGAGGACATATAGGTAGGAGGGTGATGTGGTCATACTTAGGGTTTAGGAATTCTGCTTTGGCAGCACAGTAGAGTATGGATTGAAGTCAGGTGAGATCAGAGAGACCATTTAAGAGGCTACTTTAGAAGGTCAGATGAGAGCTGATGGGGCTTGAACTTGTGTTGGTAGCTTTGTGAGAAATGAAAAGGGGATATATGTGAGAAATGTTGTAGAGGTAAAAACTGTTGTGAATTGACTGACCAACCCCTCATAAAAAACAACTCTAGTCATCTTGGTTAAAGGTGCCCATAGGGGTTGTTGGCTGATCTGGAGGTAGTAACTCAGAGTTACCCATTTCTTGTACACTTTGGTAATTCAGTGTATACAATTGTAGGTGGGACCAACTTCTGATTCAGTAATTCCACAAAAATTTATTAAAAGTCCCTAATGCTCTTTCTGCCAAACTCCTGCATGCCATATCAGACACAGACACAGTTACTGCTCCCAGAAGATTAAATTTTTTGGGGAGAAAAACATATAAACATATATTACAAGAAAAATTGAGGAGACAGAATGCAAACATTTGTGAGGATTAGGGAAGGTTTCAGCTGTTGTAGCAGCAAGCACCCTAGCATGCCCAGGATGACTGCTAGTGCAGGTGCTTAGATCTGCTTTTCTAAAGGAAAGCAACTCAAAAAGGGTTAACAATCTTACTTTAATCAAACGTATCATTTTACCTAGTTCAGGGGAAAAAGTCAGCACCCTGAACTTCAGAGAATACAAACAGAAGTTATAGGCAGAAAAAAAAATACAGAGAAACAGATCAACAGACAGGGCTTCCAGCTGTCTGACCATTACATTCATACCTAGTTAATTACCAGAGAAGGAAGCACCAACATCTGGGTTTTCAAATTGGGAGTAGGGGTGGGTAAGAGTGAGGGGAGGGTGTTTAAGGGTGGAAAGAAAGGAGGAGCTCAATGGCAACCCAGAGTCTCATCTGGCCAAATTGTACAATTCTTCCCAAAGTGAGCCCCAAAGCAAAACCTCACATCAGGGTATATATAGCTGTTTGGGTCAGAGAATGTCACAACCCTCTTGATCCACTAGCAATCACAAAGTAACAAGTCTCCTGCCACAGGCTCCATGTGACCACATTCAGCCTATTAGTGGACAGAGTATATTTTCAAATCAGGTAAAGTTCTCAGATTCACTTAAGCCTATCAAGGGGCCAAGGGCCCAAGGAGCAGGGAAGATCTTCAGATTCTCATTACACCTATAAAATGACATATGAGTTGAGTCTTGAAGACAGAAGTGTAGATGAAGAGGGATTGCATTCTAGGAATGAGGTCTGTCTCATGCAAAATTTATGCCTCGAGGTAGAAAATGGACTAGAGAGTTTGAGAAATACCTAGTATCCCAGTTTGGCTATAATATAGATTTAATCTAATAAGGCAGGACATGTAAGGAGGAGTCATATCTGTAGTGGGGTTTAACTATTATTTTAAGGAATGAGAATTTTATTCTACACACCCACAGGGAATCACTAAGGGTTTTTCAGAAGGGGAATGTCCTGGTGACACTTGTTCCTTATGAAGACTCTTTTCCAGCTTTGAGAAGGTTGGATCAGAATGGGGACAGTCTAAAAGCAGAGAAGACAATTAGGCGCCTAATACAGTAGTCAAGGTCCATGATGACCTGCTAGGCTGGTGACTGTCAGTGGGAAGGGGATGGGTGAGGGATATGTTATAAAGGTAGAAGTAATCTACAAATTCTAACAAATTACATATGAGTGATAAGGGAGAGGGAAAAGTGAAAGATAAGTCTGAGATGGAAGATGATAGTACCCTCAAGGAAAGGGAATGTGTGGAAGAGGGGCAGGCTTAAAAGGGTAAGATAATTAATTTGGACATGTTGAATTGGAGATTTCTGTGGAACAGCTTCATGGAGATCTACAGCAGATAGTTGATGATGTGGGACTAGAGGTTAGGAGGCTTATTAGGATTAGATACATAGATATTTATAGTCATCTGTGAAGAGGTTGTAGGATCTCCATGAAGGCAAGTTTAGAGAGAGAAGATGAGGGCCCAGGGCAGGCCCCTTGAGAGAAATATTGGGGAATGGGGGTAGGGGTATAGAGAGGAGAAGAGAAATTAATGGTGATTCAACAAAGACTGAGAAGGTACATTTAGAGAGGGGCAGAATCAGGAGAGCCATGTTTTGGAAGCCAAGGTAATTGAGAGTGTCTAGGAAATGGTGGTTGTTAATAATATCAAAAAATGTAGAAAGATCAAGGATGATGATGACTGAGAAAAGGCCATTGAATTCAGCAGTTAAGATATAGTTGGTAACTTTAGAAAGAGCAGTTTTGGCTAACTAGTGGAGCTGGAAGCCAAATAGATTAAGAAATGAGGTAATGGGGGCTGCTTGTATAGATGATTCTTTCTGGAGTTTGACAGTGAAAGGATGAGAGAGGTAGCACAGTACTTTGAGGGGATGGCAGGGGCCAGTGAGAATTTTTAAAGTATAAGTAGACCTGGTCTTGGCAGTAAGTTTAAAGGAAATTGACAGAGAGACAATAAATAGGAAGAGAAGTATAAAGGGGAAGAGTGAAAAAATGGGTGGGATGAGGTTTTCTTGATATTCCTTAACAGCTACCTTTATTTTCTTCAGCTGTTTTTTTACTGAACTATTATTTAAATATTTTAGATATCACTGTGAGATCTATTGGTTGTAGCACCAGTGAAAGTTGTGGCATATGGTCTGTGCAGTAAACATGCAGAGGCAGATTTATTCAAAGGTAATTTTTCTTGGAATGATACTTTAGCAGCCGCAAATCTGTTTATGAAAATCACTAATGTTCTTTCACTGCTATATCTAGAATTTATTTATGGCAACATTTCCAGTGAATGCCTCCTCAAAATGCAAATGAATTTGGGGACACTTTCTTTAAAACAAAGATGAACGAACAAACAAAAAAAAAAAACCCGAAGCCTTTGTTACTACCTTAATGGAACTTTATATATAGACCAGGTAATGTTAATGAATTAGACTGTATTGCCCTCCAGTGTTGGTTTTACATCCTTGCAGATGGGAACCGTGTTCCAGTATGGTGTGTCTTGATGTCTGCAGGCCATATTTGCTAGTTGCTGAAGTTTGGCTGGATTATATAATCTATGATGACTCCACAGTCCTCACAATTGACCCTAAATGGCTTTTTACTCCTAATGGGGATACAGGCTGTCTCTGGGTGGGAACAATTCACAGTTCAGGTTTAGAGATGAGTTTTGTCATTTACTTTAATGGACTGGTTAAATCTAAGATTATAGATTTTAAAAAAAATTTTGACCTGTGAAATTATTGATACAGGGAAATTCCACTGAAGGAACTTCTTTTGCCAATGTAGATTTCCAACTGTTGTATAATTTATAACTTTAGAGGTTTGCCTAGGGTACTGAGAGTTTAAGTGACTTGCTTAGGGTCCCACAGTCCATGTGTGTCAGAGATGCAACTTAACTCAGGTCTTTCTCCCCCAGGTAAGTTCATTTTCCATCATGCCAGGATCTTTTATAGATATAAAAATAAAAATGGGCAGCAAGTAAAATGCCATTTGTAAATGAAACAAGAAGGAAGCTAGCCATTTCAGTAAATGAGCAGATGATTATTTTGCTTCTGTACATTGTTTGATTTAAATCTTGATAAATCCTGATTGATTTATGTTCTACAGATGCCACCTTAAATAACCTGGAAAATGACAGTGGACCCCAAAGCAGCATTCTCACTGGGCCTGAACTTCAATACAGGTTCATATAAAAAAATTAGCTTTCTTTGGCATTAAAATCTTAATATAGTCATTTGAAGGTGTTTTACTTTTCTTAGATTAAAGTCTACTTTACTTATTCATTTGTCCTCTGTGAAAAGATGTCTTTCTTTTGTCCTCTCTCCCTCTTGCCTTTCCCCTTCTCTCCCTTGATTGCACTCCTTATGGTTATTAAATTATCTTCATCCAAGGAATATATAAACCTCTTTTTTTTCTGTTGGGAGTTTTTCATATTATTCACATAACCCACTTTTGGTTCCAATTTCTCTCTGAGTAGTTATGTCTTACTATAAGTATGATAGATATCATTGTGGACAGGCTTAGCAAAATAATGGATAGACTTAGGACAGAAGGGAGTTCTTGAGACTTGTGTATGACTATTATAGAGTAGCATAGATTTGGATTTTAATCAGCCATTGCATCTTTTAAATAAATGGCATGTTGACAACATATTTGAAAAGGTAAAAGGCAGAACTAGGTGATGGGAAATAAATATTGGTTCTAATTCCTAACTTCTGATAGATTGTTTTTGAATCCTGAATAAGTTACCTAACTACTTTGGTCCATAGTTTCTCTTATCAGTACAATCTTTTTGAGGATTTTCCCCCTAGAAGTATCATTATAGTAATAATAACAATAATACTAGCTAACATTTTTATTACATTAGTTACAAAATGCTTTAGGTACATCATCTCATTTGAATCTTATAAAACCTTATGTGGTAGGTAGTACAAATAATATTACCACCATTTTACAGTTGAGAAAACACACATTTAGCACGGTTAGGTGATTTGCCCAAAGTCATACAGCTAATAAATGACAGAGGCAAGGTCTGAAAGCCAGGTAATCTGACTTAAAAGTTTTGTAATCTTTCTGCAGCTTGAACATAGAAAAAATAATATGAGTGAAAAGGCATTGTGCTGCGAAGTATTATTATTGTCTTCACTGATTCTTAATTCCAAAGATTATTTTTATTTTTAGAACTAATAGACTTGTTTGCATTTTATTGGCTAGTGCCACATTAGCTAGGATGGATATCATTAAATATTTTTGTTTATCTGAATCTTCTCCCTCAACTCATATGTACCACTTGGTATTTGAAGAGACTTCCGTCTTTTTAATAGTCTTTGAGGCCTAGATTTTGTACTGAGTTCTACAATATTAGAATTTAACATTTCTCTCTCTTTTAAAAAAATTCAGCGTGGAAGCCAGTCCTCCAGTCCAAGGGAGCCCTCTAAATAGCCTCTTGCCTTCCACACCTGTGCCAGAATCAATGACGATTAGTAAGTATTTTCTGAATTATTTACACTGAAGTGGATAGCCTTTCAGTCCTACCAAATGGTCTTGGTTTTGTACTTTTGCTGAGTTTTCATGCTTAGTATGAAGTATATTCAGTTAGTTAACAAGCATTTATTAAGTGTTTATCTTGTGCTTATTGCTGGAGTATAAAAACAAGACTGAAACTGTCCCAGCTCTCAAGGAGCTTCCTCACATTCTAAGATGGGATACAACATGTACATAAGTATATCCACAATATATATGTGTTTATGTATACACAAACATACATGCACACACACATTTATATATGTGAATATACAAGGTCATTTGAGGGAGGGAGGCAAGATTGAATGAGGAAAGAAAGGCTTCTTGTAGAAAGTGGCCCCTGAGTATAGTCTTGAAAGAAATGAGTTATTTCAAAAAGTAGAGATGAGGAGGGAGTACCTTCCAGGCATCAGAGATAGCTAATACAAAGAAAGGCATGGAGATTGGAGATGGAAGAGCATATGTGTGGAACACTAAAAATAGGCCAGCATGTTTGAATTTCGGGAGGTGTAGTGGAGAGTAATATGTAAAAAGACTGGAAAGGTGGGACTGAATCACATGGTGAAGTTTTAAATGCCAAACAGAGGTGGTGGTAGATATCTTAATAGCCATAGGGAGACTGTGGAATTTATTGCATATGGGGTTGTTAATGGGAAGAGGAAATGCTTGAGATAAAGACCAAACATTGTAGGTGAGAGGTGATTAGAACCTGAACTAGTGTGGTAATTGTTTGAGTGGAGAGTAGGGCACATATATGAAGGGTGTCATGGAGGCAGAAATGAAAAGATTTAGCAACTGATTGAATGTATGGGGTGAGAGTAAAGAACTGAGGATAAGACTGAAGTTGCAAAGCTGAGTGGTGGCACAGTAATAGGGAAATTTAGAAGAGGGGTGGGTTTAAAGTGAAAGATAATTAGTTCAGTTTTAGACATATTGAATTAGATATCTATGGGACATCTAGTTTGAAATATCTAATAATCAAGTGGTGTTTCAGGGATGGAATTTAGGAGTAGACTGGGGCTAGATATATAGATCTGGGAATTATCTGCAGAGAGAGGGTAATTGAATACGAGAGAGCTCATGAGGTTATATAGAGAGAAGAGAGCCCAAGACAGAGCTTTGGGGTTCAATTACATGGATGAGTAGTCAGCAAAGGAAGCTGAGAAGCAAGTCAGACAGATTGGAGGAGAACCAGGAGAGAGCAGTGTCAGTAAAATTCAGAGGGGTGAGAGCGTCCAGGAGAAGAGAATGGTCAACAATTTCAAATCCTGAAGAGAAATCGAAGGATGAACGTTGAGAAAAGGTGATTTGTTTTGGCAATTGAGAGATCATTAGTAACTTTGAACATATTGATTTCACTTGAGGCATGAGTTTTGAAGTCAGATTATAGGTGGTTGAGAAGAGGAGACAAAGGAAAATGGAAGCACCAGTGTAGAAGGCATTTTCATGTAGTTACTTTGGAAAGGGAGGAAGGATATAAGATGGTAATTTGCAGGAATAATGGAGTCTAGCCAGGGCTTTTTAAAGATAAAGGAGATTTGGGTGAGTTTATAGGCAGGCAGGAAGGAACCAGTAACCTTTATATTGAAGTCATGTAGGAGGAAAGTATAATTTGGGGGGTGGGGAGATCATGATCCAGGCATCCAGCTCACTGAGAAAGGAGGAAAATTTTGAAGGCTTGTAGGGAGCAATCTGTAGGATATGGATTGGGCGATAAATTTGGATGAAGGAAACCTCAGAGTAATGGTAGTACAGAATTTGGAAGTTGCAGTAGAGTATTCCAATTCCACCTATGGCCCTATTGATTTGGAAGGTATGAGAATAAATAGATGCCAACAGTACTGGAAGCGAAGGACTAGGAGGCAGGGTCACCTGGGAGGAGCCAATTTTCAGGGATGAATGGAAGTTGGAAGGAACATGAGAGGTAGAAACCTAAAATGAAGGGAAGTTTATTAATTATAGAGTGGGAATTTCTAGGGGACATAGAGAAAAGGGTTGGAAGATATGGAGTGCAACAGTAAAGGGGGTGTGGGGCTAAAGGGAATCTAAGAGTCATTGATTGGGATTGGAGAATGGTTGTTTTTTGGGAGTCTGAGATTCATTATCGTAATACAGTTATCCCTTCCACATCACAACTTTTCCCAATAAAAGTTTTGATATTTTGTGGATGGCATAAAAAATTAAATGCGAATTTTTTGGGAGTTTTGCAGAAGTTGAAAACAACATGCTGTAAAGCCCAGCATGAGCAGCTTTCCGGAGGACTGCTGCTGTGAACACTTTCAAGGTTCTGATCACATAGTATAGTGAACTCTCTATTTATTCAGTGGTAAATTAAAGCAAAACATTCACAGAAACCAAAATCCAATGTTATAACATCACAAGTTATCACTAAAATGGCTGCATAGTTTTCACCAAAGTGGCCACATAGTTTTAAGCAAAAGATAGCATTCAGTAAGTCTTTAACTCTATCATCCTTAAGGAGCAAGCTTCCTTAAGGGACACAAAGTACAAAGGTCAAAGTTCTCCACCCCTAGGTCACATTGTCTTAATCTCTCAGTCAAAAAGTCTTCTTTCTTCTTAATTAGAGATTAGTTTCCAATCATCCTTAAGAGGTACAGGGTACAGAGTACAAAGTTCTCTTATCCCTAGGCCACAGTACATCATGATCTTCTTAGCCAAGGAGAGGTCTTTTTATCTTGACTCAAGGCTGGCTCTCAGACTTCATGGGTCTAGCTCCTGCCTGAATCTACCCAACTGTCACCTGGTTTCAAAGGTAGGCGACTCTTAGCTCCTCATCTAGTTCCTTGTCCAGTTCCATACTAAAGTTCACAGTGTCCAGTCTACCTCAAGTCCTTTGTAGTTTCTGTTTATGGGAAGACAAAGCTTAACAGAGCCAAAACAACATTCATGCACATTGCCAGCACCATCATCAATCCACTCTGCCTGTGAAATCAACACAGACCCACATATAAGGTCTGAGAACTCAACATAAACCCTCAAACAAGGTCTGAGAACTCAACGCAAATCATCAGTATGGTCTCAGGACCTCCGAAATCCTCCTCCAGGATTTCTGTAAACAGACAACAAGAAAATCCTCTTTCAGGGCTACCAGTAAGGTCCCAGGGCTTTGGTGCAAAGTATCACAAACAAAAATCCACACAAACAGAACAGAGTGCCAGCCACCACAAAGTTTTCTCCTTCTCAACTCTGCCACCACAAGTGCTCTCTTCTTAGTTCTGCTGTTTCCCAGCTTGGGCTTCTCCTTATATATGGTTATTAGCTCCTCCCTGTTTTGCCCCTGCCTGTTGCATCAGCAACAGGGGTTCACAAGTTGTGGGGTTCACAAGTTCTGTTTCTTAACAAAGACTTGATATAATCATGGACAAGGCTTTAAAGAAACTTGAACTGAAGCAAGGTGCTAAATAATTAAAAAGCTGAAACAAGGCACTAAATACTTCTTTGCTTGCCATTATATAGACAAAAGCCAGCAGGTGACACAGAAAAAGCTTAGACAGTAAAGAATGCATAAAATATATGTATAGTATTATGTGATATCATCATATTTAATCTCAATACCATCATAATTCATATTGGGGAATAAGTCCAGGAAGAGATCCAGTGAACTGGAGGAGGTCAGTTGAGGAAGTCAAGTGAACTGAACATTAACCATCAGATCTTGCCTTGAAATCTAGCTTCTGTGTGTCACCTTGTGGTCTTCTTATCTTTGTGCTAATGGTCTGGGATCCTGTGGAATACCTGTGCTATCCTGGCAGGGGCTGTATCAAGGCACTGGTCCCCAGCAGAGATGCCTATGCCCTGGTGTAAGGAGCAATAGCTGTAGTGGCCCAAGCCAGGTAACCAGGGGGCTGACATGCACATTTCAGAGTAGGATCGGGATCTTTTGATTAATTATGACTTTTGGATTTATTTTCTTTGAGATAATTATAGAAAATATTATTTCAATTAATTTTGCCACAGATTGCTCTGTCATTTTAGGTGTCATTTAGTAAATAAATGTAGAGCTCAAACGTTAGACAAGGATTGTAAAGGGAGGTGGTAGACTGGGACACAGATCCTCATACAATATACTCACACCCTTATTTTACATACACAAAATGTCAATATATTTTCCTCTTGTTTCACTCTACAGCTGTTTCAGTGCATAGTTATAGCCTTCTTGGCTTTGAAAATAATGATGACCCTGGTTTATGCAGTTTGTTTAAGGGTGGCTCCCTAACAATTTGATGCTGCTAGGGTCAGGCTTGGAGGCTTTTTCTATTTTCTTTTACAATTTTCAAGAAATATAAACTTAGGCGGACTGCCTCCTCTGCAGAAACATAGGGGTGAGAAATTGACAAGTGAAGCATATTTAATATACACTGAGCTGGGGCGGGGGCCCAGCGCAGCGTGAACCCCCACCCCCAGCTAGGGCTGATTACAAAATGTAAACCTTCCATTAGGATGAAGGGGCTAGTCGAAAGGATGGGCATCAGATCAGACCTTGCCGCAGGCCATTCAAAATACTTTGTCCTGGCTGAGACCTCACCTTAGCAGCTCTCAGAATGCCTAGGGGCCCATCAGCTGCTGTTCTTACTTACCCAGGGAATTGGACCAATATTCGGACCCTTGCCAGCATCTCCTCTCTCAGCCTTTCCTCTGATTCTCTAAGGCCACACTGCTCTTAATGTCTGTCTCTTCAGCCCTCCCTACCCCCTACCCTGCTGAAAAACCTTACCACCCTGCTGTCCATTCACCACTCTGAAACTCAGTTTCCTCCTGTGCAAAGTGAGGCAATAAATACTCTTTGCATTGCCGCCCTCGAAAGATAATTGTGGAGATTAAATTAATTCATATATATATATATGTGTAAAGAAATATAAACTTATTCTTAGTTGATGTCTTTGACAAGTAAGAACATAGCTGGATTTTTAGACTCCATTGTCTCAAGAAAAATGTCAGTCTATTTTCTATGCCTTATTTTAAACTTGTGTTCTGTTCCACTTGACGAAGTAGATTTATAAACCACTGATCTTAAAAGCTACCTTTAGGGATGGTGGCTATCTGTCCCTCTCACATCTTTCAGAATAGAATATATTTGCTAAGATCCAGATTCTTAGAAATTTTGAGTGCAGACTGGTTTTGGCTTAATTTTCCACACCTCCTTCCTGTGGCACATGAGATAAAAATAAGAACAGACCTATTTGGGTGTCTGATGTGTCCTGAGAATGATCCAAATTCAAATTTGAATCTCTTCCCAGTATGTAAAGCACATAGAATTTCAGATTAGACAAAAACTCACAGTAACCACAGAACCATCTAACAGAGAAGGGCTGATCCATTCTGATAAATCTTTTCAGCCCTTCTCTGGAGTGCTAAATGTAGATCCATACAAGGTTACTCCTGTGGATTCTTTTAATCCATAAGTGGCCAGGCTTCCTGAAACTATAATTCTGAGGTTTAGTTTCTTTATGCACAGAAAATTGCACTGTAATTGACAAGGCCAGTTTGCCGGCTCCTTTCCCTCCTCTCTTAGAAGCCCCTTCTCTGTGGCCTTTGATTTTAATAGCTAAGAGCTGATACCTAAATGGTGTTTTAAGAGCTACAAAATGCTTTACAGATATCTCATTTTATTCTCATAATAACCCTCCGAGGTAGGTGTGTTCCCTGGAACCCAACTTAACCTGTTTTTTTGAGTTGCCATATTTTCCAGAAACACTGGACGTGGGGTACCTAGGAGGTCCTGAATGAGTCAAGGATAATGCCTACCCTGAGCTGAACTGAACTGATTTGTTATTTACACGTTTAGTGAGGTTCTCAGTGTGTCCCTGAGGGCTGAATCAACTACAAGGCAGTAACTAGTTAGTCTGCACCAGACCAATCAACTGTTTGAGCAGTTGGGACCCTTGTGGAAAAGCAGACCATCATATCTTCATAGTCTAGCAGTTCCCAAGGGAAAGGAACGCTGCTTTTGCCATCCTGCTTACTCCTGTTCCACCTCCTCTTTGCGTTCCTCCTCCCATGCCACTCCTCTTGGGAGGGGATTGCCCCCCACTCTTCCCATGAGGCGGTCCTCCTTTTTGTAGTTCATGAATATTCAAGATTCTGTCTGGATTGTGAACTCCTTCATATTAGTTTTAGGAGTTCCACATTCATATACATTTCTTTTGTAATAAATACAATTTCAATACATCTCATGAACTTGTGATTTTCTTTGGTTAACAGTTGCTATTATTATTTCCATTAGCTAGATGATGAACCTGAGACAAGCAGAGGTTAAATGACCCATCCGGGACTAGTAAGTGTCTGAGGCTAGATTTGAACTCAGGTTTTCCTTGCTCCAGGCAAAGCACTCTATGTACTGTACCACCTATTTGCTTGTATGAACTCACTTTCTTCACTGGGGACTCTTTTTGTACAGTCCTTGTTTCTATTCAAATAAAGATTACCCATTCCTCTTTCTACTACTTCTCCCTTGTGCTGCATCCCTTGACTGTTTTATAGAAGCAGGTAAGTGGCACAGTGGATAGAGTATTGGGACTAGAATCAGGGAAAGCTGAGTTCAAATCCAGCCTCAGATACTGACTGTGTGATCCTGGACAAGTCAGTGAGAATCGTCAGTTTCCTCAGCAGTAAAATGCAGATGATAATAGCATCTACCTCTCAGGGTTGCTGTGAGGATCAGATGGGATAATATTTGTGAAGCACACAATGTGCCTGAAACATAGTGGGGACTTAATAAATGCTGATTTCCTTTCTTCCTTCCTTTTATCAATCATTAGGAAACCTTGTCTTTTGTGTCCAGAGGGATGAAAATAGAGGTGAATCTTGAATGATTTTGCCATTCACTAGGGACCGTTAGGTGAAGGTGGGATGGGGAGGAAGATGGAAGAAACAGCTAATGTAAACTTCAGTATTCTTTATGTATTTTGCTTGCCTTTTTCCCTCCTCCTTCCAGTTATCCATGGTCACTGAGATTTGGCTAAAATAATATCCTCTCCTCTGTCATCTTCTGTTCTTCTGTCTGAAGTTTGGAGGTCGTCTGAAATTGTTCATTTCCAGTTAGACATAGTCCTTTTGTCTGAGATCACCCTGGTATTTCGACGGTGACAGATACCTGCTGTTGTCTTCCAACTATTTCCATTAGAAGTTTTGAAGATTAGTACATGATAGACTCTTTTTTTGTCAAATGAAACCAAACTTCTAGAAGTCTTAATAAAGACAGACTGATTTTTTTGGGGAAAATGAGAATTGTCCCCTTTCCTTTCTCCTGTCCTTTCTGATCAGGCCTCTGCTTCTTTTTCTTTTATTGAATACATACTTTGTACTAAAAAACACTCAAATATTTGTTGAATTGATCAGTGTATACAAATCTAAAAAAACCTGCCAAAACAAAACCCTTCACCCCTCTAAAGAAACATGGCCCACTAAAAACCAGCAATAAAAAGCAACATTTCATTTGATATTTAGATGAGTATTGTGTATTTTCTTAACAAACAAAATTATGTAAACATACAGACATAAAATGTGCATAAACATTAGTATGAACATATCAGGTAATCTAGAAATATAATAAAAATACATTCTTAATGCAGGTTCTTTGGTTATTAATACTCTGCTTGCAAACATTCCATTCATATGAGTAGCCAGTTGTTGCCTACTCTCCCTTCTCCCAGTTACCCTAACACCACTCTAACCTTAGTGTCTGGCAATGGAAGCTGTCTAATCCTATGCTTCTTTCTGACTTTTCTCCTTTTTTCACCCTTAAGGGTAATCACACACATGCCATATCTCTCCTTTGCATTTGCTTATTATTGCCTATGGTCAGTTATTTCCATTTTAGGCCATCTGTCTTGCATATATACATGTGTCTTCTCTTACAAAAAGAAAAAAAATCTTTTTTTCCTAATAACTTTTTGTCTTTCTGTTATTCTTATTTCCAAATATACCTTTCCTTCCTCCCTTACTTAGAAAGCTACTCCACTCAGAAAGCCATTCCTTGTATCAGACATTGAAAAAGTAAGAGGAAAAATATATTTTCAGCAACTCAAACTTCCAACTGTGTTTCTGATAGCATACACAGCATTTTATAACCTTGATTTCTCACTTCTGCAAAGAGGGGACAGTGGTCTGTTTTTTTCAACTCTTTGCTGGAGGCCAAACTTTGTCAATATAATGATGCATGTGTGTCCTTTTCCTCTCTCTTCCAAACTGTTTTTGTTAACCTCAGGAACATCCCTTCCTGTCTTTCCCCACATTTTAACTCTCCCCTTTTAGAATTGTGTGCCTAAAAATGACTAATCGTGGTTGATGAGAGGAGTGAACTATATACTTGTTCAAAGAAAACGTTAAGTTCTCAGTTTTGAAGGGAGGTTGTTATTTTCCTTTTCTACTTTAAAGCTGCTTTTCTTAAAGCTTCATAATTCAAGATAAAAGGGTCTTTAATTTAATTGTATTTGTTTCAAAAAACCTTAAAGCTCTCAAAGCTATTTCTGCAGATCTTCTAACTGGGTTCTCTGCCCTGTCTTTCACTACTCTATTCTCTGCTCAGCTGCTAAAGCTTATATTATAAAATATAAGGCTGCCTATGCTACATGCTCAGTAAACATCAGTGACTCCCAATTACCTCCAGGATCAAATATAAAGTCTTCTTTGTTGTTATATTTTATATTAAATAAATGAGAAGCCATGAATTTTGAGGTGAGATTATGCATAGAAAGGAATTGGTGCCATCAATCTTAAAAACCCTTAAAAATGCTTTTAGGATTTTCATCAAAATTTCCGTCCTAGCACAGTATCAGTCTGTTCATCACTAACAGAGCCAATGGTATGTCAAATAAGAGTCTGGAAATAGGGTAAGGTAGGAGTCGATTTTGTAATCTGATGATTTACAGGAAAAAAGGATGAAAAAGAATTTATAGTGACCCTAGGACAGCAAATTTGTTCCATGAGTGTTTTGCTGTTGCCATAAGGGAAATGTCAAAATGTCACGTATTTCTTCTTGAATTTGGAAAGAGATTTTTGTACATTGTGACATTATGCTTTGGGATATGTAATGCTGCTGCATGTTCTTTGATATTTATAGAATCATAGACTTTTTGAGCTAGAAGGGACTTTAGAGATAATCTAATCTAACACACATTTTATAGATGAAGAAACAGGCCCAGAAATATGAAATGTCTTTCCCAAGGTCAGATAGCAGGTCTGTGGCAGAATTTACACTATGACCTTGGGCCCTTGACTCCCAGGCCAGACTATCTATTACAGTGTGGAAGAAGACCTTCTATAAGCTGCTCTCACTCACAGAATGTCTATAGATTAGATCGGAAGAATCAAATACATGGCCCATGGCCCACATATTGCCCACAAGACTCCCAAGTGTGGCCTGAACCAGATACATGGTAGTAGCATAACCTAAACAATAGGGGATGAATGCCAATGAGGCGAGTCTGGTCCCTGATGGTCATAGAAAGCACCTGTCACAGAGTTATCTCTCAGAATATAATGGGGAAGTATTTAACAAAATAAATGAAGATACAATAGAACAGATATTACATTTTAAAACTAAGTCAATATGGAAGCCATAGAAATCCTTTCATATGGTTTGGTGGCTCCTATTTCCATGTGAATTTGATGCTAGTGGTCTAGACTAAAGGGTTTCTTATCCCTTTTTTGTGTCATGTAATCTTTTAGAAGTCTGGTGAAACCGCTTACCAGAATAGTATTTTAAAATACATAAAATAACATGCATAGGATTAAAAAGGAAACCAATTACATTGAAATGCAGTTATCAAAATATGTGTGACCCCCTGTTAATGATGTAACAGGAAGGGGATGAACAGGGAGGGGCAATACTGTATATAAGGAAAAGCCCCAGAGACAGAGAGACAGATCTTCTTGGAGAAGATCCTCTGTGTGGAGGCAGAAGCTGATGCAGCTGGGGAGGCTGAAGAGGAGCCAGGGAGGCTGAAGAAGACCCCACCCACACACACACCCCTATGTTGGAGAGAATGATTTTGATTTTGAAAACCTGGTTGGAGTGATTTTGATTCTGAGAACTGGCTGAAACTTCTGCTGAGTTCATGGACCAGCCAGAGCTGCTGAGGATTTCTGAGGGCCAGCTGGAGTTGCCAAAGACTGAGGAAGCATGACTGTGATGCTGGTACTTTGCATGAACCTATTTGTTAAGCCTTGTCTTCCCAGGAACAGAGATGGTAAAGTATTTGAGATAGACTGGACACTGTGAGTTCCAGTGTGGAGCAGGAACTGCATAGAGAGCTGGATAAGGACCTGGGAACTGTCTTCATAGCCAGGTGGCAGTTTGGTGAGTCCAGGCAGGATCTAGGACTGTGGAAGGGGATCCAGGGAGTCTGAGAGACCACTCCAAGTCAAGCTGAAAGAAGACTTTACTTGGATACTGTGTACCAACTGAGAAATTTTAATTTACTAGTGACCTAGGAGTGGAGGGTCTATGTATTTTCTGATCATTGAATAGTAAATGATGAAGGATGATTGAATGATAAAGTTGATTTAATGATTGACTAAATGATTGTACTAAGTGAATGATGACTGAATAAGTAATTGATTTGTAACTTAGTGTGCCCCTTGAGTAGAGAACTTTGACTGAGATGATTGAATACTTGAGTTACTAAATGATTGTTCTTTGTTCAAAACTTTGTGACCACTGTGGTGGAAACTCTGTGGTCATTTTCTGTGATAAGTTGTTGTGAATGCTGTACCTTGATTTTCTGTGAATGTTTTGGTCTGATTTGTTATGGAATAAATTGAGTATTCACTATACTGTGTAATCAGAACCTTAAAAGCTGTTCTCAGTAGCAGTCTTCTGGAAAGCTGCTTGTGCATGGCATTACAGTTCTGTATCCTTATTCATTTCCAGACTTCACCTTTTATTTAATTTGGTGATAGGTCTGAAGAAGGAATGAGATAACTTGTATGTTTCAGTATGTTCAATTAACATATTCTCTTAACATTAAGAAAATAGTTTACTGGCTTTCTCCTGTCTGAAGCACAGTAGGAAAGGAGTCACCCCTCCCCAATTATCTGAGTTATTAATTTTCTGAATTATTTCTACAATGCTGTTGGCCTGAGACAGTCAAGGACTCTGTGATAACAGAGGTTTTCTTTGACTAGCAAGGACCAGGCCTCATTCATTGGCATCCATCCCCTACTATTTGAATTCTGCTACTATCATGTCTCTTCTCTAAGTTCCATTCCCCAGCATCTGTCTTAGCCTGTGAGAGGAGATGTACAACTTTTAATTTCTTTCCTACTGTGTTCTCGGTAAACATATGGCCTTTCTTTAGTTTTTTTTTTTTTTTTTTAAGGATTTACTACCATGTAGGTTTTTCTTTCCTATTACTTTCTTTCCTCTTACAGCTTGTGACTTTTCTTCTCTGGTTGGTTTACTTGAAGGAAGTCATATAATTTGTTTTTGGTAGTTGACTGAATTTCTATTTTTTTTTGTTTCTTGTTTCTGTAAATAATATTTTATTTTACCAATTATATGTAAAGATAGTTTTCAGCATTCATTTTCTATAAGATTTTGAGTTCCAGAAATTTTACCCTCCCTTCTTCTACTATACCCTCAACAAGACAGCAAGCAATCAAATATAGGTTATAAACGTACAATCATATTAAACATGTTTCCACATTAGTCATGATGTGAAAGAAGAATAAAAACAAAAAGGAAAAACCATGAGAAAGAAAAAGAAAAACAAAAAGCTGAAAAAAAGTGAAAATAGTATGCTTTGATCCACATTTAGACTCCATAGTTCTTTCTCTGAATGTGTATAGTATTTTCCATCTCAGGTCTTTTGGAATTGTCTTGAATCATTGCATTGCTGAGAAGAGCTAAGTCTGTCATAGTTGATCATCTCACAGTGTTGCTGTTACTATGTACAGTGTTTTCCTGGTTCTGCTTAATTCACTCAGCATCAGTTCATTTGAGTCTTTCCAGGTTTTTCTGAAATCAGCCTGCTCATCATTTCTTATAGCACAATATTATTCCATTCCATTTATATACCACAACATGTTCCAGCTGACTTTGTTTCAAATGATATTCCCTCTTCCACCAACCACCCTGAAATGTCATCTGGGAAATGTCACCCTGGGAAGCCTGTTACTGAGATCATGGGGTTTTGCCTCAAGTTGCTGCACTTGAGCCATGATCATTCTATTCCTAATAGGAAAAGTTTTTAAGGATTCAGGTTCACAATGAAAATTCCTTAAATGTTACATAATCTTTTATTGTTTCAGCTTTCCCTGTTCCTTAACATCTTTTACCTTGTTCTTTGTTCTTATAGTGACTTTTCTTCATTTATCCATCATTTTTTTCCTAGACTATCACTCCTGTACTAGTAACATTAGCTACCTCTGTTTTCCCTCTTCTCACTCTGTTCCAAATTCTCTGTAATGTTATGTGCTTAATTAGTGCCTTTTGGCATTCCATCTGTCTTCTCTCTTCTAATTCTTTATCTGTCTCTCCGACTGTTTTTCTCATTCTTCTGTTTTGGTGGATTGTTCGTCTCCTGTTCTAATTGTGGGCATCTCTCAAAGATCTTTGCTGGGCCATCTTCTATTGTATATTTGCTTGATATTGCTGGTCAGCTCCCACTTCTTCAAATATTATGCCTATGCAGATGACTCCCAAATCTATATTGTCATTCCTAAACTCCTCCCCTGAACTTTAGTCCCATACCATTAGATTTCTGGTGGACACCTCTTCCTAGCTCTCTCATTGGCATTTTAAATTCTTCATGTCCCAACTTGAATTCATCACCTTTTTGGCTAATCATAATGTTTTTTCCAAACTTCTTTCTTCCTTGTAGGGGTGCTACTATCCTCTTATTTACTTAGGTTTATAGAATGGAAATCACCCTTTGTAAAAGACTCTTCCGTCTTTTACTCCTGACGTTCAGTCCATTGCCAAGTCTTGTAAATGCTACCCCCATGACATCTTTCGCATCTCTCTGTTCCCTTCCCTCTACTCACCCTAGTTCAGATCCTTAATACTTAGTAGCTTGACTTTCTCAATGGCAATTTATTCATCTCCTTGCTTCCACTTTCTCTGATTTCTAATTTCTATTCTGCATAGCCTCCAAAATACATTTCCTAAGGGATTTTACTTTTGTCATTCTCCTGCTTAAAAGCCTTAAGTTATGCTTCTGGCATCCAGGATAAAATACAGGTCCCCTCTCCACCTCCTCCCTCCCCCCCCCCCCAGCCTCCAAAGCCCCCTGTAATTTTACTCTAGGCAACCTTTCTATTGCTTCTCTTTTATGCATTGTGTTGCAGTTATTTTGAACTACTAGCTATTTCCTAAATTCACCTGTCCTCCTGCCTGTTCTCTACATTTGCAGAAACAGTTCTCATGCCTAAAATGGGTTTCTTTTGCATCTTGGTTTTTTAGAATGCTTAAGTGGCCAGGGCAGCTAGGTAGGGCAGTGGATAGAGTACCAGGATTAGAATCAGGAAGACTTAAATTCAAATTCAGCCTCAGACACTTATTAGTTGTATGACCCTGGGCAAGTCACTTAACGCTTTTTGCCTCAGTCTCCTCATCTCATTTGAGCTGGAGAAGGAAATATATCCTTGTAGTATCTTTGTCAAGAAAACCCCAAATGGGGTCATGAAGAGTTGGACACGACTGAACAAAGTCTTCTTCAAAACTCAACTTATCTGCTCTTCTTTGAAATCTTCCCTGATTTCTTCCCCTCCACCCACCTTCACGCTTCTATTACTAAGGCTCTTTCATCAATTTTCTTTGTATTTATTTATCTGTGCTCCCATTACACCCAGTCTCCCTTAGTAGAATACAAGTTTCTAGAGGGCTGAGGATGTTTGTTTTATCTTTGTATCATCAATACCCATCTTAGCACCTTACTGAGAGTAGGTGGCAATAAATATTTATTGAATCTAATTGGCATAACAATTTTTGATACATCTTTAATCCTAGGCTGGATTTTCCTTGACCATCCATAACCATTTTCTAATTGCTTCTCCCTACCACTGCTTTTCTACTCTGAGAAAACAAATTGATCTTAATTGCCTAAGTAAAGCATGATTAAGAAGACATATCAGTTTAAAAAGTCATAGCTTAATGCTTTTTTCAAACAAAATGTAAAATTTTTTGCTTCCTATTTTTGAAAAATTCATGGTACTGTTCATACAAGTTCTGCATGGTTGAATTCAGTCTTTTTATTTAGGCTGCTATCTATACATTTATTTATATTGACTTCCAGAGTTTTCATTTTGGAGCTATAGGCAAAAAAGAATTGAAATTCTTGGGTACCTTGTTAATCAAATTTGGGTACCAGTTTGGTTATATGTAGTCACTTTGAAGGTAAATATTACATTTGTGAAATATTACCATGAAGTTAATAAGACTGATTTTTTTCAATAAATATATCAGAATTCTTACTGCTAAATAAGAGTTGATCCTTAAAGTTACTACGTTGGAGGAGTGAGTGTCATAATTCTTTTTCGTCCCAAATATTTTTGAAATTTTTCTTTTGTAATTGCTGTTATAGCTACACAAGGAAACAAGACATTAATTTGTAGACATATCTTATCACCTTTCCTTCCTCAGACAACCTGAAATGGTGTCATTCAGCATTATCCATACACCATATTTACCAGACTTGGCCCTAATGACTGACTTTTTCTAGAAATCACTTATAACCTCAAAAAAAGGAAGGTTTGGAAGGTTTGACACTAAGATATTTGGGAAGAATTCTTTTACTCTCCCTCTTCCTTTCCCCACTGAATAGATTATTCTACTTTATTTTTTATCCTATTTTTCCTATTTAATAATTTTGTTGATACCTTTTATTTTTAATGTCCCACTGATTTCTCCATATCCTACTTTTCTCTTGCCCCAAATTGAACCTTCCCTTTCAAAGAAAAACAGTTTAACAAAATCAACCACTACACAATTTACATTTGACAGTGTATACACTGCTCTCATAATATTTTGAGCATTGGCATGATTTTTGGGTAAAGATATGGCCTTCCACTATGACTGTCTGCTTGGAAGGGTATGGTGCTCATTTCTATTGATAAGTTTGGATGAATTTGCTATTGCTCTATTGTCTCTGTTTTTGCTTTTACATCTGAGTAAAGGGTCATATCTTGCTGAATCTCATCTGAAAATTAGAAAATATTTATAAAATGCTTTATTTTTGCCATGGACAAGTACAGAAACTGAACAAACTCAGATCTTTCTCCAGATAGTATCAAAATTCTGCAATAAAATCCTTATGAGGCCATTTACTTTACGTAGCCCTCCCTCACTTAAATCCAGTTGCCTTGCATGTCATGGCATCAACTCCCAGATGTCATGGTCTTCTTCGAGAACAAAGGACAAACAACAACCTTCATTGTAGCATGTAGATGACCTTGAATTCTTGAAGATTGTGCCTGCTGAGCACAAACTCGGACAGGTCCTGCCAAGCTGGAAAAGCTTTCAATTCTGGGTCATTGGTTTGTAGCCAGAGGACTAGTTTTGATTCAGAGAGGCACTAGGTTATAAGATGTTGAACTTATTGGTCAGTAATTTTGCAGTATGATTTACTAAGGTGGAAAGCTGGTTATTGTGGTCAGTGCCTATGAAATTACAAATCTTCAAAGTAAAAATATTTTTTAAAATTAGCAATAACCAAAACTGCTTATGTATTAACATGTATACCAAATATATTATATAACCTGTGTCTTAGGGCCCATGAAACTCTATGATCTCACAGGACTATACTGGGTTTGATCTAGTATGCTGGGTTCCACCAGTTCTTTGACTTGTTGTTCCTACCCCCAGATTTTAATCTGGAGAAATCTCCATTATAAATTTTAGATATAATATTGCTCAAGTCACAGTTTTTCCAATTGTGGGCAATAGGTCCTCAGTTCCTACACAATCACTCAGTGCTTACACAATGGGTATAGGGTATGAAACAACTTTTATTTCACCCTCACAGAAAATCTATATGTTGATGCCAAATACTAGAAAGGAGCCAATGAATAAAAACAGAAGATGAAGCATGCATATATAGTTCTTTAGACTTATCTGGAAGGTAACTATATTTTTGGGAATGCTGAGCAAGTGCTCTCTTTCACCTCAGATCTAAGATGATGGTTTATTCTCCGGAACTGATATGGAAACATTTTTAAAAGCCTCCTTTTTTTTTCTCTAGAAATGTAAAGATATACTGTTTCTCCCATCTATAGCCCTTTCCAGACCTTTCCTTTGGAAAAGTGGAAAGAACAAAGGCTAAGGCCTTCCTTTGAAATGGATTAGTGTTGCTAATCAAGTTAACTCTTTACCAGGTAGGCCTTTCAACTGGCCTGGATTAATTAGTACCCTTCTGTAACTTTAATGAGATATAAGATCTTCCTCACCCATTAACAGGCCTCAAGTGGAGTCCATTAAAGGAAGTTTGCTTAGGGGAGACTTGCTTGTAGGAAGTCTTTCACACCTCTTATTAATTTCTGATTAGGCCCTGGGTCACGAGAATTGTGAGGCTTTCTGGCTCCAAGAAGTGTGTATATACTCTGAGTTGGTATTTTGCTTTGGGCGCGCTTATGAAAAGGATCTTCTGATTCCCTAGTTGAGATTTTGAATAGCTGAGTGTTCAAAGCTCCCAGACTGCTCAGATGTTAAGACTCTCTCCATCCAGGGATGTATATAAAGTATATGGTTGATTTAGGCAGTCAGAGCCCTGGTTGTTGGTCTTTATTTCTCTTCTTGGATTTTTTCTGAAGTTCAGGGTACTGACTTTTCCCTTGAACTAGTGAATATAATTAAAAAAGATTGTTGACCCCTTAAACAGCTCTCTTTCCAAGTAAAGCAGATCTAAGAACCTGTGCTAGCAGCCATCCTGGGTGTTCCAGTGTGGTTGCTGCTACAGTGACTTACCTGGGGACAGTGTTTTCTCTTTGAAATTTGACATTAGGCTATTTATCACAGGAAGGAACTCTTTAGGGGAAGTGGTTCATTAAGGAACTGAATGATGATTATTCTGAAATGTTAACCCCAAACTATA
>CM053599.1:140008360-140020860 GCA_028646575.1 Pseudocheirus occidentalis | reverse complement strand
CTGCCACCCGCAGTGGTGGAACGGGCACCCATATAATTGAAAACCCTACAAATCATTTGAAGTCTTTATTGAAGTAGATCTATAGGTTGGTTAGAAATGGATACGAAAGCCTAGACCCTGGCCTAGAAATGTATCTAAGCACATTTGTCTGTGTGTAGTGCAGATGGTCAGCAGCCATAGTTTTTCAACAGAAAAAAAGGCATAGTATTGTGTGCATGTTCGTGATATTCATGCTAATTTAAAATTTTCTTGAAACTTATTTCTAATTTTTAGTTAATTTTATTTTAAAACAAATAAAATTATGTTATTCAATGAGCCAGTTTTCTCAAATTGGGGGAAAAAAGAGAGAAAAACAAAATCCTCATAACAAATAAGCATAGTAAAGAAAAATAAATTCCCTCATTAACCACATTCAAAGAATGTGTCTCAGTGTGTTCTCTGACTTCATCTCCTCTCTATCAGGAGGTGGGTATCATGCTTTGTCTTGAGTCTTTGACATCATGGTTGGTCATTCCATTGATCAGAGTTCATATGTCTCTCAGAGGTATTTTTTATTACTTTAGAAAAAATTATTTAGAGTACATATTTTTATTTTGTTTATCGGAAATGGAAACAAGTGTTGACTTGGTTGTAGAAATCAGAATCAGGGAACAGTAGGGGGAGCAGTGGGTTTTTATTTTCTATGGTTTCCTTTTGGCATTGTTGTTCCTCTCAGGTTTTAATGAAAAAACTAGAGTTTCTTATTTCAGTAGATGCAGATCCTAATAAAAATACATATGTCAAGTATGCATAGGAAGAGATTTTTGTATTTGATATTCTTATTACCAATAAAAATAATAAATTGACATACAAAAAACATCCATGTTTTGTTTTTATTTGAAAAGAGAAGTATAGCTAATTAGTAAATGTCAATATTGTGTGTGGGATTTAACTGATTATTCATGAATATTTATGCAAATATTGATGCCAGAATTCCTTTCTTTTCTTCCCCCCCTTTTTTCTCTTTTGTGGGGGTGGTATCTGGTGGGGGCAGTAAGAGCAGTGGAGATGTGGGTTTAAAAAAAAAGTTTTTAGTTATTGATCCAGGACACAAGAACAAGAAAAACAATCTTGCTTGTCAATAAGACTTGTTTAGTGGATTAAAATTTTTTTAAAGTTTTTTTTTTTTGCATAGCCATCATAGGAAGGATGGATTTTGACTGCTAGTGAAGATTTCTAGCTTGTTGCATGGCAACGTAATTCCAAACATTCAGATGGCTTAGGAAATGAAATTCTTCTGCTGTAGTAAGAAGTATAAAGATATGCCAAAGAGCAACAAGCATTTGTTTTCTTTGGTTGTAGACCTCATGATAACAGTGACAGGATGAAAGAATAGTGTACCTGCTGTTTTGTTGGCCGCATTGTGATTTTTTCTTTTTTATTGCAGAGACTGATTGCAGTTGATGAAATATACAAAAAAAAATCCTCAAAGATTATTGGTAGAGTTTAAGAAGTTTCTTGGAAGGGAAATCTTTTTTGTTAAATCTCTATGTGGGAGACTGGAGTAACAGATTAGATTATCTGATTTCTACTTAAAACAGATTCTTTACTTCTGGGATGATGCTTTAAAATGGCCCCAAGAATGGAGGAACATTTTGAGGGACTTTCTTCATCATGAAGAATTATTTAGTTTGTTAAGAGTCTATTGCCCCCCTAATTCTATTATTCTTGTAAGTCCAGAGAGTCTTCTAAAGAAAAATACTGTATATGGATGATAGGGCCTCCAGTTTCAGGTTTTCATGAAAAATACCAGTCCTGTTCTAGACTTGCCCCCTTTAATACAATTGATTATTGAGTCTGCCTGTTTCTTTACAACTGTGATTTTATTTCTCTTGATCTCTTTTCATGCTACACAGAATTTTTCAGGAATCCATTATCTTTTTTTTTTTTTGTTCCCCTACTTTTCAAGTTTGTTTGAATATCTCTTTTAAAACTCAGACTGTAAGATTTCTTAGGAGCCCATTGGTAAAAGGCTTTTGTTATAGGACTACCCCATTCCCAATCTCTGAAAAAACTGGGATGATTAAAAAAATTTTTTTATTCTAGAAATTTAATTACAGCCATGTAATTTCAACTCTTGCATTTTCTCAATAGCTTCTTCCTTTTATTTGCCCTTTTCCTTCTCTACTTGGCGAGATTTGGCTGTTCGCTCAAGGATCTTTTTGCGATCTTTGTCCAGCTTTAGCCTTGTGATAACCACCTTGCTGGGATGAATGCCCACATGGACGGTTGTACCATTGGTCTTCTCCCGCTGCACACGCTCAGTGTAGATCACATATTTCTTCCTGTTAACCTGGACTACCTTGCCAATTTGCTGTCCTTTGTAGTGTCCTCGAACAACCTGTACTTCATCATCTTTTCGAATGGGCATGGAGCGGACATTGTGCTTCTGTCCCAGCTCCTTAGAAAGAGAAGACATAATTTTCCTCCGTATGTGGGAAGGGGCATTGAAATGCCTCTTGCGGTTCCGAAGTCACAAAGGGATTGAACTTCATTTTGACTTTCTCTCTCCTTGCCTGAGCACCTTTCTCTCCCATTGTCTCTCAGGCTCTGACTCCCAGCTTCCCGTGGGCTCTGCTTCCTTTCAGTAAACTCCTCCCACCACAGCCTCCATGTGACTATATTTAGCCTATTAAGGGTCAGAGCTTATCTTCGCAAGCAGGGAACTAAATTTTTTTTTAAAAACTATTTTCTTCTACTGTGGTAGGCAGCATTTTGTAAAACAGTTCAGAGTTGTTTTACATACACTGCCCATCTGATGAGGTGAAATCAGATTCTTTTTGGAATGTCAGATATTCCCTTTAGAGTAATTTACAGCTTTGTGAAGCTGTATACAAGTCAGAGGTAGTGTTTTTGATTCATTTTTGGGATAGATAGGATATTTGTTAGAATTGGTTTGGCTCCTCTGTTGCTAGGTCCATCAAAGGTAGTTAGCCAAATATGTGTCAGCTCAATTCCTTTGATTATGACATACTGTTGGTCTACCTAGCAGTATTAGATTTTCTCACAAAATGCCCCATTGAGCTGAGTACTGGCCTAGATGAGCCTCTGACAATTTTTGGATACTGAAATATGGCCCTTTTTGGCTAATAAGAGATGGAACGTCTCCAGCTTATGTACTTTTAACTTATAATACACCCCTAAAGTTCAAACCTGATAAATTTACTTTTTTCTGAGTAAAAAAACATTTGTGAGTAGGTTCTACTTTTTAGTTTTACTAGCATTAGAGAAATGAAGAAAATAAGTAGATAGTGTTAAATTTAACCCTGGTGTTGAACCTCAGAATGATTTAATTCAGTGCAGGGAGGGTTAAGGAGAATGATGACAGCAGAAGAGAAATGGACTTCTTAGAGATACAGTAGTTGGTAGTTAATTTGAGAAGAAAGATTTTAAAAATTTGTTCATTAATTGCTTGGAACATGTTTTCTGTTGGATTTTTTGATGGTTCTATGTCTGTGATCTCTTCTTTGCTGTTCATCCTGAAATCTATTTTCTCTTAAACATCGGAACGTTACTGAAATTAGAAAAGCATTGCATGTTGAGGTTGACTAATCAATACATGCTTTATTTAGATATGTTTAAGTGATGCCATTTTGTTAGTATTGTTCTTTATGTGTCATGTGACAACAAAATAGATATTTCTATTTACTGTAGATGGAAGAACTTTGCCTTCATACTCTTACAAATCTACCTATCTCACTGGGGAGCCATTCTATGACATGCTGTACTAGGGGGTCACTTTTAAAGTCAAGAGTCTTTAAGAAAAAAAAAACAACCAAATCCACATCCTGACACTGAACTACTTAGTTGACTTTATTTTAAATATCTTACAGTGCTAATGGAAGCAAAGCTTTTTTCCTTTCTCTTCAAACTTCTAAATCTTACAGTGAAAGGAAATGTCTGCAAGGAATCAAATTTAGGCTTGACGTCAGGGAAAACTTCCTAATAATTAGAGCTGGCGAAAGGTAGAAGGAGATCCCTCCTTGGAGACTTTCACACAGAGGTTAGATGTGCACTTGTTGGTATGTTAAAGTGCAGATTCCTT
Organism: Pseudocheirus occidentalis; assembly: GCA_028646575.1. Lineage (NCBI taxonomy): Eukaryota > Metazoa > Chordata > Mammalia > Diprotodontia > Pseudocheiridae > Pseudocheirus > Pseudocheirus occidentalis. The sequence continues at coordinate 140,016,776 of CM053599.1, read as the reverse complement.
TTGTGTATGGTTTGGACTACATAGTCTTGGAAGTTCCTTCTAGTTCTTAAGTTCGATGATTTTTAAATTGAACCTCCCCTGCTTAACCCCAGGCTGTTTGGCATAGGTACTCTGACAATTTACTGTGCTTCACAGTCAAGCTACTTTTTGATGGTCTTTAGCACAGGTCTATTGAAAGACAGAGACATTTAAATTCTTGTTAAAGGGTTTCTTTTCTTTTTGTTCTTTCTTTAAAAAAAATGTTGCTTTTTCCTTTTCGCTATTTAATCATTGAAGTGACAGCTCATACCATTTTATTGGTTAAAGTTTCTAGGTACATGAAACATTTGATGTATAGAACACCATGGTTACGATGATTCCATTGTAATATTTGATGTAAGAATATATTGTTAAGCAATTTGAATCCCTTGTAACTCATTCCTTAATGTTGTACTAGACTTATTCTGAGCCTTTTACAGATAGGAAAAACAGGTCCATTTACATTGAAAGATAAGGGAATGGAAGAAAGTCCATGTTTTGACTTTTAATATTCCACAGTACAGAGGGGCGGCTAGGTGGCGCAGTGAGTAGAGCACCGGCCCTGGAGTCAGGAGTACCTGAGTTCAAATCCGGCCTCAGACACTTAACACAAAAAAACTAGCCTTGTGACCTTGGGCAAGTCACTTAACCCCAACTGCCCTCCAAAAAAAAAAAAAAAGCAAAAAAAAAAAACAAATATTCCACAGTACATCTTGTGAGATTACTTGTTTGATGTGAAGGTCTTTTATATAATAGTGAATTGTTTTCTACTCATATTATAAGACCAAATGCTTTTGTCTGCTGCTGAACTAATCCGTAAAGGAGATTGAGGCTTACTTTGGAGATTTGAAAGGAGACAGACTAAATCTTCAGAGTGTGACACAGCTAAATCAGCATTTTTTCCTTTAAGTTGGGGGATACAGTTAACTGAAAAGTGAAACATAACTGGACTAAGAATCCAATTTGTGAAAAGTACATTTTTTTTTACCAGTCATCTTTATTTTTTTAGATTATCCCTGAAAAGTGTAGAAAGGCTGAACACTTTTATCACTGCAAAGGAAGGATAGTGTGAGCTTCTTTGTGACATTGAAGACCAAAAAATTAAAAACCCACCCTACTGAACTGGCTTTATGAGGTAGAATTTGTTTTCCTGACGAGGAGGAAGGAACCTTACTTAAAGGGATGATTAGTGGATCTCTTTGTGATGGGACAGGAAAGAACCAAATGGTCACTACAACACAGTCGTAGTACAACTGACTGGGTCACAGGGGGAACAGGCATCTGCTTCTTTACTTAGGTCTGGTCCTATTTGATAAAGTTGATCAGCCCATTGGTAGAGGCATCATGAGAGGTCGCAGGTATATCAGGGACCAACTCAGTCAGGCTCAATTTTCTTGGCCTTTTGCTTTCCCAGTTTCATTCTACAATGAGAGTGACTGTTGACGTGCCCTGAACAAAGATCTTGTGTTCATACATGGCAGTTAAAGCTCCAAAAATGAAAGGAATGAGCTTTCTGAAGACAATGGAATTACTAGGATGATTTTCCTCACAGACCTTATGAGGCAGCAGCTCCTTCAAAGGCATCACCATCTTCTTGTGTGCCTCCTCTTTTCTCTTTCCTTTCATCAAGACCTCTGTCTGAGCTAGGAAGTTGGCTAGGAGCATCTTGTGATGAAGGCCATTCCAGACTGGATTCTTTTTCTGAGCAGGGATGAGAAAGTCACAAGGAATCATCCAGGGACCCTGGTGAATAAGCTCATAGAAAGTGTGCTGTCCATTGGTCCCTGGCTTTCCCCATACAATGAGGCCTATATGGTAGTTAAGCCAGGCTCCTGACTTGGTGATATACTTCCCATATACTGGTCATAGGGCAGCAAGGCCTGAGTCTCACATCCAAAACATTTAATGTATCAGATGCTTAGCATGGCAAGTACCATGGAGACATTTTTCTCCAGTGAGGTGGTGAGGAAGTGATTGCCCATCTAGTGAGCCTTGGACAACAGTTGTTCAAAGTTATCAAAACCAACATGCAGCACAGTGGAGAGGCCAGTAGCTGACCACAGTGAGTAATGTCCACCAGCCCAGTTCCAGAATTCAAACTTGAGTGTTGATTCCAAGCTCTTGAATTTTAGGTGCATAAGTAGACAAGGCCACAAAGTATTTTGCCCCAACTGAAGGATCCTTTGCTACCTGAAGGAACCACTCCTTGGCTCTCTCTGCATTGGTGATGGTCTCCTGGGTGGCAAAAGTCTTTGAGACAATGATGAAGAAGGAAGTTTCTGGGTTGAATTCAGCAAAGTCTTGGCAGTATGGGTACCATCAGTGTTGGAGACAAACCAGACATGAGGACCTCCTTTTAAGTAGGGCTTCAAGCCTTCTGTCACCAATAGAGGACCCAAGTCAAAACCATCAGTGCCAGTGTTGATCACATCTTGATCATCTTCCTAGTATAGTCTTTCCAGTCTCCACCATGGACATGCTGGCAGAATGCCTTCATTTTCTCCACCACTTTGTTTACCTGGTACCATGTCCTTGTTGTCCACTAGCAGTGGGTGTATTGGAGTGATTCTGCAGTGCCACATGGAGCAGATCCTAGTCTTCTTCCCCTTGAACATTTATTCCCAAGTACCTTCTACCCCTTGAGACTTAGCCAGCTCAATAAGCATCTTCATCACATCTTTTGTGATGAAGTTCTTGGAATAATCCACAAAGATGTGTCCATTTTTGGTTTTGAGATTCAGGTTGAAATGGTCCTGGTCTGCCTCAGAAAGGCACCAGAGGTTGAATTTGGACCTTTGCTTGTGGTGCTACTAGACGAGCTTTTGGAAGTTTTGGTCCCGACTGAATGTGGCCATGGTGAGGACATGGATGGCTTGGAAGGATATGGTATGAAACTGAATCACTTTCTAGTTTGGAAAATCTGAAAAGTACATATTAATAAAATGCAAAAGCAGCCCTCCAAAAAATCCATGAACAACCAGGGGTCTTAACCGTGTGAGGCTCCTAAGTTCAGTTATCTTTTGTTTGTGAAGTTGGAGTATCAACAGTAATTTTTTTTTCAGGTGATCCAGCAAAAGCTTTAAGATGAAGGCAAATGCTATGTTATTAAAGGGACTTTCTGTTCTCCCATAGAAACCTTGAATTTCAGTTAAAAACCTATCAAACAGAGGAGAAATGTTATTCAATGGGGAAATGCTGTGCTTAAAATAGTTTTGCAAGGGATTGTTCTGATAAATATTAAGTTAAAGTGATTGAGTTGAGGAGTCAAAGCCAAGAGTACCTATGCACATATAGAGCTCAGTGGTGGGTAGAGCCATGTTTCGTTTGTGTTGCTAGGTGAGTGTAGGAGGAGATTAAGAATTATTGCTTTCAGGAGAGATTCTACCATCATTAATCTTCACTAAGTTTCTCTTGCTCTACAATGTCTCTCCTTTAGGGACTGAAGGCTTTTCATTATCTCAATAATGAGATGAGTAGCTTAGAAGTACCATAACAAGATCATCACATATCAGTATTGGATTCACTAGGGAAACTTTTAAGAAATTTTGGGCATATAATTTCATTTTATCTTATCTCTGTCATGTGTGGGTGAGAATTCTGATAATGCTTTGGTCATTGTGTTAAGAACTGCATAAACTGGAGAGAAAAACACATTTGGGTTTATTATTTCCTTTGGAAATAAAGTTAATCACATAATTTTTCACTGTTTTGATTGACATGACTGGAATAAGACTTGCATTCATTAAGACTTGAGAGAAAACTAGAAAAAAGAAATTTGAAAGGTCAGTGTTGAGCTGGCAGAGTTTTCCTAGTAGATTTATTGCTTGATGTTAATGTTTAGGGAAATATTTATGAATATCATATTTAAAAGAGAATAACTCATTCTTTTAAACTAGAATGACAGACTGAACTTAAGAGTCTGAACCATGCTTTCTGTTGATAACTCCAAGGATGAGAGGAGCCCTCACTGAGAAACTTTGAAAACATACCAGAGAAGAAAATGGAATCCTTAAGATTTGATGCTTTGTAGCATGAGATCAGGAAAGGTGGCACATATGGGACCCCAGACTAATCTTTAACCAGGAGATTGGAAATCCAGATCCTATTGCCTGGTACTTTTAAAGAGGATATATATCCCATTCTGGGTGTTAGTGAACTGATGGTTACTGATGTGCAATTACCCTTGTTTGCTGATCATACAGGACTAACTCCTCCACTTTCAAGATTACAGGTAGGTTTGCAGAGCTGAATGGGAAATGTTGACAGTTTCCTTCTTTGGAGTTTTAACTATTAAAGCCTCGAAATATAGGGGATTCTTCTTCCCTTCGTCCTAGCAATTTCTTCAATGGTACCTGAGGATGGCACTTAGAAGAGAAAAAGTATTTGTTCAGACTTTTTTTTTTTTAGCTAACTCCTCCTTTCTTTTAATCAGTCAATTAACTGATAGGCTTTTTGAGCACTTACTATGTGATCGGTGTTGGGGAGGACACAGAAGATAACATAAGAACTGAACCTCATCTCCAAAGATCTTGTAGCCTGGTTGTATAGAATAGCCATACATATGAGAAACATTTGTAGAAGAGAAGAGAGTATTTAAGGAAAGGCAAATAGTGTGAGACAGATAATAACTGTGGTAAAGTTTAGGAAGATGAGTGGGTATTGGGAGTATTTGAGAAAGGCTAAGCTAGGCTAGGTAGACTTAGAATGAGATAGTACTTGAGAGGTCATCTAGTTCAACTTCATCATTTTACAGATAAAGAAACTGAGGCTCAGAGAGGCCAAATTGATGTGACTAGGGTTACCTAGGTCCTAAGTGACAGCCTTGGGATTTGAACCTAGGTCTCTTAACTCAGAACCCTGCATGCTTTCCACTATAACGCATGGTCTTCTGTGATGTGAGAGACTTGAGTAGATTTGGATAAGTAGAAAGGGAGAAAGGTCTTCTGCCTTCTTTCCCCTGTTCATCTAAGACGGGTGAGATCTTATCCTCTTGCCCAGACTAAAGACTTACCTGAGTCTTATGGGTACTGAATTTTATCCATTTACTTGGGGCACTTAATTCCTTGGTGGCTGATAAACAGATTTCTCTCCTTCCCCCTGACCCCCTGAATCTTTTAGTTGCTTCCTTCCTTCCTTCCTTCCTTCCTTCCTTCCTTCCTTCCTTCCTTCCTTCCTTCCTTCCTTCCTTCCTTCCTTTCTTCCTTCCTTCCTTTCTTCCTTTCTTTCTCTCTTTCTCTCTTTCTTTCTTTCTTTCTTTCTTTCTTTCTTTCTTTCTTTCTTTCTTTCTTTCTTTCTTTCTTTCTTTCTTTCTTTCTTTCTTTCTGTCTTTCTTTCCTTTGTTTCATGAAAATAGGGAGCAGAGAGGTGAGGATAGAGTATATCTGATCCATCTTTTCATCATGTGCTTAGCTTATATTAGTTCCTGGGAATGACCCAAGTGTCTGCTTGTCAGTAAGCCTCTGCTTCCCTTTTCTCAGGCAGGTAGACTGGGGTGTCATTTGCTTTGTTTTATTTTGTATTGTACTCAAATGGATAGGGAGTGTGGTGTAGTGACTAAGAAGTCAAGAAAACCTGGATTCAAGTTTGCTTTTGACATAAAGATCAATAAAACAGTCATTAAAAGCTTATACTATATATTAGGTACTGTGCTAAGCTGATACACAGTCATTCAGTCAGATGGCATTTGTTATGTGCCTACTATATGCTAGTGACCTTGCCTTTAACACCTACTGACTGTGTAACACTGGGTAATTCACTGAACCTTTTAGTGCTCTTGGCAACTTTTTAGGACTGTAAATTGCAGAGAAGAGGATCATCTGAATTGGTAGAAGGAGTCTCCTCACCTGGGAGTTCCCTATGCCATTGAAATCACAGATCTAGTCCTTGTCCTTACAGTTCATAATAGTTTATACACCTTAAGCCAGTGTCTGCTTTTGCAATATGAAATCAAAAGTAAAGAAGAAAATGCAAACTGTAGGGTTTTACTTAAAAAATCAGAATCAACTAGTGTCATTGTAGTGAGCTCATTGATTTGTTTTGTATCCAAATGCAAAATAAGAGGTGAATAATATATTATTATCTGAGAAACCCTTCTGTTCTTTGGCTTCAGAACCTCCCGTTGATATATGGCAAGTGGGAAGGAAAGAAGCATTTATATAGCACATGCTAGGTGCCAGGCTTTGTGTTAACTGCTTTACAAAGGTGATCACATTTGGTTCTTACAATAGCCCTTCCAAATAGGTACTGTTATTCCTGTTTTACAGATGTGGAAACTGAGGCAAACAGGTCAAGTGACTTGCTCAGGATCTCACGGCTAATGGGAGGCTGGATTTGCACTCAGGTCTTCCTGACTCCAAACCCAGTGTACTATCCACTGTGCCCCCTAGGTGCCTTTACAAAATCCATCCCAGTATGCATATTAATCTGTGTCAATGACTATAGTACATCTAAACTCTGGGTGAAATCTTAGTCTCCTCATATCTTGTCTTAGAATCAGAATATTATATAAAGGAAAAGAAATATTCACCTTGGTAAGCATTTTAGGTCACAGTAGAAAAGGATCATTTGCTTAGTTAATCAGTATTAAGGCCATTTTCCAGAAGTAGACAATGATGATGAGACCTCTTAGTGGAGTCCATGATATGTAAGTTTCCTCCACTTGCCTCTATACCTGCTACAGAAATGAAGCCTATAGTTTTCCATTTTCAAATCAGGAAGCTTAGTGAAATGGATCAAGTCTGATTGTTAATTGATAAGGGCCTTAGATCAAGTACTTTTTACTTCTTTTGGGTTGGGGTCCTCAATCTCAGTGGTAAGAATGGACAGAGACTAAGGACTGGCTCTTGTAATTGCTTGTACTTACCTGTTCTGTGGTTTGGTGGACCGTGTTCTCCAAAGAATGTCAAAGACAATAGGGATTCAGTAGTATTTGCTTTATTCTGTACTGCTAGAATTCAGGTGGGTGTTGAGAGAGAAATTATGTAAGTGAGTAAAGCTCATAAAGAACATAAAAGTCATCTGGAAAGAACAAAGAAGCTGTTTGATTGATTCTTTTAGCCAGCAGCTTCATGGGGCCAGGAGAACTTAGAGCAGATGGGCAAAGACAATTTCTGAATTTATAGTGAAGATTTTAAAAAAGCAATAGGTATTGAACAAAGCCCACAAGAGCAGATAAAAATGTAAGGAATTAGGACTTTGTAGTGATACATAAATGGTGCCCTAACTCAATGTCTTAGAAGCTGCAGAGTCCATGGAGTGGCTCATTTTGGAACTTAGCAAGCAAAATTAAATCATTCTCCAGCTTATTATTTAAAAGCTTCTCACCCAGCAACCTATGTGTAGAAGGAGAATTAAAGCAGATCTGGGGAGTGTTGAGTCCCTGACAGTACAGGATTGAGTTGGGGAGAGAATGGGATCAATTTATAGGAAATCATACTGTGCCTTCTGTTGATGCCCAATGAAAATAAACTGAATCTCATTCTTTAGGACTGAAACTTTAGCTTCTTGTGACTTCTCATTAACTTGGAAGAAGACAGAAGGTGCTTTCTTTTCTCAATGCAGATTAACATCTTACATAAGCTCTCATACATAGCTTCTTTCTGGATTGGGAGGAAGCAACTTATTTCATCAGAATAAAGCAAAGAAATTTGCCCAAAAAGGACTCCTTAAAATCATCTTCAGTTAAAGAACCCTTATAGAGTATGCAACAGTATGCTGAGTTTAAACTGATCAGTACATGCAAACTCCAAGTCAGATATTTATTTGATTGTGGAGGAAATGATTAGGAGGGAACTATTTTTAAGGGTGCAGTAGTTGTTGTAGGGTATTCCTTGAATTCTGTAGATAGAAAAATAGCTGACACATTTCCCATGGGGGATTCTTTTCTATTTTGTTTGGCTACTTGAAAAGGTGTTTGTTTCTCTTTTTTATCTCTTATCCTATCAGTAATATGTACTTTATATCCTAAATAGCTTTTAAAACATGTTAATAAACCCAACAGGAACAATCAGTTTTAAATTGAATCCAAATTAAAATCGAATTATTTTAAATACTTTCATAAGTAGCTTATTGAGACTCCTTGATTGCTATATAAAGTGAGCATGAAATAATGAAGCTTATTTATGTGTCTTCCTCACATAAGCACATTAGAGTCTTATGGTATGTCTTTTTCAGGATGGTTTAGAAAGCCTTTTAGATCATTAGGTACAAACTCAAGGGTCAATACACTTTGCTTTTTTTGGTATATTTTTAAATTTTAAACTTAAATACAAAATAAAAAAAGAAACTTAAATACTAAAACTAAAATTATACAAAATAAGAAAAGGAAAGAAAAAAGAGCATTGCTATGTGCACAGCAGAACGTAAGAGAGAATTCAAAATATATAGCAATACATTTCCA
>CM053599.1:139988651-140008260 GCA_028646575.1 Pseudocheirus occidentalis | reverse complement strand
CATACACTTACTTATACATACATATATTTAGATACCAATAATCATAGTCATATATAGACATATACATTCGTATGTATTTATGTAAGACTGTACTATACTTATTTATTGTCTGTTTCTCTAAGGGTGGATAGCCTCTTCCTTCATAAGTCCAAATCTTTCCATATTTTTCCAAGTCCACCAACTCATCATTTCCTACACCATAGCAATATTTCCGTCTTATACTGTTTGGTTGTTTTAAATAGTCCAAAATGAAGTTGATAAATATGGCTGTCACATAGTATAGCTTCCCTGTTTTTCTCTTTTGATTAAATCTGTTTTAGCCTTGACTTTGTCTGAGATCATGATTACTGCCCCTGCTCCTTTTTCCCTAACAAATTCTAGTCCTGATCTTTATTTTGTTTGTGTGTACTGCTTATTTCTTATCCCTCCTGATGCCTCTACTTTACTTCTACTAACTACCTTGCCCTCCTATTACTTAACCTCCCCCCCCACTTTCCCTGTTAAGACCTTTCCCTTATCCTCTTATTCCCATTAATCTAAACTTCTATCACCCCATTTAATCTATTCCCTCAGCTTCCCCTCTAGAGACCCCTCCTTTAAACTCTCTCCCCTCCCTGTCCCCATAATGTTTTATTTCTTTCTGAATTTAGAAGGCTTTTATACTCTTCTAAATATATGGAATATATATTTATTATTCCTTCTTGAACCCATTACTCATGAAAGTAGGTTTCCAGAACTACCAGCCTTCCTCTCCTTTCTATTTCCTCTGTGTTGATTCTTTTTCTCCCACTTCATTTGTATAAAATAATTACTCTTTTTATTTGTTCCTAAGTGGTTTTACTTTTTAATGTCATAAAGGCATAAAGTCATAAAGACTCAGGTCTGCCGCAGTCTTTCTTATGAACTGCCCAATTACTAATAATCTTAGACATACGTTTTATATTTTACACACATAAAAGGTAAGTAATCTGTTTTTATTGAGTCCCTTAAAATTAATCTTTGGTATATTCCTTATAATTCTCTTGGCTCTTATATGTCAAATATTCTGTTAAGTTCAGGTTTTTTTTTTTTTTTAACAAGGTCCTGAAAGTCTGACAATTCATTAGATGTTCTTTTTTTTTTCCATTCAGGATTATGCTTAACTTTGCTGGGTATGATATATTCAGCTAGAACCCCAGTTCTTCTGCTCTTTGATATATAGTGTTCCAAGACCTGTGGTCTTTTAGTGTCACCACTGCTAGGTCTTGAATGATTCTAATTGTGCCACTGCCATATTTAAATTGATTTTTTCTTGTTGCTTGTAATATTTTATCCTTGAATTGGGGGTTTTTGAATTTGACTTTAATATTCCTGTGGATTTTCCTCATAGGATCTCTTTCAGGTGGTGATTGGTGGATTTTTTTCTGTTCCCCTCTTGTTCTAATGCTTTAGGACAATTTTCTTTATTTGTTGTTTTATTGTATCAGGATTCTTTTTTATTTTTTTGTTTATAGCTTTCAGGTAATCTGATTATTCTTATGTTTTCTTTTCTTGATCTGTTCTTCAGATCAGTTGTCTTTCTTGTGATATGTTTAACATTCTTTTTCTATTTCTTCATTCTTTATATTTTGTTTTATTGTTTCTTGATCTCTTATAATTTTGCTGGCTTCTCCTTGACCAATTCCGATTTTTGAGGAGTGTTTTTCTTCCTTAAGATTCTAGATCTCCGTTTCCATTTGGTTGATTTTCTTTTCATAATCTTGTTTTTCTTGGATTGTTCTTAGTTTTTTTTTTTTTTTTTTTGCTTTTTGGAGGGCAGTTGGGGTTAAGTGACTTGCCCAAGGTCACACGGCTAGTTTTTTGTGTTAAGTGTCTGAGGCCGGATTTGAACTCAGGTACTCCTGACTCCAGGGCCGGTACTCTATTCACTGCGCCACCTAGCCGCCCCTCTTAGTTTTTTAAAATGAATTTTCCTCAGTCCCTCTCATTTGATTTTTAAAATCTTTTTAAAATTCTTCTATAAATTCTTTTTGGGCAGGGGATGATTTGATGTTACTCTTTGGGATAGAGGAGAGTTTCTTGGCTTCACTATCCTCCTCTGAAGACAACCCTGTTCTTCTCTATTCCCATAGTAACCCTGTATAATTGGATTCTCTTTCCTTTGTCTATTAAAAAAAATTGTAGCAGCTTATTATTGCAATCACCTCTAGACTTGGCATATGGGAGATGGTGCCCCTGGCCTCAGATTTGCTTCATTTATACCCTCTGGCCTCGAACTGAAACCAAGACCTCAGCTTCCTGTGAGTGCCGACAGCCGGAGGTGTCCCCACTCCATTGCTTCTTCCCTCACCAGGTGTGTGCTGGTTTCTTCTCACCTCTGGTTGCATCTTGGCAGCACATCTGGGACTGGTGTTCCTTGTTGGCAGAGGTTCCCTTGATCTTCAACTATTCAGATGCCCAACTACTCTCACTGTCCTGGGGCAAAATTTCTTGTGGCTGGGGCCAAGGCAGTCTCCCAACTCAGCTAACCCCAATACTTACCACTGGACCACATCTTATCCTGGGACTTTTCTTCAGATCTTCTCTGATTATCCCAGGAGGAACATTGTTCTGGACCTACTCTTATTTTTACCACTCTTTGTTTGTCCTGAGAAACTATTTTATCTTGTTTGTGGGGGAAAATCTTGAGAGCTTGGAATTTTCTGACCTGCTAAAAGAGGGTTGTAGAGGATATAAATGTCGAATATCTCCTTACTTGATCTAAGCACAGTCAGAACCTTAGTTTGAATCTTAGCATTTACAAATACTTAGCACGTTTTATTATCTACAAAATGTGGAAAATAATACTTGAGTTAAAGAAATGTTGGACTTCACGTAGCACTTCTCTCATGAATTAATTTACATATGATTTTCCATTATGTCTTCCCTCCCCCTTACTAGCAGTAAACTGCGTGAGGTTAGGTAAGATCTTTTCACAATTTTACATCTTATTCAGTACCCAGGACATGACTTTGTACACAATAGGCATCTAGAAAACAGTTTACTGAATTGAATTGATGAATTGAATGTTGTTCAAAACTGTTTACTATATAGGTTTCAATTCCATTTTTCCTTCTAAATGAGTAATTCTGAATGGTTTGTTCTTTTAAACTTAGTACTCATAGCTCTCAGTTGTAATGAAGGGGAACATTGCTATGGATAATGGATCTTCTGAACTAGAAAAGGACCAGCTTTCTGGAGGTGAGGAAACTTGGTGTGAGGCCACAGTTCCCATCTAACAGATGGTTAAAAGCAATCTATCTGAAAAAGGACCTAGTGCTTAAAGGTATACTATGTTATAGATCATTATCTTGATATGCTATTCATATATTCTGTATTCTCTTTCTGTGTATTATAGCTATATATCTATATACTGTATTCCTAATAGAATGCTGTGTTAATAATTGAAAATTGTTATCTTATTGTTTTTCTGGACTGGTTATCATGAGATTTAGTTACTGCTTTTTCCATTGCTAGTAGCTTGCTGTGTATACTTTGAATCTTTAATTTAACCTTGAAAAGTCTTAAATCACGTGTCTATAAAGTAGAAGGTGAAAAATCCAGGTTCTTTCTTACTACAGGTGGGTAGGAGTCTGAACTAAAAGCATCTTGAGAACCTTGGAAAAAGAGCTAATAATTATTGCCATTATTTATAATAGCAGATTACCCTGCATATATGCCTACATACAGTTGGAGGTGATGTGAAAACCAGTCTGGTTATGAGAATTTTCTCCTTGCCTCCTTGGTAACTTTACTTTTTAGTTTAGAGTGGAGTATGTATATGAGGCAGCATGGAAATTGGCTGTTCATATGAGAGTGCAGCTGGAGGGCAGAAGGAAGCTGTACAGCTTTATATTCTAATTATTTATGAATATTTCACATGTAATTAATCTTCCTTGCCACCAATTAACCCCTACTTGGTAGTGTATGAGGCCATCACAACAGATGTTGGTATCTAGCACCCTGGAGGACATGTACATTCAGTGTTTCTAGCTAAAGAAAGGTCATTGTTTCCCTAGATTGAATTTGGCCTGTCATCTAGCCAACTGGAATAGTAACAGATGAAGTGCACCGTGGTTGATGGCAGTGACTGGGCAGTTGTACTGTTTGTGCTTAGGCCTTTCTGCATCATAGAATCTAAGCATTCCAGAGCTGAAGGGGATCTTGGCCCTCATATAGCATTTTAAAGATTAATAACAGAGGCCCAGAGAAATTGTGATATGGCTAGTTATTAGTAAAATTAGGACTAGAGCCAAAGTCTCCTGATTTTCAATGCAAAATTATTTTTATTGCATGATACTACCTTACTCATAATAGTTGTATTTCTCTTTCTGCTTAGCTCATATAAAACCTCTCCAAAATACCAAGTTCCAAATGCATGTTTTTACCATGTTCTAGCTCAATGGGATTGTCGAAGACGTATCTTTTTCAGCATTGGTCTATTTGGTATTCATTGTTATAATTAGTTTAAAACATGAAGGTAATTCCACATTTTAGGAAAGACATCAGTAAAGTGTAAAATATGCAGAGGAGGATGACAAGACTGGTGAAAGGTCTCAAAGTCATGCCATATTAGGAACAGATGAAGAAATTGGGGTCGTTTGATCTGGAGAAGAGAAGACTTTGAAGTTAGCCGGGGGACCTGTAAGTCATCTTTGAGTTTTTGAAGGTAGATCATGTGGAAGAAGGATAAAACTTGTTCATCTAGATCCCAGGTGACATAATTTAGAACAATGAGTGAAAATTGAACAGAGGCAAATTTTCCTAATCATTAGAGTGATATAAAAGTGGAATGAGTTACCCCAGGATATCATGGTTGGATGATTAGTTCTTAGGTATTTTGTAGAGCAGCTTCTTAGATATGGGTTAGACTGGTTGACCAACTCTGAGATTCTTTCAGAATAGATGTGCAAGCCTCTTTGGTGTGAATACTGAACAACTTTAGAGAGTAGATGATATGACAATGGCAGCCAATTTGGAGATCTGCTAGGTAAAATCTGAAGATCTTGATTTATGAATTGAGGAGCCATGCAAAAAATAAAATACTCACTTTCACTTAGTAGTTATTCTCTGAAAAAGTTTGTGCAAATCCCTATGCTTTGTAACTTGATTCCTATTTCAAATGCAATAGGGAAGTCATTATTTAATTTGTGAATCATTGTAAAATGTAGGCTCCCTTTGTTATGTGAATATTTCTCAAAGGATTCATATTGATCTGTGATTTCATCAGTGTAAATCGTTCCACTAATAATGAAGATTTAAACCTAATCATTTCTGTCTACCTTGTGCAAGTCTTGTCTATATACTGCCATAAGTTTGCTAGTGGAGAAATCCATCCAAAATTGTGGCAGGTGTTCCTCTCTTTCTCCTGACATTGTATGGATAATAATGGAGCAGAGAGAATGTGCATTGGTTATCTTTTGCTCTAATTGCCAGATCAGCCCATCCTTTTTTTTTTATTTCTATGTTGAAATAATTTGCTTAATTCTCCCTCCCCAAATTTCTTATTTACTATACTATACATAGTATATCTATGCTATACTTTTTATATATACACACACATATAATATATATTTACCTTATATACTATATATATATATACACACCTTGTATAGTATACTGTCTATGTCCTTTGACCTTACTATACCTACATACATAGTAAACTATACCTTCTTTACTATACCTAAAATATAAATATATATATGTTCACATATACATACACATGCATATATACTATATATAATACTATACTATACTTATACTATACTCACACCCGTTGTGTATCTCTCTATTGACTTCTTTGTGTTACTCATGGAAGAGAACCATAACCTCTCAAAAAACAGTTTGGCCTAACCATTCACATAAGAAAAACTTAACAGATGAAAAATGTCTGTTGTCTAGATTGTGACATATAGTTGAATGGACAGCTTATAGAGCTTATCTATCAATAAACATATCTTAGACAGATAACACAGATGGTCAATGAGTTGAGCCCTGGATTAAATAGGAAGAGAACAGCTGGCTAAATTGCTTTCAGGAAATTGTTGTTGTTTGTCCTTTGCTTTTGAAGAGGACTAATGATGTCATAGAGTAATGTGTGAGTTGCATGTAGGTGAATTAGAGTTACACTCTCTTCCTGAGTCATCAAAATCCAGTGGCAGGACAAGTCAAGATGACTGGTGATGGCCTGGGATGTAGTGGATGACCTTGGCACCTAAAGTGTCCAGTCAAGCTCTAAGCATGTCACAGTGCCTGCTTCAGCCACCTTCCATGGCTGTTAGAACAAATTTTTCTCATCTGTTCTTTATAAGAAGTCTTCACATACTTGGGTAGATATTCCTCTAACTCACAGACAACTTTGAGGCCTGTGAGTTACTCTTAACCTGCTTTAGTCCATCTGTTGAGATGGTTTTTTTACCAGGTTGTGCATGCTGTGCATGCTACAGCTTCTTGAAGCCACAGGTGAGAGTTGGGTCTGTCAGGTGGACACCAAGGATGTATGAACAGCCCTGAAAAGGGCTCAGCAAGTCCTCACACCAGAGCTGCTAATCCTCTTGAACACCCTATATACCCTAAGGAAATTGTAGTTTTTTTTTTTTTATGGCATCAAACCTCTCCTGAAATAAAGGCTTATCTTTTGAAAACTAATATTTGTATAGTCTTGTTGTGTAATTTCAAGTCATGGAACACTACTCTCTCCAAAGCCTTAAAAATTATTAGAGGCTCCTTGCCTCCCTAATTTGCCTGTGTCAATTTGAACCTTTAGCCTAGTATTTGTGGCACAGTCTTTTGAACTGTGCTAATTCATATTGTTCTCAGATGATATTGAAATGAAAAATGATAATGGAATATGGAATTCTAAAGCTGGCTAGAAATGTAGAGGTCTTTTGGTCCAGAGATTCTTAACCTTTTTGTATCATGGAGCCCTAAGAAAGTTAGAGAAGCCTGTGGGCTTCTTAGAATGCCACTTTTAAATGAATAAAATACAGTACATAGAAGCAGAAAGGAAAGCACTTATATTGAAATACAGTCATGAAAATATTCAAGACAAGTTCACAGACCCAAGGTAAAGAACCATTGATCTAGTCCCCTTGTTTGACAGGTGACTGAACTGGTAAAGAGACTTGTCAGTGCTCTTGACAGAGCAAATTCCTTGATTTACCACATTTATTGGCCTTTCCACTATGTCATTCTGCCTGACCTGGTCCTGCCTTTTTTAGTAGGTTTGCATCCTGGTTTGGAAAAGACTCTCAGTGGAAGAAGAGTTGATTCAGTCTCATTGAAAGAGTGAGTGGTGAGGCTCACTAAACTGTGTTGAGAGTTTACTTGATCATCTTTTTAAAAATTAGTTTTTCTTTTTTAAAATGTATTTTATTCTGAATATAAGAAATAAAACAAGCATTTCCTTAGCAATAGAATAGAAAAGATGATTGCACATGAAATTGCAAATCTTTTATGTACAACTTGCTATTCCTTTTAAATATATAATAAAGTTATTTAGCTTAATTTCCTCCCCTTTTTTCTCTCCTTTGGGTCTTAGAAATGACTACCATTAGATACATAGATGTGTGTTGTGTTTGTGTATGTGTGTATAAAACATTCTATGCATACTTCTGTGTATTAGTTCTTTATCTGGATGCTTCTAGCATCTTCCTTCATAGGTTCTTTGTAGTTAATTTGGGGATTTGTAATAATCCAAATAGCTTATTTGCTCAGAGTTGGTCTTAAAACAGTATCACCATTTTTGTATACACTGTTCTCTTGGTTCTGCTCATTTTGTTCTTCATTATTTCATCAAGTCCCTTCACAGTTTTTTCTAAGATCATTGAACTCATCATTTCCTACAGCACAGAAATATTCCATCACAACTATATAACACAACTGCTTTAGCTCTTTCCTAATTGATGAACATCCCTGTAATTTTTAGTTCTGACACCACAAAGAGAACTACTATAAATATTTTAGAACACATTGATTCTTTTCCTTTTTTTTTATTAATTTGTTTACCTTTAGTTTATAAGATTCAGTTCCACAATCCCTTGAGTTTCAAATTTTCTCCCCCTCCCTCTCTTCACTCCCCCCTCCCCCACCATGGCAGCATGCAATCAAATATAGGATCTGCAAATACCTTCACATTAAACATTAGTCAGGTTGTAAAGAAGGATTATAACCAATGGAATGAACAATGGGAAAAAGGAAACAAAACAAAAGAAGAAAAAGAAAGAGAGCAGGTAGTTTGCTTCAATCTGCATCCTAACTCTGTAGTTCTGTTTCTGGATATGCATATCTCTTTACATCGTGAGTCTTTTGGAGTTGTCTTATAGCCTTGCATTGCTGAGAAGAGCCCAGTCTATCAAAGTTGGTCAGCACACATATGTTGTGTCTGTCATTGTGTATAAATTTCCTCTGGTTTTGCTCTTCTCATCGAATACCAGTTTGTATAAATCTGGGTTATTATGAAGTTGGTCTGCTGCTCATTTCTTATAGCACAATAGTATTCCATCACATTTATATACCACAGCTTGTTTAGCCATTCCCCAGTTGATGGGCATCCCCTTGATTTCCAGTTCTTTACCACTACAAAAAGAGCTGCTATAAGTGTTTTTGTACATACAGGGCCTCTTCCCACTCCTATGAACTCTTTGGGATACAACCCTAGAAGTGGTATGGCTGGGTCAAAGGGCATGCACTTATTTATAGCCCTTTGGGCATAGTTCCAAATTGCTCTCCAGAAATGGTGAAATCAGTTCACAACTCCATAAGTGTTCCAATTTTTCCACATAATCTCCAGCATTTATCATTTTCCTGTTTTGTCATCTTAGCGAATCTGGCCAGTGAGATGTGGTACCTCAGAGTTGTTTTGATTTGCATTTCTCTAATCAATAGTGATTTAGAGCATTTTTTCATATGCTTGTAGATATCTTTAATTTCTTCCTCTGAAAACTGCCTGTTCATATCCTTTGACTGTTTATCAATTGGGGAATGACTTGTATTCAAATGAGGTCTTTGTCAGAGACATGGGTTGTAAAAATTCTTTCCCAGTTTTCTACTTCCCTCTTAATCTTGGTTATATTTATTTGTTCAGAAACTTTTCAATTTAATGTAATCAAAATGATCCATTTTGCATTTTATAATGCTTTCTAACTCTTGTTTGGTCATAAAATCTTCCCTTCTCCATAAATCTGACAGGTAAACTATTCCTTGCTTTCCCAGATTGCTTACAGTATCAGCCTTTATTCCTAGATCATGCACCCATTTAGACTTGAATTTGGTATACAGTGTTAGATATGGTCTATGCCCCATTTCTGCCATATTATGTTCCAGTTTTCCCAGCAGTTTTTGTCAGATAGTAAGTTCTTATCCCCAAAACTGGAGTCTTTGGGTTTTATCAAACAGTAGATTACTATAGTCATTGACTGCTGAGTCTTGTGTACCCAATCTATTCCATTGATCCACTACTCTATTCCTCAGCCAGTACCAAGTAGTTTTGATGACTGCTGCTTCATAATACAAAATCTAGCATGGTGAGGCCACCTTCCCTAGCATTTCTTTTCATTAATTGCCTTGATATTCTGGACCTTTTTTTCTTCCAAATGAATTTTGTTACTGTTTTTTTCTAGCTCTATAAAGTAATTTTTTGGTAGATTGATTGGTATGGCACTAAACACGTAATTTAATTTAGGTAAAATTGTCATTTTTGTTATATTAGCTTGACACAGCCACAAGTAATTGATGTTTTTCCAATTAGTTAGATCTGACTTTATTTGTGTGAAAAGTGTTTTGTAGTTGTGTTCATACAGGTCCTGGGTTTGTTCTGGCAGGTAGATTCCCAAATATTTTATAACATCTACAGTAACTTTATTTTTATTTTTTTTTAATTTTTTTTTGTCATAGGGATTTTTGTTAACAGACCATTAGAAAAATAATCATGGTGAATTCACCTTCAGTTCATTCTTCTAATAAGCCTTTAGTGTGATCTTCCCTGTTACCAGCATCTCCACCTTCCACAAAATGTGTAGTCTTTTTCTTCATTCTGCCTCATGGAGAAGATAATTTGAATGGCCACAGGAAGTTGTTGACATCTTTGAAGTGCTTGTCTACAGTGTAGATCTCATGGATCAAGTCCTCCATGCAGATGATTCCATATTTACCAAGAGATTTTGCAATAAGGGCATTACCTGTCAGGGAAATTCTGTTTCTTGATCTTGCCATAACCACGTTTGTAAATCAAGTCATTCACAGACTTCAGGTTTGGATAACCCCATGCAATGTATGTTTCCACAATCCTTAGCATGTTAATCAAGGCCTTGTTAAGCTTAACAAAAGTGCCATTGAAGATTTGGTGAAGGTGAAGGAGCTGCAATACTTTTTGGACCTTTGGGCCAACACCATTGATACCTCTGATTCTGATCACAAAAGCTAACTTGGGTTCAGCAGGTACATAGCAGTTGCCAGCTTTGTGTGCCTTTCTAGCCAGTCGGATTTCACTTCTGTGCATCTGTCTGTAATCCTTATGGTAGGCTTTAGCTTTCTCATAGATAACTTTTCTCAGTATTTTATGAAGCTTTTTTATAGCCATCTTCTTCTTCAAGTGTTTGGCCTTCAGTATTACAAAAGCCTTCCTCTTTTTCAGAAGGGATTCTGGAACAAATGGTAGCTTCTTCTTTTCTTCTACACCCGCCATGATTCCAGTTGGAAAAAAAGTACAGTAACTTTAAATGGGATTTCTCTTTCTATCTCTTGCTGTTTAATTTCGTTAGAAATATATAGGAATGCCAAGGATTTATGGGGGTTTATTTTATATCCTGCAACTTTGCCAAATTTATTTATTATCTGAAGTAATTTTTTTTACTTGATTCTCTAAGTATATCATCATATCATCTGAAAAGAGTGATAGCTTAGTCTCTTCTTTGCCTAATTTGATTCCTTCAATTTATTTTTCTTGTCATATTGCTACTGCTAACATTTCTTGTACCAAATTGAATAAGAATGGTGATAGTGGACATCCTTGCTTCACCCCTGATCTTACTGGAAATGCTTCTAGCTTATTACCATTACATATAATACTTGCTGATGGCTTTAAATAGATGCTACAAATTATTTTAAGGAAGACTTCTGTTATGAGAATCTGAAGATCTTCCCTGCCCTTAGGCTCTTTGATAGGCTTAAGTGCCTCTGAGAACCTTCCCTGATTTGAAAGTATACTCTGCCCCCTAATAGGCTGAATGTTGTCACATGGAGCCTGTGGCAGGAGGCTTGTTTTTCAGGAATGCCCACACCTTATTGCTTTGTGATTGGGCAGTGGATCAAGAGGGCTGTGACATTCTCTGATCCAGGAGAAGGCTATATATACACTGATGTGAGGTTTTTGCTTTGGGGCTTACTTTGAGAAGAGTTATGTGATTTGGCCAGATGAGACTCTGGGCAGCCATTGAGCCCCCCGGGATTTGAAAAACCCAGATGTTGGTACTTTCCTCTCTGGTAACTGAATAGGTATGGATGTTATGGTCAGATGGTTGGAAGCCCATTTTCTGATCTGTTTCTTTGTCTGCTTGTAACTTCTGCTTGTATTCTGTTTGCATACTCTGAAGTTCAGGGTGCTGATTTTTTCCCTTGAACTAGGTAAATGACATAGGTTTGATTGATTAAAGTAAGATTATTAACCCTCTTTGAGTTGCTTTGCTTTAGAAAAGCAGATCTAAGAACCTGTGCTAGCAGCCACCCTGGGTATGCTAGGGTGCTTGCTGATACAACTCCATTTATTTCTATACTTTCTAGTGTTTTTAATAGAAATGGGTGTTGTATTTTGTCAAAAACCTTTTCTGTGTCTATTGAGATAATTATATGGTTTCTGCTAGTTTTGTTGTTGATATGATCAATTATACTTATAATTTTCCTAATATTGAACCATCCTTGCATTCCTGGAATAAATCCTACCTGATCAAAGTGTATTATTCTTGTGATAAGTTGCTGTAGTCTTTTTGCTAATGTTTTATTTAAAATTTTTGCATCTATATTCATGAAGGAATTTGGTCTGTAATTTTCTTTCTCCATTTTGTCTCTTCCTGATTTGGGTATCAGTACCATATTTGTATCATAAAAAGAATTTGGTAGGACTCCTTCTTTACCAGTTTTCCCAAATAATTTGTAAAATGTTGGAATCAATTGTTCTTTAAATGTTTGATAGAATTCATTAGTAAATCTATCTGTCCCTGGAGATTTTTTTCTAGGAAGTTTGTTGATGGCTTGTTCAATTTCTTTTTCTAAGATGGGGTTATTTAAGTAATTTGATTCCTCACTAGTAAATCTGAGCAACTTATAGTTTGATAAATATTCATCCATTTCACTAAAATTGTCAAATTTATATGCATACTGTTGGGCAAAATAATTCCTAATTATTGTTTTAATTTCCTCTTCTTTGGACGTAGTTTCACCCTTTTCATTTTTGATACTCGTAATTTGATTTTCTAATTTCTTTTTTTTTTTATCATATTGACTAAAGGTCTGTCAGTTTTATTGTTTTTTTTTTCCTAATAAAACCAGTTCTTAGTTTTATTTATTAGTTCAAAAGTTTTCTTAATTTCAGTTTTATTAATCTCTCCTTTGGTTTTCATTATTTCTAATTTGGTATTTAATTGGGGTTTTTCAGTTTGTTTTTTTTCCTAGGTTTTTCAGTTACATGCTCAATTTATTGATTTATATTTTCTCTTTTTTTTATGTATTCATTCAGAGATATAAACCTTCCACTAAGAACTGCCTTTGCTGCATCCCACAAGTTTTTGTATGTTGTTTCATTGTTGTCATTCTCTGTAATAAAGTTAATGATCACTTCTATAATTTCTTGTTTGACCCACTCATTCTTTAGGATTAAATTATTTCGTTTCCAATTAGTTTTTAGTCTGTTTTTCCATGGCCCTTCATTACATATGAAATTTAGTGCATCATGATCAGAGAAGGATGCATTTAATATTTATGCTTTTCTGCACTGAATTGTGAGTTTTTTATGCCCTAGTACATGATCAATTTTTTGTGTATGTGCTATGTACTGCTGAGAAGAAGGTATATTCCTTTTTATCCCCATTTAGTTTTCTCCAGAAGTCTATCATATCTACCTTCTCTAAAATTCTGTTCACCTCCTTAAGTTCTTTCTTGTTTGTTTTGAGGTTAGTTATCAAATTCAGAGAGAGGAAACTGAGGTCCCCCACTAGTATGGTTTTGCTATCTATTTCTTCCTCTAATTCCCTTAACTTCTCCTCTAGGAATCTGTATGCTTTACCGCTTGGTACATATATGTTAAGTAATGATATTGCTTCATTCTTGATGGTGCCTTTTAGCAGGATATAGTTTCCATCCTTATCTGTTTTAATTAGATCTATTTTTGCTTTTGCTTTATTTGAGGTAAGGATTACTAGCCCTGCTTTTTTAACTTTTGCTGAAGCATAACATATTCTACTTTTACCTTTACCATCTTATCCCCTTGTTTTAAATGTGTTTCTTGTAGACAGCTTATTGTAGGATTGTGGTTTTTAAATCCATTCTGCTATCTGCCTCTGTTTTATGGGAGAGTTCATCCCATTCACATTCACAGTTATGATTACTATCAATGTCTTCCCCTCCATCCTATTCCCTCCCCTGTTTATGTTTTTGTTTCTTCCTTCTCCCTTCCCCTCCTTAAGAGTTTTCCTTTTTTGACCACCACCTCCTTCAGTATTCCCTTCCTGTCCCCCCCTCTCTTTACCAACCCTTTCCCCTTACTACTATTTCCTTCCCTTTTAACTACCCCCACGTTTTCCCCCTTACCTGTCCTATTGCCTGTAGGGCACAAAAGATTTTTATACTTAATGTAGTATGTTATTCCCTCCTTGAACCCAAACCTATGAGTGTGCATTTCGTACAGTGCCCCTCTCTCTCTTTCTTTTTCTCCTTTCCTACTATTATAATGAGTTTTTGTGTCTTTTCACATTTGAATCCTAAACTTAACTGATTATGTTGATCCCTCCTTGAACTGTAATGAATGAGAATAAAGTTTATATGATGTTCATCTCCTTCCCTTCTTTCCCTCTACTATAGTATGTTTTTAATGCCTCTTTGAGTGGCATAATTTACCCTTTTCTGCCTCATCCTTTCCTTTTCTCCCATTACAGTACCTTTGTTCCCCTTAATAATGTTTTTTATCTTCAGATTATGTTCATTTATACCCACACCCTCTATGTATATCCCTTTTAAATGTTTCTATAATTATATAAATTTCAATATTGACAGGTATCAGCTTATCATATAGGGATGTAAACTGTTTTTATTGAATCACAAGTTCTGTGCATGTGTGTGTGCATGCATGCGTATGTGTGTGTTTTCCTTGTTTAACTTTTTATGTCTCTTTTGAGTCTTGTATTTGGAGATCAAAGTTTCCATTGAGTTCTGGCTTTTTCATCAGGAAAGTCTGGAATTCCCTTATTTCATTAAATGACCAACTCCTTGCCTGAAATGCTATGCTCAATTTTGCCGGATAGTTGATCCTTGGTTGCAGTCTAAGCTCTTTTGCCTTAGGAAATATCAAATTCCAATCCCTCCAGTCTTTTAATATAGAAGCTGCTAGTACCTGTGTAATCCTGACAATAGTTCCATGATATTTGAATCATTTCTTTCTAGCTGCTTGCAGTATTTTCTCCTTGACCTTGTAATTTTGGAATTTGGTTACTATGTTTCTTAGAGTTTTCAATTTTGGATCTCTTTCATAAGGAGTCTGGTGAATTCTTTCGATAACTGTTTTACCTAGGACTCTAGGATCTCAGGAAAGTTTTCTTTGAAAATCTCTTGGAGGATGTTGTCCAGGCAGCTTTTTTTCATCATGGCTTTCTGAGAGACTAATAATTCTTAGGTTATCTCTCCTGGGTCTGTTTTCCATGTCAATTGTTTTTCCAGTGAGATATTTTTCACTTTCTTCTAATTTTTCAATCTTTATATTTTGTTTGGACTGACTCTTGGTGCATCTTAGAGTCCTTAGCTTAGATTTGACTGATACTGATTTTTAGTGAATTATTTTCCTTGGTTATTTTTGAAGCTCCTTTTTTAGGGAGATGTTTCCTCCAGTTAGATTTTGAACCTCCTGTCCTAGATCACAAAGTTTACTTTTTAAGGATTTGTTTTTTTCAGTGAGATTTTTTTTTTAAGTTTGGTCAATATAGATTTAAATTTATCTTCTACCTCTCTAATTTGGCTTTTAAAATCTTGACCTATTCCAAGAATGCTTTCTGGGTTTGAGACCAGTTCATATTTCCTTCTGTGATCTCAGGTGTGAGTATAGAGTCCATGTTGTCCTCTGAATTTGGTTGCTAGCTATAATAGGATTGTATCATTCTTGATTTCACAGTTTTCTTCTTGCCCATTATGATTGCCTATGTCCTGTCTTTTAGAGTGAATTTCTGCTTCTGGGGTACAGAGGGCTCTGACTCATCCTTTTCAGTCTGGGAACTAGGGGCTTGGTTGTTGACTTTGTGTGCTGTTGCCTCTGGGTGACTAGACTGAAGCCAAGGCCAGGACTCTCAGTGTTTCCCTTGGGTTATCCTGAGGCTCACAGAGTAACATGTGGGGGAGGGGTCATCTGGTCACTTCAAGTTTCCAGCTCTGTGCCCCTGGGCTAATGCTCAGGCAGGCTCAGCAGGTGGTGGCTGGCAGTGCTGGTGCCTGCAGATTCCCCTAGTGGTGCTAAGGCACACCTGGGCTTCTGTTGTTAGTGCTTGCTTACTCCATCCCCCTGGGCTTCAGGATCTCTTCTCTGGTCATCTGAGGTGGGGCTTGTTGGGATGCCTTCCACCTGTCACTTCAGTCTCAGCACAGCTTCAATCACACCCTTCCTCTAGGAGTCCCAAGTCTGGGGCTGTTTGCACTGTTTTAGGATTTTACACTGGGGGGAGCATCAATCTCTGGGTTTTCTGAGTCAGGGAGAAGGATTAGAGCAGCTAGGGTTTACTTTGCCATCTTGGCTCCCAGAAGTTCACATAGGTGATTTTTAAACATCTAGGTTGCAGGCTGATAGCTGCAGGAGAAACTGCTGCCATAGGCCTTGCACTTTTTCTTATTCAGCTCAGTCTAATCCTCCTTGGTCTGGTGGTGAGACATCTGCGAATTGCCCTTGGGGTGGGTGGATTGGCTGACTGGGGCTCCCTCTCACTCTGCTATGTTCTGCTCTCAGGTCCACACTGGTGCAGTCCCCCCCGTGGTCTGCGCTTCCCCTGCCTAGACCTACCTGGGCACTTTCCTGGGCTGGGAATCTGCCACACTCTGTCTCCCAATGGATTCTGTCACTCTAAAATCTGTTCAGATTTGCTTTTTAGAGGTTTGTGATAGAATTCATGGAGGTATTCAGAAAATATCCTGCTTCTGTTCTACCATCTTCAATTCTTTTCCTTTTTCCCTAATAGTCTTGTGAAACAGACCTAGTAGTGGTGGTATTGTTGATTCAAAGGCAGTTTAGTAAGTCTTTGGGCATAATTCCAGATTGTTCTCCAAAATAATTGGATTACTTAAGAGTTCTGTCAACAGTGAATTAATGTCCCAATTTTTCCATATCCCCTCCAACATTTGTTGCTTTCTTTTTCAATCATTTTAGCCAATCTGATAGGTATAAAATGACGTCTCAATATTGTTTTAATTTGCATTTCTCTAATCAATAATGATTTGGAGCATTTCTATATTGTTTTGATTTCTTTATCTAAAAACTGCCTGTTTGTGTCCTTTCGCCATTTATCAAATGGGAATGACTTTATATTCTTTTAGATTTGACAAAGTTATTTATATATTTGAGATGAGATGTTGATTTGAGAGACTCTTATACATCCACCCCCCACCCTTCAATTTTCTACTTTCCTTCTGATTCTGGCTACATTTGTTTTATTTGTACAAAATCTTTTTAATGTAATGTAATCAAAAGTATCCATGTTACACCTCACACTGTTCTCTCTCTTGATTATGTTTACATTTTTCCCCTATCCATAAATCTGATGGTTAATATGTTACATGTTCTTCAGATTTTCTTGTAATCTCTCTCTTAATAGCTAGGTCATATATCCATTTTGACCATGTCTTAGTAAATGGTGTAAGTTATTGTTCTATGCCCAGTTTCTGCCAGACAGCTTTCTAGCTTTCTCAACATTTTTTAAAAGCAAATAATGAATTCTTATCCCCCAAACTTAAGTCATTGCACTTGTCAAACAGAAGGTTACTATATTCATTTGCTATTGTATATTGTGTCTGCTCTGTTCCACTCACCTATGTTTCTATTCTCAACCAGTACTAGATAGTTTTGATAATAATGTAATATATATATATATATATATACACACACACATATGTATATATACACAATACATATATACACATATAAAATATTATATAAGTATGTGATATCTATTTTATATATGTATATATGTGTATATATGTGTGTGTACAAATACATATACATATACACATACATATACATGCACATACACATACATATACATATATACATACACATATATAATAGTACTTTAAGATCTGGTAAGTCATTCCCATTTGATAAATGGTGAAAAGACATAAACAAGCAAGGGATTATGTGTGTGTGTGTGTGTGTGTGTGTGTGTATGTGTGTGTGTGTGTGTATGTGTGTGTGTGTGTGGATGTGTGTACATCTATACGTAGGCAGAGGGCATAGGGTGAGTTGAATGTGAAGGGATGATATAAAAAAATAAAATTAAGAGGTGAGAGAGGAATATATTGGGAAATAGAGAGAGGGGGAGACATAAAATGGAGTTGATTATCTCAAATGAAGGACTCAGGAGAAGGCTGCTACAATGGAGGGGAAGGGCAGGAAGGTGAAAGGGAATGGGTCAACCTTACTCACATTGGATTAGACTTAAGGAGGGAATAACACACACACTCAGTTGGGGATCTTACCCTACAGGAAAGAAGGGGGAAGAAGATAAGATGGGGAATGATAAAAGGGAGAGCAAATTGGGCAAGAGGGTAGCTAGAAGCAAATGCTTTTGAAAAGGGACAGGGTCAAAGGAGTGGGGGGTGGTGGAATTGGATGGAAGGAAATACAGTTAGTCTTTCACAATATGACTACTATGGGAATGTTTTGCATTACTACACCTATATAAAGTACATTAAATTTCTTGTCTTCTCAATGGGGGTGAGTGAGAAGGGGAGTAGGGAGAGAATCTGGAATTCAAAGTTTTAAAAACAAATGTTAAAAAAAATTAAAAAATTGTTTTTTATATGCAACTGGGAAATAAGATATACAAGCAGTGGGATATAGAAATCCATCTTGCCCTACAAGAAAGTAAGGGGCTGAATTAGGGGGAACATAAGAGAGGGAAGATTGGGTGAAGGGATATTCAGTATGCTTGCCATTGGGGGTAGGAGTAGGGGACAGAGGGCAAGAAAATCTGTAACTCACAATCTTTGAGAAATGAATGTTGAAAACGAAAAATAAATTTTAAATATGCATTTCAAAAATTGTCATTTTTATTATATTGTCCCTGTCTACCCATGAACAATTACTGTTTCTCCAATTATTCAAATATGATTTTATTTGTATAAAAAGTTTTTAATAATTTTTGTTCATGTAGTTCCTGGGTTTGTTTTGGTAGGTGTACTCTTAGGTATTTTATACTGTTTAGAGTTATTTGAAATGGGGTATGTCTTACTATCTCTTCTTGCAAGGTTTTATTTGTGATATGTAGGAAAGCTGATGATTTATGTGAATTTACTTTATATCCTGCTTCTTTGCTAAAATTATTAATTGTTTCAACTAACTTTTTAGTTGAATCTTTGGAATTTTTCAAGTATATCATCATAGTGTCCTCAAAAAGAGATAGTTTTATCATCTTATTTCCCATTCCGATTCCTTCTACTTCTTTTTCTTGTCTTATTGCTGTTGCTAGAATTTCTAATACAATATTGAATGATATTGGTGACAGTAAGCATCCTTGTTTCACACTTGATATTACTGGAAGGGCTGCAGTTTGGTTGTTATCCTTCATTCTTGAAGAGGATCAAAATGAAATCATGATGCTAGAGTCAAGTTTCAGTATGTCCATTTGTGGTTGATCTGACCAATATGAGCTTGAAATGCTCTATCACAGGTCAGGCATCCACACACACTATGACATTTGGGGCAAATCTTCCAAATTTGCACATCCTATGTATGTTTACTTTCAGCTGTTTCAATTCTGCTTTGTTCATAATAGTATCTTCTGGGGGCGGAGCCAAGATGGCAGCGTGGTAGCAGCAAGGTCCTGCAGCTCCCACACCGCCACCCTAAACACCCATAAAATATGAGCCCAGAGAAAGTCTAGGACTCTCAGACTCACAAAAATACACAGAACACACCTCTCGCTGAAGGCAGCTCGGCAGCTGGGGCTCAGCGCGGCTGCTGGGAGCAAAGGCTGGAACAGCCAGAAGAATAGACAGCGGCCAGGCATGGGGCAGTGGGAAGGAGCTGAGCAGAGCCCCGCAGCCAGCCTGCACAGGTTCTATGGCCTCCAGCACCTCCACATCTGCCAAGGCATGAGGAGCAGGACAGGAGAGAGGCAGCTTGCACCACATC
>CM053599.1:139962972-139988151 GCA_028646575.1 Pseudocheirus occidentalis | reverse complement strand
AGGGGAGGGCAGGGTCTGGGGGAGGGAAGCTGGAAGCACACATTTCAGTAAAGGGACAGGGACAGGGTAGAGAACAGAACAAGGCGGGGGGGAGGGATAGGAAGGAGAGATGGATGATCATGTCACAATATGTCCACTGTGAAGATGTCCTGTATAATCACACATCCATAGCCTGTATTGAAGTGAGTGTCCTTCCAGTGGGGGTGGGTGACAAGGGAGGAATGGAAAGAATCTAGAATTTAAAGTTCTGTAATACCTGCAACTCGGAATTAAGATATACAGGGACTGGGATAGGGAGACCCTTCCTGCCCTACCAGAAAATAAGAGAGCAGAGCAGGGGAGGGGCTTTACAGTGGGATTGCTGTTTTAGGGTTGGGGCAGGGGCAAGACGGGGAGAAAATTTGTAATGCAAAAATGTAATGAAAATCAATAATGTAAACAAGAAAACATAATAGTATCTTCTTTGATTAGGGCATGCCATGCTATTTGTCCCTGCCTCAGTGTCTCCCATGTCACACATATATTGCTTCTCCTGACCGCCATGTGAATGCTTGTCCTGTGTGAGTTCTGCATGAGGTGGGCTTTTTGGCAAGCTTACATTTTGCATTTGAACAGTGTGACCAGCCCATCTGAGTTGTACTCTCTGAAGTAGGGTTTGGATGCTTGGCAGTTTTGTTTGAGTAAGAACCTCTTGCCAGGTGATTAACAGAATCTTCCTAGGACAATTCAAATGGAAGCGATTCAGTTTCCTGTCATGGCGCTGGTAGACTGTCCAGATTTCACAGGCATACAACAATAAGATCTCTAACTTATCCAAGAAAAATCCATTTATACCATTACTTTTTTTTTGCTTTTTTTTGGAGGGCCGTTGGGGTTAAGTGACTTGCCCAAGGTCACACGGCTAGGTTTTGTGTTAAGTGTCTGAGGCCGGATTTGAACTCAGGTACTCCTGACTCCAGGGCCGGTGCTCTATTCACTGCGCCACCTAGCCGCCCCCTATACCATTACTTTCAAAGGTTATAATGGAAATGAGTATTGTTGTATCTGTTAATATAATCATATGATTTTCATTAGTTTTATTGTTGATGTAATAAATTTTGTTAATAGCTTTCCTTATGTTAAACCATCCTTGCATTCTTGGTGTAACTCCCACTTGGATGTATAATATTTGCAATATATTGTTGGATATATTGTAATACACTTCTATGACATATTTCACGTTGCCTTCTATTTTTTCATTTGTTTGGACCTGTTTAATAGTATCTTGATTTTTCATAAAGTCATTTGCTTCCATTTGCTCCACTCTAATTCTGAAGGAATTATTCTCTTCAGCAAGCTTTTGAGATTCTTTTTCCATCTGGCAAATTCTACTTTTTAAGGTATTCTTCTTCTCATTGGCTTTTTGGATCTCCTTTGCCATTTGAGTTAGTCTATTTTTTAAGGTGTTATTTTCTTCAGTTAGATTGTTGACTCTCTTTACATGATTTTCTTGTATCATTCTCATTTCTCTTCCCAATTTTTCCTCCACTTCTCTTATTTAGTTTTTAAAATCCTTTTTAAGGTCCTCTGTGGCCTGTGTACACTTCTTATTTTTCTTGGAAGCTTTTGGTGTGGGAGTTCTGACTATATTGTCTTCCTCCCATTCCATGCTTTGGTCCTTTTTGTCCCTAAAAAAGGAATCTAAAGTTGGATTGCTGGCCTTGTTTTGCTTCCTTTTCCTGCTTATGTTGCCGGTCAATTACTTGGCTTTTGGGCTCAGTAGTAAAACTCTGCTTTCAAAGGAGAGAGCTCTGTCCCAAGTCACTGGGATTTCTGCAGCTGCCAGAGGTATTAAGGGGCTGCCATGTTTTGCAGCCCCTACCAGCTTTGGCTCACTGAAAATGCACCTCAGTACCATCACCCAAGAACATGATTCGATCCAGGCAGCTCAAGGCAAGAGCATTTAGCCTCTGAATGATCATTTGATCCCCCTGTAATCTTCAGGCTGGAAGCTTCTGAAGCAGCCATGTGGAGGTGGCTGCTGCTTCAGACTGCTTCTAGCTCTGGAGGCAGTTCTGCTGGACCATCTCCCCCAAATTTAGCTGAGTTCCACTGACCTTTTCCCTTTGTCCTTGGTCTCGTGGGTTGGTAATTCTGGAAGTCACCACAGCTGCTGATGATCCGCTCTCCTGAATGCTACAGCTGCGGGTTCTCCTGGACACGCTGGGGCTGAAACCACATGGGGCTGGGTTCTGCTTCCAGCATGCTGCAGTGACCACCTGCTGGGCTGCATTCAGCGGGAGCTTTGTTATTCTGTTATTTTTGTGGAGTCTGGAGCTCTTAAATTTGTTTAGAGTCATCTTTTATAGCTATTTGAAGTGGTATTGGGGGGAGCTCGCAGAATTCTTCTGTTTCTACCCTGCCATCTTGACTCAGCCCCCTGTAATATACTTCTAGCTAGTATATGATTTTTGCATCCATATTTATTGAAATTTGTCTATAATTTTCCTTGTCTTTTTATTCTTCTTTGGTTAATTATCAATATCGTATTTTTTTTCCATAAAAAGTGTTTGGTAGGATTCCTTCTTTACCTCTTTTTCCAAATAATTTGCTTACTATTGGAATTAGTTAATTTTTAAGTGTTTGATAGAATTCACTTGTAAGTTCATGTGGTCCTGATGCTTTTTTTTAGGAAACTCATTTACTGCCTTTCTTATTTCTTTTTCTAAAATAAGTCAATTTAAATATTCTATTTCCTCTTCTGCTAATCTAAGCACTTTATATTTTTGTAAATATTCTTCCATTTTACTTAAATTGTTAAATCTATTACATATTTTTGGGCAAAATAACTCCTATAATTGCTTTGATCTCATCTTCTTTAGTAGTATATTTACCCTTTTCATTTTTAATACTAATGATTTGGTTTTCTTCTCGCTTTTAAATCATATTAACCAGTAGTTTATCTGTTTTATTGGTTTTTTCATAAAAGCACTTCTTCGTTACATTTATTGATTCAATGGATCTTAGCTTTTTAATTTTGATCATCTTGAAGAATATAGTGATGTGTCTGAGACTGGCATTTGAAGTTGACTTTCACCTTGCTTGATTAGAAGTGTGACTGCATTTTGACCCCATTGTGTCACCTCCCTAGTGATCTTTCAGACACATGAAAATTTTCCTCTAAAATAATATGAAAAGAATGATGAAATCTTTCCTCATGTCTGATTAATAGTGCATGATGTAAGAGCAGAATTGGGGAAACCTTAATAGGTCAACCTTTTCAAGGCTTTGGAGGATAATAGATAGTCTATTGTCATTTGAAATCTGTACTTTGTCAAGTAATAAAGTAGAAGGAGATCACAATGATAGAAACTAAATAAATAATGAAATCTGCAATGTTGGAAAGAAGAGAGAAAATTATATAGTACGAACAGTAGCTCTGCTATTGTATGTCACTTGTGGTTGATGAATTGCAATATTTGTTAGCTCCATGAAAATAAACCCCAAAGTTACCCACTTTACTATCGTAGAACAGTGGCAGCAATGCGCTGTGGCAGAATGTGAATGCATGTTATCGTTGAATGCATGTTAACAAATAGTCAAACTCTTAGAAAGCCAGTTTTATTAGGATTTTGGATCTCAGCCTCTCCCTGGTTTTGCAGTCACTGTGAATGTTCCTTTGCAGAGTAGTCAAGAATAGCTCTGACAGCAGTTCTTGCTGAGGCTGATATATTTTTTTTTGACTGTGAATATTGGACTACTATTCTTACTATTTGTAAGTTCTATTACAAGTCATTCTGATGCTGACAAGTATATGGAGACATTGTACTGGACTGAAAATGCACATGAAGCGGTAAAAGGGATGGTAAAGGCTTTACCACTTGTGGTTTGTATCACATCTGTGTTAGTCAAATGTGCTGTATCCCAGTGGTGGGCTTTGAGGCTATACAATTTGTGCTGTTCAAAGGCATTTTTGTATCTAAGTATGTTAAGAATAGCGTGATTTTCCTTGGAGGAAGAGAGGGAACATATTTTCCAACATGCTGAAGGTTTTCTTCCTTTTTTCTTTCTTTTTAAGTTTTTCACTTGGAATCTTGACTTGACTTGGAATATTTTGGTGGTTATTGGAATTCCTATATTCTGCCCTTTATTCTTAGCGCCTGGCCTTGTGCTTCATAGGGTGATTCATAGATATATAATGGCCTATGTTCTTTATTGCATTGTGGGGACATCACTTTCTGGCTCTTATTTCACATGATGTACCTGATGATCGTGTTTTAAATGACAGAAATCTCTCTTTTCCCAGAAAAGTTACAAATTTTCTGGAAGCAGAGACTACTATTCTGTATTCACTATGCTAAGAAATTAATTACTTTCTTTTTGAAGATTGCACATATTTCCTTTTAGAATTCTCTGAAAAAAATGTTTTGCCAAGCATTCCAAAATCATTGCTGACCTAGTTGCATAAAGTGTAATATTCTTTTACTTTCAATCATAGACCCTTAAGGAAGTTCCATTTGGCCTTGCTTATACTTGTGAGAGTGGCATGTCCTTAGAACAAATCAAAATTATAGTCTGAAATTGTGCTAATATCATGAAAATTAGAAAAATGCACTTTCCTAAAAATTTTGCAAATTCTCTGGAGGCTGAGTCCACTTTTGTTTTCACAGTGTTTACCTAATCCCCTTCTCTCTACATAGTTGGAACATGGTAAATACAGGTAGATTCCTCCCTGTCTTATAATCATTCCACTCAGAAATGAGCCAGTAATCCACATAAAGGAATGATTTCTTTGGTGACCCTCTCCTTTTGTTGACATCCCTTTTGGAGGATCCTGTGTCTGGGAGCATTACATGGTTGTTGGAGTAGAAACTATTAAAAGTACTTTCTGCCCTCCACTCCCTTCCCACCTTTTTGCTTCTGTAGCTTTCAGCCTGTATTGACTATCTCCTAGAACCTCCAGATGGTCTTTATACACCCTGTTTCACTCCCTATCTTCCTCAGCTCTGTTGGGGGTGGGGTGGGGAATTGGGGCTGTCTCAAAGTGAAGCATTCCAAAAGGATATGGGAATTCAGGACTCCTGTTATTATTTAGGTATGTTATATTTTAGGCAGATATTTCTGTACTGATTTAGAAAACTGACCATCATTTATAATATTATTTCTATATTAAATCACATCTTGAGTTCCAAAATAATTTACTTAAAATTGAACTTTTTGAAATATAACCTGTTATTAGTTGGAGAATGCCTGTACTTGTTGAAAGAAATTATGTACTTTGTACAGAATTACTCTATATGCTATGTGTGGCATATAAATTTTCTCAGAATTAGGATAAGGTAAAATACATGTAAAACTGAAGGTGTGTTGAACGTAATTTGGTTTCTTTTTAAGAAAAAAGTGCTTTAGAATCTTAAATTGCTTTAGAGTTATCATTATCAATAAGAGCTACCATTGCACTATAGCTGTGAAGTGCCAGTTAATAAGAAGTTCCAGGTGGTAAAATAATGGTTAGTAGAGATGTTACAGAATTAATTAATTATCATATTTATTCAGGACCTAAAATTAATAATAAAGGCACTATGGTATAGTCAATAGAAGGCTTGAACTCAAGAAGAATTAGGTGTAGATCCTGCCTTTATCTCTCATATTTGATTCTAGATAAGTCACTTTACCTCTACCTGCTCCTTAGGACTTTTCCACCTGGATGGACTTTAAATAAAATATGTCCAGAACTGAATTAAGTTGTTTTGTTTTGTCTCTATTCCCCACTTGGAAGGAAAAAAAAATCAGTTGTTTCTCTTGACTTTGTTAATGGTATCACCAGTCTCTCAGTTTCGTAGGCTAAAACAGTAAATAATCTCTGATTCCCTCCCTTATCTTTACGTCCTCCATCCAGTCAGTTGCAGAGTCTTTTCAGTTCTGTCACTAAAAAATATGGTTCCAGATCCATCCTTTTTTCACCTTTTCTGCTGCCACAACTCTGGTATTGGGCCCAGTGACCTCCTGAACAATCATTAACAGACTTCTAATTGATCTTTCCACCTCTTGCATCTTCCCCTTTCTATTTATTATGCCATAATATTCTTTCCAAGCCCATCTGTGATGCTGTTACCTTTTTGCTTTCAACAAAACATTTATCATCTTTCAGTTATTCTTATGTTCAGGCTAGAGAGAGATCTTGCCTAGATGATAGTGCAGCATAGCGGATTGGGAACTGGTGGAATGACTTAGTCCAAAGACTGGTCCCTTATGGTGCAATGTTGGTTTTGAAGGAGGGCCTCAGAGTCCATGGGTCTGTGTTCTTCAAATTCTTTTTTAGATTTAGATTTAGATCTGAAGATTCTAAAACTGGGGGAAATTAAAGGAAATGGAATAGTTAGATTTGTGGATGACACGAAGGTAATGCATTGGATGACAAAGTCAGGGTCCAGAAAGATCTAAACAGGTTAGAGCAACAAGCCACCTGTATAGGTGGGACTGGATGACTTTTAAGCTTCCTTCAAACTCTCAGATTCTCTCCTTCTGTGCTCATGTCATGAATTGCTCTTTATTGCCAGAGTGAATTCCCACAGAGCTAGATCTCCACCTTGCTGAAATCATAGATCCTTTATGTATTTGCATAATAATGATGATAGTAATTGCTAGCATTTATAAGAACTTCTAAAGTTTGCAAAACCCTGTAACGCCAGTGCAATATTTACACGATAAAGACCGTGACTATAAATATTGCATGACATTTGATTGCAAAATATGCCAGACTCTCCAGATAGAGGATAAAATTGAAGGATTTAATTAGATACCAGAAAACAGAATCCCAAAACCAGTAAGCCGATTCCATCATAGTACCAAAGATATTCAGAAGCCATAATAACGTTGAGAGCCATGCCATCCTCTAGCCTTCTCACAAACCAATGTAAGATCAATATTTACTCACAAAACCCTCTGTCTCCTCGCCTGAGCTTCTCTCTCTCTAACTGTCTCTAACTGTCTAGTTCTCTACCCACTTCTTTTCTGTGAACTCCGCTTCTCCTCAGCAAACTCCTTGTACTACAGGCTCCGTGTGATCACATTTAGCCTGTCAGGGGGCAGAGTCTATCTTCACAGCAGGGGGAGGTCTTCAAACTCTCTCCACCCCCCACCACCTCTGGTCTGTTAAGGGGCAAGGAAGATCTTCAAATTACTATTCCCATTACAAACACTTTATAATTATCATCTCTTTTTATCCTCATGATAACTCTGGGAGGTAGGTGGTGTTATAATCCCCATTTTATAGATGAGGAAACTGAGGGAGCCAGAAATTAAATGACTTTCCCAGAGTCACACAGCTAGTAAGTGTCTAAAACTGCCCGCAAAAAGGCTATTTCTGGTGAGGGAAAGAACATATAAGTAGATAAAGAAGTAGAAGACAATTTGAGGAAGTAGGGGAAACTAACAGTTAAGTAAGTCAAGAACAGCTTTGGGCAGTGTGTGTTTGTGAAATGGAGTCCTGCAGGAAGCTAAGAATTCCAAGGTGTGAAAGTCAATAGAGCACATTCCAAATATGGGAATAGCCTTTGCAACGAG
This sequence comes from Pseudocheirus occidentalis, assembly GCA_028646575.1. Lineage (NCBI taxonomy): Eukaryota > Metazoa > Chordata > Mammalia > Diprotodontia > Pseudocheiridae > Pseudocheirus > Pseudocheirus occidentalis. The sequence continues at coordinate 139,980,606 of CM053599.1, read as the reverse complement.
ATAGAAACAGGAGATCGAATATCAGGCTTATGGAACAGCAAACAGGCCAGTTTGGCTGGTACATTGAGTGTGGTAAGGTGAAGTGATGTTGGAAAGATAGACTGGATCCAGAGCGTGAACTATTTTATACGCTAAATTGAGGAACTTGTCTTATTCTAGAGGCAATAGGGAGTCTTTAAAGATTCTTAAGCAGGGGAGTGATGACCTATCATATAGGAAGATTATTTTGACAGCTGTCTGGAGGACAGGTTGAAAAGGAGGAGAACCTGGAAACAAGGAAAACAGTTAGGAGACAGTTGCAGTATTTCAGGTGAGATTTGATAAGGATATGAACTAGGGTAGTGGCTATGTGAATAGAAAAATGGGGATGAATTTGAGAAATGTACTAGTAGAGTGAACAAGATATGGCAAGTGATGGGTTATGGAAGTTAGCTATTAAAACATGAGTAATATAAGAGCAGATCAGAAAATTATTTAATCACCCTTACATATCAAAAATGTAGGTATAGATCTCCATTTTCATTAAGTTGATAAAATATTGACATTAATAGATAAACTCTCCTTGAGAACTAAGAGTTAGTCTATTACTGTATATTTCTGTCTTGGTTCCAGGATACATGAAAGACTGAATTAAAAAATTTATTAAGTGCTTATTTTGTGCCAGGCACTGTGTTAAGGATTGGAAATACAAAAACAAAATGATAACGATCCCTGTTCTCAAGGAGCTTGATAAGGGAAGAAAACCTATTTTAGGGGCTGCAGGGATGGTTAATTGATCCACAGGGATGTCAGTTGGCATTCTATTTCCAGAAGAAATAGTAGTATTGGCTTGGTTACTGTGTCCAAAATAGAAGATGGAAAGTGAATTGGGGGCATGTGAGTGGTGGCAGAGTAGATGGCAAGATGGCCTGTCAAGATGACTGGAAGTGTTGTATCTAGACTGGCTAGATGTATTGTGTTTACTGAGTTTACACTCACTCACCAATAAAAACAACTCAGGCCCAAGAGGGGAGTTCCAAAATTGAGTGCATTAACTTCCCCAAGGATGAGGACATATTATGTTTAGGTTTAGTCCAGAGGGTGCTATTCTAGTTGGGGAACAAGTCAGGTGGCAGCAGGGCAAATCATCACTTGTCACAGCTCTCAGCTTTGATTTCAATGTTTTCATGACGGAAATTTTGTTCACAGAGACAAATTAAATCTAAATATTTCTCAGAGTTTGGTCCCATAGCCAGAAATTTCAGGTAGTTTTTTCCTAGTAGCCTACTGGTTCATGTGTGTTAATTAGGTAAGACTTCTTTTTTTTTCCTAAAAGTTTCACATAGATCAATCTAGTTCTCAGGAGAGTGTACCGACTATATTTTCTTCGAGGTCTTAGGTAGAAAACCTGAATTTCATATTAACTACATTGTACACTCCTCAAATTTTCCACAAATCTTAACCAGAGTGACTTTTCTACTATAAAAATAGCAATGAATGAAAAAGCATCCTGTTGTCTCCTTTTAGGGCTCAAACAGAGATTGGCTTAAACAAAGAATCTTCCAATTTCCTGAGCCCTTGATGCACGACTAAAAGATTGTAGAGTTTTCAAGGTTTCATTGTGATAAAAGCTAAGGACAGCTGATCCTACCTGTTTTGCAAAAATATATTGTGTTAGATAAAGATTTTTGAATCTGACCTTTTTCTTGGTCGCAGTGTCATGGTTTAGACTGAATCACTTGAATCTGTTGCAGGTTATCTGTTTTCAACATTTCCACGAGTTTTAAAAAATTTAGAAAATGGATATCAGATTATTTCATTTTTGAGTCTTTGTTAGTGATTGAAAATGTGGTGATTGAAACATTAAATTTATGTTAACTGTATGTTTTAATGCATGTGAAGGAAAATAGATGCTCTTTTTTATTTTATTTTATTTTTTAATTAATTTTTCATTTTCAACATTTATTTCCACAAGATTTTGAGTTCCAAGTTTTCTCCCCATCTTTCCCCTTCCCCACCCCAAGATAGTATGCATTCTGATTACCCCTTGCCCCAGTCTTTCCTCCTTTCTATTACCACCCTGCAAGAAAATTTTCTATACCCCATTGCCTGTATATTTTTTTCCCAGTTGCATGTCAAAACAATTTTTAACATATGTTTTCAAAACTTTGAATTCCAAATTCTCTCCCTTCTTCTCTCCCCACCCACACTCATTGAGAAGGAAAGCAGTTCAATATAGGTTATACATGTGTAGTTATGCAAAACACTTCATAATAGTTATGTTGTGGAAGACATAACTTTATTTCCTTCCATCCTATCCTGCACCCCCAATTTTTTCTATTCTCTCCTTTGACCTTTTCCCTTTTCAAAAGTGTTTGTTTCTGACTACCCCTTCCTCCAATCTGCCCTTCCCGTCTATCATTTCCCTCCTCTCTTCCTCTTCCCCCTTACTTTCTTGTAGGGCAAGATACCCAATTAAGTGTGTATGTTATTCTGTCTTTAAGCTAAATCCAATGAGAGAAAGGTTCACTCATTCCCTTTCACCTCCCTCCTCTTCCTCTCCATTGTAAAAACTTTTTCTTGTCTCTTTTATGTGAGATAATTTACCCCCTTCTAGCTCTCCCTTTCTCTGTCTCCCAATATATTTCTCTCTCACCCCTTAATTTTATTTTTTCGATATTATGCCTTTATATTCAAGTCACCCTGTGCCCTCTTTCTCTATATCTGTATGTACTTATGTTTGTATGTGTATGTGTATGCATATGTATATGTATATGTACATGTACATGTACAGGTATAGGTATGTGTATGTGTATGTGTATGTGTATGTGTATGTGTATATGTATGTATGTACATATATAATGTGTACACACACATATATTCCCCTCAACTACCATAATTCTGAGAAAGGTCTCATGTGTTACAGTTGTCATTTTTCCTTGTAGGAATATAAACAGTTCAACTTTAATAAGTCCCTTATGATTTCTCCTTCCTGTTTACCTTTTCATGTTTTTCTTGATTCTTCTACTTGAAAGTCAAATTTTTTATTCATCTCCAGTCTTTTCATCAAGAATGCTTGAAAGTCCTCTCTTTCATTGAATATCCATATTTCCCCCTGAAGTATGCTTAGTTTTGCTGGGTAGGTGATTCTTGTTTTTACTCCTAGTTCTTTTGCCCTATGGAATATCATATTCCAAGCCCTTTGATCCCTTAATATAGAAACTGCTAGATCTTGTGCTATCCTGCTTGTGTTTCCACAATACTTGAATTGTTTCTCTCTGGCTGCTTGCAGTATTTTCTCCTTGACCTGTGAACTCTGAAATTTGACTACAATATTTTAGGAGTTTTCCTTTTAGGATCTCTTTCAAGAAGTGATTGGTGTATTCTTTCAATTTGTATTTTGCCCTCTGGTTCTAGAATATCAGGGCAGTTTTCGTTGATAATTTCTTGAAAGATAATGACTAAGCTCTTTTATTGTAAAATTTTGGCTTTGAGATAGTCCAATAATTTTAAAATGATCTCTCCTGGCTCTATTTTCCAGGTCAGTGGTTTTTTCCATTGAGGTATTTCACATTGTCTTCTTTTGTTCATTCTTTTGGTTCTGTTTTATAATTTCTTGATTTCTCATAAAGTCATTAGCTTCCATTTGCTCCATTCTAATTTTGAAGGAATTATTTTCTTCAGTGTGCTTTTGGACTTCCTTTTCCATTTGATCATTTTTGCTTTTTAAGGCATTCTTCTCCTTATTGGCTTTTTGGACCTCTTTTGCCAGTTAGGTTAGTCTATTTTTTTAAGGTGTTATTTTCTTCACTTTTTTGGTTCCCTTTAGGAGGTGGTTGACTCATTTTTCATGATTTTCTTGGATTACTCCAATTTCTCTTCCCAATTTTTCCTCTTCTTCTCTTACTTGATTTTCAAAATTCCATTTGAGTTCTTCCATGGCCTGTATCTAATTCATATTTTTCTTGGAGACTTTTTATTAGGAACTTTGACTTTGTTGTCTTTTTGTGGTTGTATGTTTTGAACTTTGTCACCAAAGTAAGATTCTGTAGCAGTGGTTCTCAATCTGTGGGTTGTGTTCAATTTGTAACAATGAAAATACATCCTGCATATCAGATATTTACATTATGATTCATAACAGTAGCACAATTACAGTTATCCAGTAGCAATGAAAATAATTTTATGATTGGGGGTCACCACAACATGAGGAACTGTATTAAAGGGTCGTGGCTTTAGGAGGGTTGAGAACCACTGTTCTGTAGTTTGAGTTTTGTTTTTTTTGTTTTACACTCTCTGCTTATTTTCTCAGCCTAATACTTAACTTTTTAATTCTTTGTTAAGGTGTGTCTCTGTTTCCATTTTGGAGGGTATACTGTTCCAAGTTTCAGTGGTTTTATGCAGCTGTTTTCAGAGATAATTCTAGAGGCTTGTTCACTGCCACTGCGACCTCTTCCGGCCTGGCACTGGGTTTGAACTGTGCGCGTCTCTCACCTGGTCCAACAGAGTTTTCCCCCCAGTGACATTCGACTTTGTCTTTGGCTCTTATGGATTGAGAAGTCTGGACGATACCACAGCTGCCAGTGATTTAGTCACCTGAGGCCTGCTTGAGCCTTGTCTGTGCTGGCACAGCCTATGCTGAACTGTATTCTGCTCCCAGCCTGGTGTAATAGACCTTTCCTGTTGGCCTTCCAGGTTGTCTTGGGCTGGAGATGTGTTTCACTCTGTCATTTTCTGCATTCTGCAGCTGTAGAATTTGTTTAGAATGATTTTTTTTTGCAGTTGTTTGGAGGGTTTGGGGGACGGCTCAAGCAAGTCCCTGCTTTTACTCAGCCATCTTGACTCCTACCCCCAAATGCTCTTTTTAAAAATTAAGAACTAATTAGCTGGGAGCTTGGCTTTCAATATTTGGAGGTTATTTAGAAAATAATTGTTTCTCTCTCTCTTTTCTCCCTTGAGGTATAGATGTAGAAAACTTGTTGTTTTGGACAGAAGAAGGAAGAAAAATTTAATTTGTTGCATAGGGCACTTCAACTCAGTCCTTTAATAGGAATAAAAAAAATTGTTCATAAGCCATTCATTGCTAACAGGGCAATGAAAAACTCATGAAGTGAGAACAACTTTTATAATGATATATTTAATTGAACAGAATACCCGTCGCATTCCATGTCTTATTATCTGGAAATGAATACCCTTTCAATTTATCAGAATGATTAACAGTTTAAGTTCCAACACTCATACTAATAGCTAACATTTATATAACATTGTAACATTTGCAAAGTGCATTATCTGATTGGGTCTTGAATGAAACATTGAGTGAGCTTGTCTAGAAGATGATAAACTTATTTTTTCTTTCCTTCCTAAACGGTAATCTGATCATCCTCATACGTGAACTTGTTTATGAAAGGCATTTCATTAGGGATGGAAATATTCTATAATGTGATATATCCCTTATGATATTCCATATTATAATCACAGTTGCTAATTAAATTTTTTTCTTAATGCTGACTTTTTTCTGTCTTGGTTTTAATTAATTCATTTCACATGTATTTTTTTCTATATTGAATATTCCTTTTTAGGAATTTAAGACAGGAAAGCACAATCTTGTTTTCCTTATCAAAAATGTTAAATGGCCCCCACTCTTTTTAAAGGATAAAATCTCAACTTCTTAGCGCAGCATTTGTGGCCCTGTCTTTCTGACCTACTCTCTTTTTACACCCTTCATAGACACTATACTCTAGCTAAGTGGGTTCAACACTGCCCCCTGAACTTTCATCACTCATTCTTACATTTATGCCTTTGCTTATGCTTCCTTTCACCCTGAAAGTGTTCCTAATTCCTCTTCATTGATCCACATTCTAACTATCCTTTGTGGAACCAGCACAAATCTGTGCTGGCACTAATTGAGTCCTTGTCTCAAAGCATTCCATTACTTAGAGAATTCTGGAGTTGGACAGGATTTTAGAGGACTGTGGAAGTATGCTATGGTATCTCTGGTAGATCTTGAATACTTCAGTGATGAGGAACAAAATAAATTTTGAGGCTTCCCATTCTTTTTGTTGAAATCTCTTGATTAAAATCTGTATTCCTGTAACATGCAACCATTACACCCTTGTTATGTCCTTTGTATAACAAAGTAGAATAAGCCTGATTCTTCTTCTAGATGATGGGCTTTCAGATATTTGAAGATGACTGTTGGGTTCTTCCCTAACCTTTCTCTTTTTTCAAGCTAATGCTCCATAGTTCCTTAAACCCATTCTTGTATTGCATGGTTTCTAGACACTGAAGCACATTGTTCAGGGTTTTTTGTTTGTTTGTTTGTTTTTTGACTGTACTGCAGTTTGTCAATAACTCCCAGAACTGAAAAGATATACCTTTAACAGGACAGAGAACAATATTAATTTCTCTTTTTTAAAAATACTAAGTACTTCTGCTAATACAGCTTAAGATTTTACTAGTTTTAACTTTTTGATACTCATTACTAACTTATATTGTATTTTATATATACCTACACACGTACATGTATATATATATCCACATATAAAAACACAAACTTTTATCCATATATGTATATATACATCTATAGATCTCTATCAATATATCTTACCTGTTTAACTGGATTGCAAAAATTTTTGAGGGCTGGCTCATGACTTGTATCCCCCATTGTGCCTAGTATCTAAATATATTTGATAAATATTTGTTGATATAAAATCCCACTCATGGCAGCCACCTTGAAAATTAACTTTTCTGTTCCTTCAGATCAGACCGCTGGGGATTATTTCTCTATAGAACAAAGAACCTCTTCCAGACAAGTTATTTTTAATGACATAGGATGCTGAAATATAAAGTGATGTAATAGGTTTGACCTGTTACTTAATCTGGCCTTGTTTTTTTTCTCCTTTAGATGAGCTGCGTCAAGCTATTGTAGCTATGATGAATAGAAAGGATGAATTGGAAGAAGAAAACAGGTATCTTGTGGCTTTCCAATTGTCAAATTCTGCTCTCCCCTAACCCCTTTTTGGTGCTACATGTCTGAGGCTAAGTGGTTATATGTGTGTGTATAAATATATATGTGTATATATCACATATATATACACACATATATGTGTATATGTATGTATATATGCAAAGATGTACAAAATAGCATTTGAAAAATCTTTTTGTGACTATGTCTTGTAGCATATGCTTGCTCTCCAGAATAACAAGGGCACATTCTTAGTTTCCTGAATCGCTATTATTATTAAGAGGTCCTTAAATTGTGTAGTACTTTTAACCATTCAAAAATGTTTTTAACTCTCTTCCCTCATTTGACAAATGGATGTTGTCATTCCCATTTTTAGTACAGAATGGTTAAATCACCTTTTTGCCCATTCAGAGGGTTAGTGACAGGCTAAGGTGTGACTAGAAATGAGGTCTCTTGACATCAGGTTCAGGGCTCTGGAAAGATGGAAGCATTTGTGCCCTGAAGCATTTCACATCGTTCACCTAGTGAGTAAGAAATTGCCTTCTGTTTGATGATTGCCCATGTTTTCCTTTAAAAATCTCTGAAAAATGTTTTGCAGAGCTTTCTAAAACCATTGCTGACCTAGTTGCATAAAGTGTAATACATTCTTGTTGTAGATTTTAGGCACTTAAGGAAGTTTCACTTGGCCTTGCTTATGCTTGTGCAAGTGGCATGCCTTTAGAACAAATGAAAGTTTTAGTTTGAAACAGTGCTAATACTCTGGTGTCATGTAGCAAGATTTATTCGGGTAGTTAGTGTATAAGTGGGCTTCCTCTCAGAAAAAAAAAAAAGCCCTATACTTAGATATAATGTTGGTAAAGTCACGTTTGGTTTGCTTTTCAGCAGTAACATTTGAGTAGCTTTGGAAAGAACTGCTGTGTACTCATTGTTTAGAACCAGGAATTATGCTCATAGGAGAACTTTTGGTGGGTTGATAAACTTTGGAAGGCAAGACATAATTTGTTGTGAAATGATAGAATGTCAGCACAAAATGTGTTTAATGGATAATAATAATGGGTACCTTTTAAAGAAAACATCTTTTGTATAATTTGCACATTCTGTGCATGCTAGCAATGCCCTTGATTATTTTCCCAACCTCTGCATTCATTTTCTTTGCTAAACTCCTTTTCAGTAAGGCTTTGACAAGATGACCCTTATTTTAAAAAAGGAAAAAAGCAAAACAAAACATAAAAGGCTATTTTAATGCAGTAAAGGTTTAAATATGGTTTCTTTGGTACTCTCTCTATAATCTGGGTCAGGCTAATCTTTTACTTTCATTGAAACTCAAATTGGTGACTTGATAACTGACTCTTAGGTATATATTTCCTTGGTCTTACTGACTCTCGCTCAGCCCTGTCATATAATGTTCTTTTTGTCCTGAGACTCTAGGACATGCTTTGGAACACTCTTTAAATAACTTTACCTGAAGGATTTTAAGTAGAATTTTATTTTAGAGCAGAGAAAAAAAAATCAACTGGATTTTAGCAGTAACTATTTTGGGATTGATGGGCATTTGGCTTTTGATGTCTAAGAACTTATGATACCCCTTTTCCCCCAGATCATTGCGCAACCTGCTTGATGGAGAGATGGAACATTCGGCAGTGCTCAGGCAAGAAATTGACAACTTGAAACGAAAAGTGTCAGAACAGGAGGAGCGACATGTGGCAAAGATCCAGGCACTGGCAAGGTGGGTAAAATGAAGTTGAAAGCAAGGAGTGGGTTGTGCATGGAATCTTGTGAAGGGTAGTTTTATTTTTAAAGACTATAAGGACATTGACCAAATAACGTGCTGTTCTTTAGAAATACATTTAGAAGAGAGCAGGATATAAAATCCTTTCAGGAAAAGTAGCAAGAGAAACATGAAAATTGAGTGATTCTCAACATATGTCTTTAGGAGGCTGGATACATAGGAAGTATAAAAATACTAGTATTTTAATAGACTGTAACTTTATATTGCTATATTTACAGTTGTCACTGTGATGAAATCCTGTGTTGAGCAGGTGTTTGTTGATATAGTTTTAAGAAAGCCCGTTCTTTAGTTTTACTTTAAGTATAGTGAAAACCTTGATTTCCTCCCCCCCCCCATTTTTCTCTCTCCTCCTTATTTTTCTCTCCTTGTTTTCCTTCCCCCCAACATTACTTTAGGGTTTTAAAGTGAAATCTGAGGGAAAAGAGACAATAGTACCATAAAACCACAGATTACATATGCTATATTTGTAGATTTTGTGTACCAAAACTCCCACCAAAATTCTACTTAATTCCTTCATTGTGGTATGGAAGTGATGGTGTTATCTTAAAGGTTGTGCCAGTGGAACATAACTCTGGCAGTTTCTATGGATTTATAGAGGTGGTATGGTAGAATCAGTATTAGATATATAGTTAGAAGATCTGGCTTTGAGTCCCACTTCTTTTACTGTCTATATGATGTTGGGCAAATCATTGAACTGATTTGGGTTTGTGTTTCTTCACTGGTAAAAATAAAGTGGCTGGACAAGGTAATCTCAAAGGTCCTATCCAACTCCAAACCCTGTGATTTTATGACAGGTCTTTGAGTGGCTCACATGTCTTTTATCCAAGGTCTAAGTCTAGTTAGTTTGAAAAACTTTATCACCAGAACACCCATTAGGTGATTAATTTTATTTTTAGTTTTTTTAATTATAACTTATGAAAAATATTTCTTAAAGGGATAGAGAAGTTGCATTTTGTATTGGTAGAGGTGGTTCCACAGAGATGAAATCACAAGTTTTTAGAAGTATTGAAATAAGTGTCTAGGAAGGGGAAGTTGATTATTCCTTTTTCCTCCCTACTAGTCAGACCTCATATGTTTCATTGTGTTCAGATATGGGCACAGCACTTGAAAAAGGACATTACAAGTTCGAAGCATATAAAAGAGAGGACCTAGTTTGATAAGCAGAGGACTCAAAACCATGTTATATGAGGAGGGCTTGAAAGGAATGGATCTATATAACTTCTGTGTATATGATTAAAGAGACAAATTAAACTTATTACTCATAGCCCCAGGACTGAGAACTAGGATCAGGGTTTGAAGTTAACAGAAACAGATTTTTATCTCAGCATAAGGAAGATTTTTTTTTTAATTCAAAAAACAAACAATTACAGCTCTCCAATAGTAGAATGTTCTGCAGATTTACATAATGAGTTCCCTGTTACTGTCAGTGTTTAAGGAGATATGGATTGATTGTGGGATGTGGTCAAGGGCATTAGGAGAGGGTTTTGAATAAATAGCATCTCAGTTCCCTTCCAACTCAAAGATTCTATAATTCAGCAATTTTCTGTTTCAACCAACAGCTGTGCAAATCTATTGTGTGGAGGAATTAGATATTCAGAATGATGACCCTAAAGCACTGCAAGTTCTTGAAGTACCTTCTTACTCCTCAGAGAAAGATTAAATGACCTCTGTGAAGGGGCAAGGCATTTCATCTCTTTGGGGCTCAATTTACTCATCTCCACCATAAGGAGGCTGTACTCGATGATTGTTGTTGCCCTTTCATTTTCTGAAAGTCTGATTCTGTTATTCTAGCTATTTGAAAATCAGCAACCTTTGTATAGCATATAATGCTGTACAATATCGCTTGAGCAGATAATTTGGTTGATCATTATTTCCCTCCAGTTTTGCCAAATCAGTCCAATTACGCAGAGTTTACTGTACCTGAAAATTTCTAACTCTAAGGTTGTCTGTAAAACAGACAGTTACTTGGGATGAGGAGACAGGAAGAACTGAAATAGAATAATTACGTGGTTGTGGTATTTATTACACAATACAGTGCTTTTTTTCAACTGCGTTCATATCTGTCTGCTGCTAAATTCTGTGACAAAGTTCCCTTGTCTTTGTCCTCATTTGATCAATGTGAGCACTGTGTCATCAAGCAGATGTTGTTCCTGTATCAACAGAAGCCTTAGATATCTGAATCTTTGGCTTAGCTTGGTTGTTTGCATGCCTTCCCATGGCTATAGATTTTGCATATCTAGTGGATCAGCCTTGCCCATAGAAAGACTAAGCGTTTAGGTAGTAGCCTTCTGAAACCAGCCAGGGCAAATTCAGACACAGAGGTTTAGAGTGGGCAGTGATCTCAGAGATCATTTAGATCAGCCAGTTATTTGCTGTGTATCAAGGCTAGGTACAATTTTGGAGCAATGAAATGAGCAGTCCTGTTGGAGTAGAACTGGGGTAAATTATGAGATAATATTTAAAGAGTTTTATAAACTTTATATTATATAAATGTCAGTTATTATTATTGTTGTTTTATTTAATGGACCCATCATTCCAGGCATGTTAAGATGTTATATCTAAACATACCTTGCTATTTTCTCTAGGTCATTCTCCCTAAAACTTAGCTCAGTTTAGTCTTTAACTGGTTTCTATGTCACATTATTTGCGATGAATGGTGATGTTTATGCCAGGCAAAAAAGCATCTTTTCCTTGTATGCACCTTCCAGGGAACTACAGTTCATTTAATGTCCAGGCCATTACTCTTCATTTGACGCAGTACTGCTCTTTCTATTGTTTTTCAGGCCTTGACTGCCTTTCAAGCTTTCTTCTTTGTATATCTGTCCTCTATGAATAGGTGACTGATGAAGCTTACTATTTATTCATGGAGTGAGTTGCACCCATATATGAAAGGGACAGGTAGAATGAGTTATTCTGTGCTGGGTTATGTTTAGTCAGATGTCATATATTGCCTTTCTATGAAAACTCTAAATCTCTGCCTCTGCTCCCAGGCTCTTTCTCCCGAGTCTTAAAGAGAAAAGTCACTGAGTGAGTAAAAATCAATTCCCTGTATGTCTGTGGGATTAATGAAATTCTTGTCTAAAGAGGTAAAAGTAAGAACCAAAGCTCTCAGGTGATTGGTGGGGAATTGGCTTGGGAACCACCTCTTCAGAAGAGTCTGTGAACTTCCACTGCCAATCCCTTATGATCCCAAGTGACAGTTGTTCGTAGAATCACAAAATCAGAGAACTAGCGGTTTAGAGCTGGAAGGGACCTTGGAGGCCATCTAGTCCAACCCCCTTATCTAAAAGATGAAGAGCTCTGGTTTTGAGAGATAAATGACTTTCCTACACTCAATGAAAGTAGAAAGTAGCAGAGTCAGGATTTGATTTCAGGTCCTTTGACTTTAAATCCAGTGCTCTTTCTACTGTACCGTAGAACCAAGTTTCTTTAGAGCAAGGTTCTTAACTCATGCTCCATGAACTTGTTTTTAATATTATGACAACTTCATGTTAATATACTTGGTTTTCTGTGTATTTTATTTTGTTTTATGCATTTAAAAACATTATTCTGCCAAAGGTGTCCTTGATGCAAAAAAGGTTAAGAACTCCTATCTTAGAGAATGCTCATGAAAATAGCTTGAATTAAAATAGCTTGAAGTAGTACCCTAGATGGTAGGGCAATGTTAGATGGAATTGGAATTATGAAACATAGCTGGTGGTGTGATGCAAAGGAAAGACTTAACTTTTCAAGAGGGAGTATGAAGGCCATTTGTGTTATTCATATGCAGTGACTAGCAGAAATATTAGAGTTTATTGAGTACTCTCTTGAACTCATTGTGTATGTAACTTGGCGGTTAATGTTCTCCCCTTTAATGTTATCTTAGAAGTGAACAGATACCAGAAATGATCATCATTCCCATCCTATTTATCATCTTCATCATCACCTCAAAACTAAACCTAGGTTTAGGTGTCTAGGCCTAATTCTATATATGCTCTAGTTTTCAGGTCTTTCAGTCTAGTCTCTTTCTGAGATGTACTCTAAGCCTTTTGTTAGTTGGTTTGTAGTTACAATCTAATTTTGTCATTCTGTCATCATGTCATTTCCCTGAGATGATAGTTTACTGAGTTTCATTTGGTAAGCAGGTGGTATTTCTTCCCCCTTTTGTAGCACAACCCTATCAATAACAGACAAGTCTAAAATGAATCATACTATAACAGGCAAAGGAAGTATGTAGGATGAGGAAATGAAGGTGTTTTTTGACATATGAATGTAAAACATAGATATTTGGATAAGACCTGAGATATTTAAGAACAATTGTTTTCCTTAGAGTTTCCCAAAATTTAATCCTGAAATCAGCAGTGGATTTCTTGTCATTGCCGAAAGTTTTGCGGTAATAGGGCATCTGCTAATTAATATTTATTAAGTTTTTTTTTGAGGAAACATTTGAAGGTCTTGAATTGTCTCCTGTTGTTGCCTAGAAGGACTTAATGCCTATCCTAATATACACTAACCTGCCCTTATGTCTCCTCATTTGGTTTGGGTTTTTCATGATATTTAGGTAAATAGTTCAGCTATTTCAAATGAGCAGATATTTTCCAGACATAACCTGACTTCTTGACCTTCAAAGAAGAATTCCTAAAAACAATTTCTTGTTTGTAACACCAAATAGTTGTTAGTGAATGAATGTATTGGTGCCATTTCAGCAACTTAACCTTTCCAGATTCAGCCCTGAGAACGCTCGAAGGAGATAGGAATGTTAGGATGATGTTAGGAAGTGAGAATTTTAAATTAGGGCTCACTAATTTTGTGTCCTAGGATAGGCTCTCCATCGAGGATTACATACTGTTCCCTGATTTGCTGGGAGCTCTTGAGAGGCTCCTGCTTCTCTAGTATTTGGAGCCAACTGTCTGCTGCTGGTCACTTTAGCTTCCACCAGCCATGGAAAGTGAAGGCGCCCTTGCTGGCAGGAGTTATATAGCTAATGTATCTCTTAAAAAATTTTTTTTTCTTTTTTCTTTTTGTAGGGCAGTTGAGGTTAAGTGACTTGCCCAAGGTCACACGGCTAGTTTTTGTGTTAAATGTCTGAGGCCAGATTTGAACTCAGGTCCTCCTGACTCCAGGGCTGGTGCTCTATTCACTGCGCCAACTAGCCACCCCTAATGTATCTCTTAGGAGCAACTAAAAAATGGGAGTCAGGGGAAGATAAAGCAAAATCTAGGTTTATTTGTGTCTGTTTGAGATTATGAAATCATCTTCTCAAAGTATTAAGAGCATAGAACCATCCATTCATTCAATCATATGATAGATTTTCCTTTAAGGCAGTGGTTCTCAACCTGTGGGTTATGTTCAGTTTGTAACAATGAAATACTGCATATCAGATATTTACATTATGATTCATAATAGTAACAAAATTACAGTTATGAAGTAGAAATGAAAATATTTTTATGGTTGGGGGTCACCACAACATGAAGAACTGTATTAAAGGGCTGTGGCATTAGGGCAAGGGTTCTTAAACTCCTTTTTGTCATGGACAGCTTGGACAGTCTGTTGAAGCTTATAGATTTTTTTCTCAGAATATTGTTTTTAAAAATAAGTTGTGATCTAAGGAAGTGTTAAATTTCATATAAAGTTTAGCTAGAAAAAGGACATAATTTTTCCTCTTTTCAGGTCCTCAACCCCTCCGAGATCTATTTATGGATCTCCAAGTGAAGAACCCCTATTTTAAGAATTTTCCCTCTATAGAGCCATAGTTCTAAAGCTGGAAGGGACTTCATAGGCTAAGTCCTTCATCTTACAAATAAGTAAATTAAGACTCGTCAGGGAGATTAATGATTTGTCCAAGGTCACACACATACACACACACACACACACACTCAAATAACATCAGATGTGGGGTATGAATTCAGGTTTTTCTGACTCCAAACTCAGCATATTAACCATGGCCTCTATTAGTTTCAGAAGTACATCATGGTAGAGTCATTACTAGATAGTAGTCAGTTTTCTTGATAATTACCCATGTGAAAATTGTGGAAGAAAGGATCCAGAACTGAGCATCTTTCCCTGATGTACCAGATAAAAAAGAAATGAACATATTTATCTTTTCTGCTAACTCTTGATTCCAATCAGGAACACAGGTTTAGTTTATTTTGTTGATGAATTCAATTTTTTATGGGGTAAACAGAAAGGTATTTGAAGGAACAGCTGTATTTGAAGCATGCATCCATATAGAATTAGCAAAGTGTTAGAATCATTAGCACCCATACCAGATGTTCACCACAAAACCTGCATCAAATGTGGACTTGGGTGGTTCATCAAGATGCTGAAAATGTGCAGCTGTTAAGTCGGAAGAAAGAAGCCTAAGTCTGAGTCATTGTTTCATCCCATTATTTTCAAGTCTTTCTTCTCATCAAAAGGAACAAGCAAGAAGAGATAAAAATTTACAGGAAGCAATAAATACGATACAATTCTCATTAAAAGGTTAGTGTAATTATCCACTGGGGAGAGAAATGCATTGACATTCATTAATGTTACATTTGCTGTCTTGTGTAATTAGAAGTGGCTGAAAAATTTGCTTGAAGAAACACAAAGCACAGAGCGGTTGTGAGCAATGATTGCAAAATGCGGGAGATAGATGATGAGCCAGGTGAATGATACTTTTTGCATTCACTGAAAGAAATGATTGAAATCATGTATCCGCCCTTTGATGATCTCAGTAGTTTGAGATTGCAGTGCTCAGTTGAAGCCCTCTACTTTTCCACTCTGCTTTGGTGTGGGCAGGAATATAACCTGTTTATTCCTAGAAGATAATTTTTCGAATCTTCCTTTCTGGTAGCTCACAAGGTGACAATTTCCATGTCAGTGAATATGAAGACTGGATCTTAAATATAGCCAACATGTGAGTGCCCTGCAGGCGGTAACAGTTCTGATGACATCACTGCCAAGTGAGTTCTTGTTATTTGAATGCTGGTGAGGGAAGCAGCAGGAAGCTGAGCAGAGAAGATATTCTTGGCAACATCAACAATTCAGTACAAAGAAAGACAACTGCCAAGTCCACATGGCTTTTGAAAGTTAGGGAAATGATTGCTCTAGGGGTCCAGTCATATCTTGATTATGGTAATGGGAAACAAAGGGGTTAGAATGGGTAATTGAAATCCACTGATAATCTAAAAAACCTCATTTTCATTTAATGCAATCATTTTCACTATTCCCCTCACAAGGCCTTTCAGCTGGCTGCTAACAAGGAGCAAAACTGACTGAGACTAATTTCATCTTCTTTCATTGTTCCCTCATCATGTTCTTTGATGAAAGTGTAGCGTGCTACCCAAAAGTCAAGGGCCAAGAAGAGACGTGAGAGATCTGGATGATCCACAAACTGAATAATCAACCTCTGAGTAATGGAAAGGTGATTAAGACTTATTTTCCCTGGGGACCACAGTCCCAAAGTTGTGCAAACTCTGTGCTTTACTTTGTGGTAAAAGGAAGCTATTGTTTTCCTTCCTTCCTTCCTTCCTTCCTTCCTTCCTTCCTTCCTTCCTTCCTTCCTTCCTTCCTTCCTTCCTTCCTTCCTTCCTTCCTTCTTTCCTTCCTACCTTCCTGTCTCCCTCCCTCCTTCCTCCCTCCCTCCCTTTCCTCCCTCCTTCCGTCCTTCCCTTCCTTCCTTCTTTCCTTCTTTCCTTCTTCTTTTAGATGATTTGCAGGTAAGGTATAATAGGCACTCTCTTCTTTATGATGATCTCTGCCAAGTTTATAGACAGTCTCTACATCTTCTGCTGTGGCCTGAAAGAACCTGTTGCTAATGCACACAGCAGCATCTGTGTATCAGATGGTCTGATGTGGAGCTGCAGAGGTGAGCAGAATCACCCCTGTTGAAAGAGTGAGAATTTTGTTTTCACAGGCTGCTTAGGAGTTGGAAACAGCTGCAGTTCCTCAGTGTACTGTGCTGTGCTCCATACTGTTAAAGTTACAATGATTACCCCCTGATGGAGAACTTCTATGAAACAAGAAAAGGACAATGAAGCCTGAATTATATATCTATACTAACTTCAATTCCCCCCCCCCCCCACTTTCTGCAACTCCCCACGAAATACATAAAACTCACAGATTTCTCATTGTCTTTCCTTCATTGCCAATAAAGACCACTTTAAAAAAGAATTAAACATGGCATTCAAGGCTCTTCCCTTTTTGGCTCAAAAAAACTTTATACTCCGATTATTCTGTTCTAGCCACACTATTCTGTTAAATGAAGGCAGTGTGATATGATGGATAGGATGCTGGATGTAAAGACCAGGAAAATGAGAAAGTCAGTATTTGATAGGTTCAAATTTTGTCCTTCCTCCTCAGTTGTTCCACCATGGATAACCCATTCACTGTCTCTGAAATTCAGTTTGGTCATCTGTAAAACGGGGACACTAATATCAGTAGTACCTGCCTCATAGAATTCATTTTTGTGAGGCTCAAATGGAACATGTACATGAAACACTTTGTGCATGGTATAAATGTCAATTATTATTTGTAAGTGTATTACTCACTGATCCTCAATTACTTTGCTACCTTCATGGCTTTATTTGTACCATTCCTAATTTATTTTTATTTTTATTTTTTTAAATTTTAATTTATTTTCTTGGTTACATCATTCATTTCCACAAGGTTTTGAGTTACAAATTTTCTCCCCTTCTTGCCCCTACCCCCCAGCCCAGAACATTGATCCCACTGTAAGGCCCCTCCCACAATCTGTTCCCTTTTATGCCCTCCTCTAACACCCCTCTAGCTTTCTAGCAGGGCAGGGAGGGGCTCCCTGCCCCCGTCCCTGTATGTATTATTTCCCAGTTGCATTTGATTGCATAGCTTTAAATTCTAGATTCTTGCAATT
The DNA here is from genome assembly GCA_028646575.1 of Pseudocheirus occidentalis. NCBI lineage: Eukaryota > Metazoa > Chordata > Mammalia > Diprotodontia > Pseudocheiridae > Pseudocheirus > Pseudocheirus occidentalis. The sequence continues at coordinate 139,963,026 of CM053599.1, read as the reverse complement.
CCTCCCCTGTCACCCACTCCCACTGGGAGGAGCAGCAATTCAATACAGGCTGTA
>CM053599.1:139937867-139962472 GCA_028646575.1 Pseudocheirus occidentalis | reverse complement strand
TGTGTAATTACACAGGACATCTCCATGGTGGGCAAATTGTGAGGGGCTAATTGTATGTCCCTCCTACCTATCCTGCACCCCCCCTTCCCCCGTTTTGTTCTCTACCCTGGCCCTGTCCCTTTACTGACACTGTTGGAATTCTCCATTTGAACATTCCATTTTGGTATCTCAAACTCAGCATATCCAAAAGAGATCTTATTATCTTCCTCTCTAAACCTATTCTTGGTCCAAACTCTCCTGTTTCTTTTGAGTGTACCACTGTCCTTCCCATCTCCCTGGTTTGTAACCACAGAGGTATCCTTGATTCTTCCTTCTCTCTCACCTGTCCCTGCTCTAGTGTCCAGTCATTTGCAGAGGCTTCTTACTTCTGTCACTATAGCATCCTTTGATTCTACTCCTTCCTTTTCCCTGTCTCTTTTCTACCTTCTCCATTTTCTTCACTTACCTATACAGCTGCTACTTTGGGTCTGGCCTTTATCACTTATGTCTTGACGTCCTTCAGTTGATCTCCCTGCTTCCAGTGTCCTGCTTTCTGGTCTACCCTCTACACTGCCAAAATAATCTTAATGCATCTACCTGCCTGTTTTTCATTCACTCAAAAAATCTTCACTTCTTTTCTTGCTTTTGGGATAAAATATAAGCTTATTGTTTTAGTGTCTGAAGCCCCACTAATGTCATTTATGAAATGTCTGCTATGTGCCAGGCACTGTGCTAGAATTTGAAGCTATAAAGATAAAAGTGAAACAGGCCCTGCCCTCAAGGGGTTTGTGTTCTTATTATGTAGTGGGGATGGAGCCATATACAACTTAGATACTAGTAATTATTTTGTGGGGAGCCGGGTGGGGAAAGCAGGAAAGGCCTCATATAGAAAGAGATGCTTCAGCTGAGTCTTGAAGAGATACTACAGTCTGCTTTGCCTCATTTACTTCTTATTATTCACCTTCACACACTCCCAATTCCAGCCAAACTGGACTATGAGCTGATCCCTAAGTTCAGCATTTGATTCCCTGAATCTGTGCCTTTGTTTAGATTTTCTCTTGGATGCCTAGAATGCATTTTCCCTGCCTCTCAAAATCATTGTCTTCATTCAAAGCTCACCTTGGCATCTCTTCCCTTAGGAAAGCTTGCTTTTCCTGCCTGTCTCTCCATTGTGTTGTATGGTGAGCATTTGTTTTTCCTTCCTCATATTACGAAGGGTATAAGTTTTTTAAGGGTAGAGATGGTTTCATTTTTTTCTTATTATTCTTAATATCTAGTATTGTTGTAATACACTTAATATGATCTCTTCTCCTGGATTTAAGACTTCTTCAGAGCAAGGACCCTGTCTTATTTTCATTTCGGTCCTCTTAAGCATCTATCACAGTCCCTTGCCTGTAAACATTTAAGAACTGTGTGTTGATTTGAGTTGTTATCATTTCCCACTTGGAACTCTTAGATTCTCTTTTCAGTCAGTTATTCCACAAGTGGGGCTATGATATATGCAGAAAATAGTTGCAGGTGAGCGGTTTGGGAGGAAGTAAGATCTAGTTTAAAAAAAAAATATGGTAGTAATGCCATTTATCTTTTTTATTTTTTAATAATGATTCTTCCAAGTTTCCCTTTCCTTCTGTTCATTTCTATTTGGTTAATCCTGCCAGAAATGAGTGGCAGGGAAAGAAAGAGTAGAAAAAAAGGATGTCTGTTGCATAAAGCACTTGGCGTAGTCATATGATTATCTCTGTCTAAGTGACTAGCCCTTCTGTTTAGAGATGATTTGATTTATTGGTAGGTTAAGTTACTTTTATTTCATCTTACATTTTTTTTGATTTTGTTATTTATGTCTTTGAGTAGAATATTGCCCCACATTGACTTCATATTATTTTTCAAATGCCCCCAAATGCACCTCACTCATGGAGTTGCCTTCTTGGGTCTGTTTAATATTGAATCTCTACCTAGTCAATATTCTTGCAGATTAGTGGGGTGGAAGGTTCATTTCATGTTGACTGTGAAACTTGCATATTTTACCAAGTTAAACCAGGTAGTATGGTACTATAATTGAACCTAGTAATTGTCTGATTAAGGAGGTTCAGGATTCGCGTGAATGGAACACTTGGCACTTCAAAAGATCCTATATAGCTTATTTAGCATGTAGGTGAATGGGAAGGAAGCCAGAGATGACAGAGTAAAGGCTTAGGAAAAGTAAAATAAGAGCAACAATGATTAATATATCTGTACATATTTACAATCATCACCCATGTGGGGAGGCACCAACACCTGACCACACAAACTGGGGAATCCCAGGTACAGCTGTCAGGGTCCCACTTGGGAGGGTGCCAGGCAGGACATCTCCATGGGTGAGATTCCAATCTGGGGTCTGAATCTTACAGTTCAAGTAGTGCTGAGAACAAAGAAGGCATACTGCCAGGCATGTTTTAGCAAACATCATATCTTGTATGAGGCCGGGAGGGAGGCCAATCCCTCCAAGGCCCCCCCAAGAGTGGTTTCCTTGGAATGGCTAGTTCCAGGAGTTGGGCAGTTAATCATATCTCTTCTCAAGGTCCTGGCTGGGGTCCCAGGAGAACAGTAGCCCTCACATTTTCACAATTCTCTGTTCCAAAACAATTCAGGGTCATAGAAAGGTCATATTGAGCTGGGGCCTTGGTTTATATAATCTAATTTCATACAGAGGGTCTTACTTTGCCCCTTCAGTAATTTGGTGGGTTATTGTTTAATGGGCAGATGGAATGCTGTGTGTCAGTCTTGAAAGGCAGAATAGCAAGCAGTCAAGGGATAGAAACCATTAATTCTTCTTTGTTTCGGAGTGGGGGAAGCAGTCAGGGTTAAGTGACTTGTCCAAGGCCACACAGCTAGTAAGTGTCAAGTATCTGAGGCTGGATTTGAACTTGGGTCCTCCTGACTCCAAGGCCAGTGCTCTATCCACTGCATCACTTAGCTGCCCCAAAATATTCAGCTCAGAGATAATTTTTCATTATTGTTTGGAGGCATTTGAGGTTAAGTGACTTGTTCAGGGTCACACAACTAGTCTGTGGCCAGATTTGAACTAAGGCGCTTCTGGCTGCAGGGCCAGTGCTCTATACACTACACCACTTAACTGTCCTGAAACCATTGATTCTTAAAGTTATTTCTGATACTGCCTTGGTTACATTTCTAGCTTTAATGTGTTACCCACTGGGGTAGTAGATCTGTTTTGGATCTTATAGTTGTGGTTTTAAAAATGTTATAGTGCTGTGTTAATCAGAATGGATCCTGTCAAAAGTTTTAGAGTTTAGTTTTAAACAACTTTCCAGGAAAATTTAGGATTAAGGAACCAAAATTAAAATGAAATTGACCCTAACATTTTAAGATTTTTACAAAGTACAGAAAGAGCACAGTCCAAGAACCAATGCATCTGAAATTTTGCAATTATTTGTTCTTTGAAAAGTCATTTATAATTGCAATGTACTTCATTTTTTCTCTCTTTGAAAAGCAGGAATCACATTTCTGATCTCATTGAATTATCTAACCATATAGTAAGGATATTGACTGCATCTCAATAGGAAACAATTGAGGTAGTCATTTCTGAATCAATTGTATATAATCTGACCATTGATTGTTAGGATAGTGATTAGTAGAATAAAAGGGGAAGATATGGTTTGCAATTAAAACATCTACTTAAATAACCATTGGCACAAAAAACTGATAAATGGAGAAAAGACCAGATACCACCACAGACTATCATCATTTTCAAAGGAAGTTCAGTTGTTGAAAATTCATTACCACAGTGAGGAAGCCAATAGAATATTGAAAAGTCTTCAGCCAACAGGCACATATTCCATTTGGTGTGTGGAAAGAGCTGATAGATAAGGGCAGCACTCATTTAAATTATAAACTCATTTGTAAAATGGCTCAGAAAAGGATGGTAGAGGATTATGAGCAATATCAGTTCATAAAACACCAAGAAATGGTAGAGGAAAAAATGAATTTAGATTAAACTTCTTATGTCATCCAATTAAGTCAAAATATCATGGGAGCACGTAAGGGTGAAACTGGAAGAAAGACAACAAATAAGACAAAAAAAGGGAAAAGATCAGTTCAGATTATTACAACAAAACCTTTTCTGCATCAATGAATATAATCTGCCACGTTTAGACTAACATCACAGTCACGGATGGTGTGTGAGGTGCTGCTACCAAATCAGAAAATCAGAGTTGGAAGAGATCTTAGTGAATGAACAATTGAATGAAAGAAAAATTATTTATTCAACACTATGTTCAAAGCACTTCAAAGCTTTTTCAGTTAAGAAGGAAGAAAATTTTTTATTTCTAAACAGAACCAATTAGGAAAGCAAAGAATTACTCTGTGGTTTCAAGAAATCAAAGTAAAAATTGGAATATGATATTCCAAAGAGCAAAAGGGACCAGTTGATGAACCAAAATAGCATATTTTGCAAAGTTAAAGAATATCACCCACAGAAAATAACTGGCTATTTGGGAAGCTTTTGAAGCATTCAAAAGAATCCAGTGGTGAGCAGAGTATTCAGCATGACAACTGATCAAACAGTTGAAAAGTTAAATATTTTTACATAATAACAGATTAAGAAGATGTAACATATCTCTCTAGTTTTACTGATACCTGCCTATTGTGGTATAACTGAAAAGTAGCTATTCAGCTCCTTCTGGAAAACCTACTGTCTCCATAGGTAATCCATTCCCCTTTGGGGCAGGTCTCATTTTTTGTTTGTTTTGGACGGGGGAAGGCAAGATGATTGGGGTTAAATGACTTACCCAAGGTCACACAGCTAGTGTGGCAAGTGTCTGAAGCTGGATTTGAATTTAGGTCCTTCTGACTTCAAGGTCCTTGCTGTATTCACTGTACTACCCAGCTGCCCCTAGGTCTCATTTTTAAGAAGCTGTTTCTAACCTTGAGTCTAAATTTTCTTTAACATTTCTCCTTTTTCTTTCCTTTGGGGCCAGGCAGAACAAATCTAATCTTTTCTTTCACTTGACTGCCCTTTAGATACTTGAAGACAATATCATGTTTCCCCCATGAGTCTTTTTTTCTTCAGGCTAAACATTCCCATATCTTTCAACTAGTCCTTAGGTGACTTGGTCTTGAGACCTTTAGCCCTTCTAGTTGCCCTCTTTTGGACGTTCTTCATTTTATCAACGTTCTTTCTGAAATGTGGTCCAGAACTGAGCACCTTATATTCAAGATATGTACAGTCTTCCTAGAACAAAGGGCGAGGAGAATATCGCTTTCCTAGCCCTGAACACTGATCCTTTCTTATAAAAGCCTCAGATTGAATTAGCTTCTTCCTCCTTTTTTTTGGCTGTCATGTCACTCTCAACTCAAATTGAGCTAGCAGTCCACTAAAAACCTTTTACATTGTTCACAGAAATTGCTGTATAATCATGCCTCCCTTCTCCTGTACTTGTGAAGTGGATTTTTTTAACCCAAGTGTGACTTTACATTTATCCCTATTTAATTTTTTTCTTATTAGATTCAGCCCAGTATTCTCCCTGTCAAGATATTTTTGGATCCTATTTTTGTCATCCATTGAGTTAGCTAACAGTTCCTTTCAGCTTTTTGTCATCTACAGACTTGATAAGGGTCCATCTATGGTTTTCCCTAAGTCCCTGATAAAAGTCAGAAACAGGGCAAAGCTAAGGAGAATGGCTCCCTGAGGGCATGCCCTTGGAGATCTTCTGCCAATTTGACATTGAACCATCAATAACTGTTTTCTACTCTTCTGTCAGTTCTGAATCCATTTAATTATACTATAATTTAGACCACTTCTCTTTCACTTTATCACATTCTTTACTAAAGTCTAGGTAAACTTAACGCACAACATTCTCCTGAGCTACCAGTTTAATAACCCTGACGAAAAAAGAAATCAGCTTGGTCTGTCTGGTATGGTCTTTTCTTTTAGAAGCTGTGCTGGCTTTTTCTAGATGATCACTGACTTTCTCTTTGAAAACATTTCGGAATTTTGCCAGGAATTGAATTCAGACTTATTGGCTACAGTTTGCAGATGCTTCTCTTACTCCCTTTTTTGGAAACTGGGACAACACTTGCTCTTCTCTGATGCCTTGTTATCTCCTCCTTTACAGTCTTTCACATATATTGGTAGTGACTTGGCATCATATCTTCCAGTTTTTACAGTACCCAAAGATGTAGTTCATTAGGGCCAGATGACTTCAAGAAAAGTTAGCTTCTCTCTTACTCTCTCTCCATTTATGCAGATTCATTATCAATTCCCTAGTTGCTATTTCTCCTTTCCCATTTTCCTTCCAAACATCATTTATTTTGGTAGAGAAAACAGAAGCAAGATAACAATTAAGCAGCCTGGATTTCTCTCTGTTGTTAGTTGTCACCATCCCATCCTGTCCCTCCTTTGATTTCCTTCTTTTCGCCAATGTGGCTAAGAAAGCATTTTTTTTTTTTGTAATTTATAAGTAGTAGCAGTATTGTCCGTTTAATTTTTATTCAACTCTTTTCAACAATATGAGAGCTTTTTTTTTTTTTTTGGTCCTTAAATGTCCTATTTAGTCTTAGTCTCTTCTGAGCATTACTGTCACTGACACTATTCATACAGTACCATGTCATGCTTTTGTAAGCATCTTCTGTTATCAGCCCTGGCCTTCATCTTTTGTATGTCACTTTAAAAAACCTAAGTTGGTTGTTTTGTTCACCATGTTCTCAGGCATTTCAGAATTTTACTCATTAGAATTGTTTATGTCTTTGGAATTTAGTTCTTGAAAGTTTTCCACCCCTTCGGCTTACTTCCAATAGAACTTTAGCTGATATTATGGCTCTTTCCTATCCTTCCACTGAAACCTTTGAAATCTGCTCTGCCAGAATCCAGGGTTCATATCACATCTTAAAGTAGAATTGGCACAATAAAGAAAGATAGCTGGGAAGAACTCGTGAGTAAGACCAAGGGGGCACAGAAAAGGTATATGCTGGAGGCATTACAGTTTTGAGGACATTGAGGAGTCAGTTATTGGGTTGTCTAAGAGGGAAAAGATATTGAAAATCTGGAAAGTCTTACAGACTTAGAGTTGAAAAACATCATAGAGAAAAGGTCAGCAACCACTAACTCAAGTGGCCACTTTCTCATCTCTACAGAATCTTTCTGAGAATAGTTTACACATAGATGAGGGCATCTTCTGCATTTGGAGAGATCACCCAAAACACTAAGATCCCAAGCAACTGGCATATTGAAGTATAATAGGTAGATAAAGCATTTATTGTTTACTTTGTGTTAGTCACTGTGCTAAGCAGTGGGGATGCACTCAAGGACCTTACATTTTAGTGGGGGAAATAAAATCCAAAAACTTATGTACATGCAAATTATGTACTCAGTGTCAATGGAAGGTAATCTCAGAGGGAAGCGAGAAGGCAAGGAGGGGAAGCGGGAAGGACTCCTGCAGAAGGTGGGATTTGACTGTAGGTTTTAAGGAAGCCAGAAGTCAAAGGTAAAGTGAGAGAGTATTGTCGGCATGACAAGAAGCCATGCAAATGAATGGAAATAGAGAGGGAGGACTGTATGAGGAGCTACTGAATCTTAGAATGTGTCAAAGGGAGTGAGCAAAGGAAGGCTGGAAGGTAGTATTGTGAAGGGTTTTAAATGTTAAATGTCAAACAAATGATTTTATGTTTGATCCTGGAGGAGCTAGAGAACCTGTGGAGTGGGGTAACATGGTCAGACCTACCCCTACAGTCTACAAGGTTGGGGAGCCTGTGGCCTCAAGGCCACATGTGGCCTTCTAGGTCCTTGGGTGCTTTTGACTGAGTCCAGGTTTTACAGAACAAATCCTTTTATTAAAGGGATTTGTTCTGTGAAGTTTGGATTCCGTCAAAGGGCGGCTGCACTTGAGGACTTTGAATCACTTTGACACCTGATTGGAGGATGTTTTTGGAGTGGGGCATAGACTCAAGGCATCTGTTGTCCTTTGTTCTTGCTGCAGACTTCTCTCTCCTTTCTTGTTCATAAAACTCTTCATAATCTTTTATTCTGTTTCTTTCCTGTGAGGTTAACATCACCATCCTTATTTTTTCATTGTGGTTGTTAATTTCATTTCTTATTGTGTTCACCCTGTGATAACCTAATGCCTTTAATAACAGATTACTTCAAGGGGGAGTCAGCAACACACCTCTAAATAGCTACAGTTTTTGGTTAGTAATGAGCTAATTCCTGAACAACAAAGATACTTTGAACATATCACCAGGTTACATTTGAGAGCCTAACTTTTCTTCTTAATTACTGCACTTGCAGTCCGTGGGCATGAGAAGGTATTTGTCCTTGTGTGACTTGACTGGTCACGGAGAATGACTTCTTTACGCTGCTCTGGTTGGAGCTACTTGATTTTACATGTCTTCTTTATCACTGGTAGAGATTGCTTATTGTAAAGAGACGATGTCATTTAGCAGCAGAAACACCAAAGTGGGAGTGGGAAGACCTACATGTTTCCAGATGTGCTGTGCTTTGTCTTTCTGGATTACCTGGGTATCTAGGGGATGGATTTTTCATGTGTAAGTTGAAAATAACATGGTAATTCATCTCTCTTTGTTCTTTTGGAAAGATATTTATGTGAAATTGAATGACACCTGTATAGCTCTCGACTTCTTAAAAAACAACAACAAAGGTGTATAAAACTAACACATAACAATATTGAAAATAGATGTTTTGATATTGGCCCAGTCTACCTTTATTACCTTTTCTCCCAGAACTTCCCTTTATACGTTCTTTCTTTGAAACCAAGTTGGACTATTTGTTATTTTCCACATCTTGCCTAGGTTTTTCTTTTTACATATTTTTATGCATTCTGTTCCCTCTTGCTTGAAACAGCTCAGTTCTCCTGTCCCATGAGCTTTGCCTTCAAAGCTAACTTGATTACCACTTCCTCTATGAAGTTTTCCCTACTTCCCCTACCTGAAAACAGACTTTTTCAACTTTGAAATGCTGAAGCATTTTCTGTCTCTCTTATGATACCTACTATATTCTCTCTTAGGATCAAAGCTTTAGAGCTGGAAGGATGGCAGTGTGGTACTCCACAAAAGATTGGGTTTAAAGTTATGGGGTCTAAGTTTTAAAACCAGCTCTGACATTTATTACTATCTATGTGACTTTTGTTGAGTGACTTAACCTCTCTGGGCCTTAGTTCCTTATAAAATGAGAAAGTTGTATTAGATGGTCTCTAATGTCCTTTCTAGCTCTAAATTTATGATCATATAATTCTAGGACCTGAATTAAAATCCTGAGCCTTCCACTTAATACCTTTGTGACCTTGGGCAACTCACTAACCTTTCTGGGCCTCATTTTCCTGATCTGTAAAATGAGAGAGTTGGAGTAGATAACCTCTCTGGTAGCCTCCAGCTCTAGATCCATGATTTTATGATGTAGTCTTCTCTTATTTTGCCAATGAGAGTCCCAGAAAGAGATATGGGACTTTACCAGAGAATCACATAGTTAATAGATGTCTGAGGAAGGAATCAAACTTCGTAACTCTAAATCCATCACTCCACCCATTATACAACTTTGCTGCCAGCAATAGTAAGTAATAAATACCTAGCAAATATCAAAGCTAGGATCTGAAACCAAGTTTTCTGGCCTGAAATTCTTTGTATCTTATGTAGCATGTTCTCTCGTAATTTATTTGTGTATGTGATGTATATACTTTGTTCTGATATCTGCCATGTTATTTAGTAAAGTATTTCTCACAGTCAGAAAATGTGTAGTAAGTCAAGTCTGAACCTCTAATAAAAGGAAATTGAGGAAATAAAAGGAAATTCATGGTGGTGATCATTCTAGCAAGTGACAAATGACAGCCAAATTAATCATAACTTTTGATTTCTATAGCACCTTTTTTGCTCCAAAATCTCACTTTTAAATTTCATATTTCCTCTCTCATATTCTGAGCAGGTGACATTTTACCTGCTTTTTACAGATGGGGAAGGTATAATAGAGAGGGATTATGCTATTTCCTGAAGGTTATATGATCATTTTGTAGCAGATGGAGAACTGGGCTTAGCTCAGGCCTTTCCCCACCAGGCCATGCTGCCTGTCATTGAGAGCTCCTTTGAGAGGGAAGTTTATTCTATGAATCCTTTTGTTGATTTTTTGGCATAATTGCTGAATGTTAGGCAGCCTCTTCTAAAAAATATTAAAAAATACCTTGCCTATCCCTGATCCTGCATCAGCAGGAGTCTGACCACCTTGGAAGCTAACAGTTTTTCATGTACGATACATTTTTAAAAAACAATATTTTATTTTTTCCCAATTCCATGTAAAACCAATTTTTAACATTCATTTGTCAAGATTTTGAGTTTAAAATTCTCTCTTTCCTGCTCTCTTTCACCTCTCTCCTCCCTGAGATGGTAAACAGTTTGATAAAGGTTAAACATTTGTAATCATGCAACACATTTCCATATGGATAACGTTTTTCATCATGAGTCCTTTGGAATCATTTTGGATCATTATATTGCTGAGAATTGAAGTTGATCATCATACAACATTGCTGCTACAGTGTACAAATCTTCTGGTTCTACTCACTTCACTTTGCATCAGTTCATCTAAGTCTTTTCAGGTTTTTCTGAAATTATCCTGTTCTTCATTTCTTACTGCACCCTAGTATTCCATTACATTCATATACCACAACTTGTTCAGCCATTCCAAAACTGATGAGCATCCTTTTAATTTCCAATTCTTTACCATCACAAAAAGAGCTGCTATAAATATTTTTGTACAAATAAATCCTTTTTCCTTTTTTATTTTTTGGTCCCTTTGGGATACAGAACTAATAATACAGAACTAATTCTGGTATTGCTGCATCAAAGAGTATGCACAGTTTTATTACACTTTGGGCATAGTTTCAAATTGCTCTCCAGAATGATTGGATAAGTTCACAACTCCAACAGTACATTTTTTACTTTACATTTTAAAAAAAATTATGAACAGGATGTATGAGAAGGAATGCCTTTTCCAGTATTAAATTCGACAAACAATTTAAAAAAGCATTTATTAAGTGCCTACTGTATGCCAGGCACAGTGCTAAGTACTTGGAATACAAACAAGAAAGAGTCCTTGCCTCAAGGAGCTTGTAATCTAATGGAGGAGAACAATACAGAAAAGGAAGCTGAAGAAGGGGGCAGAGGCATCGGCAGGGGTATCCTGTGCAGGGGCATGTTCTATGGAGTTGAAACCAAGAAGAGCTGCTGATGGAAAATGGCAGTGATTAGTCATAGTATGATTAGTGTCTCCCATGAATTATTGTCAGGAAAAGCAAGTCATTCTTTCACTGGTTTTTCTTTTTTCCTTTTTAAAAAAAATTATTGTTTAATCATATAGTAGATGAAGAAATAAAGTTAAAAACTAGGATGATTGATTTCATAAGGGCTGTTTATGATTTGGCTGGCCCCACCTGACCTTGGAGATCAAAGACTGGATTCCCAAAGCTTATGGGGGAAGAAGGAGATGACCTACCACTCAGTAGGCTGAGGTAAATTAACGTGGTACCAAACATGGAAGCAGTGCCCTCGCTCATGGGTGGGGAACTTGTGGTCTTGAGTCCACATCTCGCCTTCTAGGTCCTTGGGAGCAGCCTTTTGACTGAGTCCAAATTTTATTAAGGGGCTTTGTTCTGTGAAGTTTGGATTTAGTTAAAGGCTGCACTTGAGGACCTAGGGGTCCACATGTGGTCTTGAGGCCGCAGGTTCCCTACTCCTGTGCTAGCTACAGCATAACTTGATGTAAGGTTTATTTGTTTTTGCAAAAGAACAGACAAGAACAGACTGCGCGCTTGAAAAAAAATCAGTGTCTACTTCACTGAGTCATTGTGAAGCTTTAATGAGATTAAGTGAAACTACACACACATACACACACGTGTGTGTGTATATATATATATATGCACACACACATATCTATATCTATATCTGTACTTTATAAACTGTTAAGTGATATACAAATGTGTGCTGCTTTTTTTGGTCCAGATGTGCAAATTCATCTGTGTAAGGAGTTCCCCATATGGAACCTCTCTCTACCAAAGTAAATCATCAATGGTTTCTTTTTCTTTTTTTTTTAAGTTCAGTTTTATTTTCAGTTCCAGATTCTTTCCTTCTCTTCTTCCTTTCCCTTTTCTATACCCTTTGAGAAGTCAAGAAGAACAAAACTCACTATGAATAGGTATAATTATGCAAAGCAAATTCCTGTTAGTCTTGTCCGAAAAAAATTAAAGAAAGTAAAAGAAGGAAAGAAAAGAAAATATGTTTCACTTTGTATTCAAATCAATCAGTTCTCTGTTTGGAGGTGGATAGCATGTTTCATATTAGTCTTTTGGAATTGTGGTCGATCATTGTGTTAATCAGAGTTATTAAGTCTTCCAAACTTATCCATTATCTTTGCAATATCATGATTATTGTACAAATTATTTTGGTTCTTCCCACTTCCTTTTGCTTCAATTCATACAAGTCTTCCCAGGTTTTCACATACACTATAACTTCTTTAGCCATTCCCTAATTGATGGACGTCCCCTCAGTTTTCATTTCTTTGCCACCACAAAAAGAGCTGCTCTAAATATTTTTACTCATATGGGTCATTTTTTTTTTCTTTCACCTCTTTTGGGGATAGACTTAGTAATGGTATTTATAGGTCAAAAGATATGCACAGTTTAGTAACTTTTGGGGCAAAATTCCAAATTATGTTCCAGAATAGTTGGGCTAATTTTACAAATCTGCAACTGTTTCTGAAACTTACAGTGCCCCAGTATTGCCCATGATTCTGAGAGCATAAGTCACTTGCCCAGAGTCACATCACTGAAATTTGTCACAGGTGGGATGTGGACCCCAGGTTCTCTGGAATCAGATATCAGCTCCCTTTTCACTCTGCCATCCCATAGCTGTTAACTGTAATAATGTCTCACAGTTTTACTGTGTTGTGCCATTTGAAAAGCACTCTCCTGACAACTCTGTGAGGTAGATAATAGGGATTGGGACTGACCCTGTAATATAATTTGTGTAGATAACCCCTAGGAAAGCAGACTCTCTCTAGCCATGCAGGTCAGCACCTTTTCTACAACTTTTAGAGTCCTCATAACTGCAGGCATCAGGAAAGGCCTCAGGTAGCATGTAGCACTTGTTTTGAAGGAAGGTTGTGATTCTCAGAGTTGGGAGTAGAGATGAAGTGTCTTCTAGATATGTTGTAGGCAACTGTGCGAAGTCAGGAAACGGAATGTGGTATAAAAGGAAGAGCTACAGGACAGTTTGATTGGAAAAGTATATGAAGGGGAATGATATGAAATATAACTGGAAGTATATATAGGTGGCCATCAGATTGTATGAGACTTTAAATATCAGGCTTAGGATTTTGGATTTTGCCCTAAGGTCATTAGAAGGGCATTGAAGATTGTTTTTTTAGGGTTGCAGTGTGATATGGTAAGATTCATGTTTTAGAGAAATCAGTTTGGCAGCTGTGTGCAGGATGGATTGGAGTGAATCAGTAACTGGAACAACTGCTTATAGTAACAAAATTGCTAAGTGGCAGAGCTTGGACTTTAGTTCTTGTCTTTAGGGAAAAGAACTTTTTTAAAAGCTGCAGTGTACTATAGAAGGAGAGCCATTTTTTCTCTTAAAGATAGAATAGTGAATAATATTTTACAAGATACTTTATCTTTTCAGATGTACCTTAATTTTGTATTCTTCTGATAATTTTTTTTCTGGTTTGTTTTTGTGTGACCTTTCCTGTCTAGGGAATTGATTGTTTTTTTTCCTTCCTTTTTTTTATTCAGAGAGATTTTCAGTAGGATATTATACCCTTACCTGTGGGTGCTCTGTTCAAAGGAAGTTAAATTTTGATTGCTGAAACCACACAAGGTCTTGGGATTTACAGAGCTAGATTTTTTTTTTTCCAAGTTAGGACCATGCCTTACATTCAGATTTACTCTGGCTCTCATTAATTGGCCCACAATAGGTCCCAGACCAAAGTCTTTGGGTCCTGATTGGCTTAGAGTAAATGTAAATAAAAGTTGTTTATATTTTGGCCAGAAACTCTACAGGTCTTCCCTTCTCAAATTTTTTTTTTTTTAAGAGACCATTCTCTGCCTCATTTCTTACTCAGCCTTAATCACTCAATGGGTGTTGCTTCAGTCAAACTGAGACCTGTTAAAAACCTCATCTTAAAAAGACCAGGGTCTCCCACTGCATCTAAGACCATCTGGCCATTTCCAGTCCTGATTTATATCTTGCCACTGGACCCAGATGACTCCTAAGGAGAAAGTGAGGCTCATAACTTTACACAGCCTTCCCTCACATCAAATTCACTTGCATGTCATGGTATCACTGCCCTGATGTCATGGTCTTCTTCAAGAATGAAGGACAAAAAACAATTTCCATACAATCTTTCTTTTTTTCTGCATGATGGTTTAAATGTGATTTTTGTATACTCATATTCATTTGTAGCCTAGAATTTCATGATTGAGTTTTTAAAAATCAACTCTTGTGTAAGTATTCTGGTATCGTTTGTGAGCTCAGCATTACTGAATGAAGTGATGGAGCTGATTTGTGGACATGTTACGCCTAGACTGATTAATCCTTGGAAGTATCCTGTCTAAGTATTGAGGAGCTTGAGGTACCTACATTTCTCTTTACTTATCTTTTAGGATCATTTCTTTTGGCTTCCTCTAGGTGAGATGGCTGTGGAAATTTTATTTACTCTAAAGTAGTAATGCCACATCATAGAGAGTTATTGGGGACTAAAATGGAGGCAAATGACTTTGAGATCTTCAAGCAGAATGTACCTTGCAAGGTTAAGGAAATTCTGTATTCAGAGAGCTGTCTTTATAAAATAGTGGGTGGGGTGATTATTTAGATTTAACAAGTTTCTTTGCTTTGTGTTATATGTAATTTATCTTTATGCCCATTTTAAAAGTTCTCTTTATTGAAGCAAGATTAGTCTCCTGATGAATATATTCTTTGCTTTAATGAGCTACGTTTTCCAGCTCTTGCTAGAAGCCTGTCATTTTGGGAATGGTCCTGTCAAGTGGGAGCAGACAGTGGGGGACAATATACCTTGTTTGTAGACAAATGTTAACTTCCTGTAAACTTTTTTTCCTTCTAAAGATATGATCTTTAGCTTGAACAAGGTTTGAAATAATTACCTGTGTCCCCTAATCTCCCAGGAACCTTATTTGGTTGTCTAAAGTCACTAGAGATGCATCCCAGGTTTCTTTTTGCTACATCATTTGTTGCTACATGAGTCAGCAGAAGTGGGTAGTGCTTGGTGGGTTTAATGAGTTTTGGCAGGCTTTTAATCACGTCCCAGATATGTGTTCTGGGAAGGCAGCACACCTCATGATTGGCAGTCTCCATATACCTCTTTTCACTTTCAGTCAAATCTCGTACACTTATAACAGATGACTTAACCTCTCACAGTATATAGAAAATTGAGGCTAATTTGACTTGAATTCCTTCAGCAACTCTCAAAACTTCATAGCATCATTACATAATCTCTTTTCCTTCCCTTATGCCACAGAGAAAGCAGGATGTATTCCTGTTCTTTCTTAAGGTTAGTTCATTCTTCTACCTGTGGCCCAATACCATCCCTTCCCACCTGCTCTAAGATCTTACTATTATAATCATCCCCTTTCTCTAATGTAATTTTCATTTTCTCCTTCTCCGTTGGGTTTTTCACATCTGTCTGTAAACAACCCAGACAAAAACCTTCCTTGGCCCTTCTACACCATTTGAAAATTCAGAATGTTGAGGCAAACAGCTATTGACCATTGTATACTTCTTACTTCACAGGTGCAGATATGCTCATGCCACTTGCTAAAGTCTGCATGACTTCTTTAGTGTGTCATTGAGTCAGTTGCTGTTCTTACTTTGGAAGGTCAAAGCTTATTTTGAGTGTTATGTTTAGGTCTGACTGAGTCATCTTTTTAGGGAGGGCATTGATAAACTAGAAGGTGTTGAGTTAGAGCAGTGGTTCTCAACCTTCCTAATGCCGTGACCCTTTAATACTTGTATGTGGGTATATCTGCATGTGGGCACACCCACCTGGAAACAGATAGAGGAGTGGTGTCTTGGTTCCTAAGACCATCAGAAATATGTGTTTTCCAATGGTCTTAGGTGACCCCTGTGACCCCTGTGAAAGGGTCATTTGACCCCCAAAGGGGTCATGACCCACAGGTTGAGAACTGCTGAGTTAGAGGGTAATCAGGATGGTGAAGGGCCATACTTAAGATCATGCCATCTAAGGAAGGAACTGGTTTTGATTAACCTAGAGAAGAGTAGACTTAGGGGGAACACAACAGCTACCTTGAAGTATTTGAAGGACTGTTGTATGGAGGATGGTTGAAACCATTCTTGGCCTGAGAGGGCCAGGTGAAAGTTTCAAAGAGGCAAATTTTGTTTTGCTATATGGAGAACTTCATAATGATTAGATTTATCCAAAAGTAGAATGGCTACCTCTAAAGGCTATGCTTCCCCCCTTACAAGTATTTTCAGACAGAGATGGTAGTTTAACCTGTAAACTCTTCTTCTAGAAGTTTTCAAGGGGAGTTATCAGAGAGAACTACAGAAGACTTTTATGCATTTATAACCAGGAACTAGGAATACCAAGGTATTCCTGTTTTCTTTGTTTTATTATTGTTATTTTTGTGCCCCTTCCAGCTCTGAGATTTTGTGATTCTTTGGAAGTCTCAGTTCAGGGTCCCCAACCGTGAAGAAAAGAGCTTCTAAGAGGGCTCCTATTGTGTGGGGATGAGTCTCTCTAATAAGTCAAAGGATAGGGTAGAAAGCTTTATGCTCCTTCTCGTTTCTAGCTTAGAGATTTGTTTTCATCTTCAACATACATCGTCGGTGACCATGCTACGTGGGAAATTGTATCTAGGAATTTAGGGAGCAGTGGGACACTAGGCCCTCAGAGGGTATCTTTTCTGGGCATCAGACTCTCCTATAGCTTCTTCTAGCCCCGTTGTCAATTCCTCATGTAAATTGCCGGATGGCTATTTCTTATCCTTGGCCTGTACTTGCTGTTCCTTTTTGGCATAGGCCTAGAACCCATTAACATTTTTTGCTTTTTTAGGCAGTGGCTAACTTTTATTTTGTGGTCAAGGCAGAGTTCTTGTGGCATTTTTTTTAAGTGACAAAACTCCTATTTTATTTTAGTTTTATTTTCTAACTTCAGGAGATCATGGAAAATATAGTGGGTTTTTTTTGTCTCCTTAATATGCTCTACAGATGCCCACTAATATTCTTAAATGTGATTTTCCAACCAAAAACAGAGGAAACATATTGAAAATTTTTTTTCCTATTCATTTAAATTACAAATCTAACATGGAGGTTAGCTCAGAATTTTGGGCCTTATCTTTGCTGTGCTTTTACTCCTCAAGGACAGTCCTTTTGCTAATTCAGTTTCCCTTTCTCTCTTCCTTTCACTCACTCTGATTAAGCCATGAGGTGACAAGGGAAGGAAAATATTTGCTGAATGACTGGTTGAGTGACTACCAGGTCACAGCGCTTGCCTGAAATAGACCTCTAAAAGCAAGGACAAATTGTTCCTCAACATTTTCAATTTTCTTTCTTCTGGCCCCTTTCTACTATTCTTGCCCTTATAAAAATAGAAGTTTTTTTTTTCTTTCTGTCATTCTAGGGATCACATCTTTTTTACTTGTACTTTCCTTTCAGATATTCACTGTCTTTTTCTTGTGTCTTTCCAGATGGGCCTGAGGAACACCCATGGTGACTAGCAAAAAGTTATATTCCTACCTTTTCAAATCCCGATCAAAGGCTTATGTCTGCAATAATGATGTATCGTCCTCTAACATATTTTCTAATTCTCATAGCTTGAGTTCTCTACCTCATCCTTTCCTGTCTCGAGGGCCTTGAGATATCTGCTAATTTACATGGCTGTGCCATGATATTATTGAGCAAAATGCCTGTCAGCCCTTTGTGTATTTGCTCCCTTCCTTCCTGAAACTGAATCCTTATGATAAATTCTTTGGTATTTTGTTCAGAAAGTTTTATGTATGTAGGCAGTGTGGCAAGAAGACAAATAGTTTACCTTTAAATTGAAGAATAATACAAGATAATTTGTGCTCTAGTTATTTTTTTACTTATTCCTTAGGCTCTGAATTATAAGCATGATCTCCTACTACATTGAAGGTGAAAATGTTAGACTGTTTCATCAGGAAACTTTATATTAAACATATGAATATCAATTATGTATAAAATATTACTCTTTTATTTTTAGAAAGTCAAAGTTAACACTTTTTTGAAAGGAGAAATTACAGAGCAATATGGCACAATGGATAGAGCCCTTGAGTCTGGAGTGCCTGAGTTCAAATGTGACCGTAGATATGTATTAGCTGTGTGACCCTGGGCAAGTCACTTAACTCTGTTTGCCTATTCTATAAAAATGAGCTGGAGAAGGAGATGGCAAACCACTCTTGTATCTTTGCCAAGAAACCCCAAACAAGGCATAGAGAGTTAGATGCAACTGAAGTGACTCAACAAGAATAACAAAAAACAAATATAAGTTTTGGTAAAGATTTGGCAGCACTCTCCCTGGAGGGGAGGGGATTGGCTAGTTGAGTCTAGTATGTTGCTATTCCTGTGTCTAGTTAATACTAGTAAAGAAATGAAGTGAATGAATGAATGAAAAATATTTATTATGTACCTACCATGTGTTAGGCTCTGGGAATATAAATACAAAAGTAAGACATTCACAGCCTTGAAGGACCTTACATTCTAACAATATTGGGGAATGGTCATGGGGAAGGGTGTTTTGGTGGTAGTGGGGCAGATAACAAGAAGAAGGGTTGGGTCTAGAGGTAACGAGATAAGGTGGACTCACCTTAGGGAGGATGCTGTACCCTTCAGGCAGGATTTCCAAAGCTAAGTGTCTTAGTTTCTTCAGGGCATGGTGTCTGGAGGGCTGTTTTGTAAGATAAAGTAGTGGCTGCTCTGATTCCAAGGAGATCAGTAAGGTGAATTGAATGAATAGGGTCCTTGTGATTAGAACATTTTCCCATACTTTGGAGAAAGATCCTAATTGGGATAAGCAAGGGTCTAGATTCTGAGCCCTTTAGATTTTCATATTACTGAGAACAAACCAACATTTGGAGAAGGTAGTAGTTGCCTGGTTATTGATCAGTGACCTGGTTAGTGGTGGACCATTGCAGGGTTAAGTACATATTCTATTTCACTGTATAATCATTGCCGCCACATAATTGTTGCACGCTGTTTTTTTTCCAGTCCAAAAATTGGTTAATAACCTTTTCTTGAGTAATTGTCACATGGTATAATTCTGTTCACACAGCTTAAAAGGTAAATGGAGCAGCATTTAGGGCTAGCGTTAGGGTGGCGTATGGATACACATTTATCTCTCGAGCTTTGCTAGCTGAGAGCCTAACATTCTCAGTGCACTGGCATTGTCAGTATATTTCTGAAAGCCAACTTGTGTTGTTTGTTTAGAGTGCTGTAGTACTAACAGTATTGTCACTCAACTCAGTGAAGGGCCATAGGTGCAAGAGGATCTGGTGGGCAGGTGAAGCTGCCATGAGTAAGTTGCGTGTTACAATAAGACTTGCATCTTCCCAATTTTAGTGTATATTCATGAGCGTTCTGTGCATCCTAATATTGCACCTAAGAGTTTAGTAATAAATGATTAAGTAATACCAGCACCATTTTTAAAAAGCTTCACATAATGACTACACCTCACCTTTTTTGCAAAAAATTTGACATAAACTCTGTGACGATTATAGGGTATACTCTAGCCAAAGTGGTAGCGAAACTCTCTGGTAGTTGTCAGCTATCATCAGTGACCGATCCTGGCTCTTAATTCTGTCTTTAGGTTTCAGAATTCTTAAGCTATTTATTCTGAGGCCTTCCATATTCTTGTTTTGAATTTACTACTTAAACTGAGGATTATTAATATAATAATAGTGATAGTAACAAAAACAACTAATATTTCTACCATACTTTAAGGTTTGCAAAGCACTTTACATATGTTATCCAATTTGGTCCTTAGAAACCTGAAGGCTGTCCCCCATTTGCAGGTCCCCTTCGTTGGCTGAAACTGGTAAAAAAGAAAAAAACAGAAAAAGAAAGTTAGAATTATTAATTTACTTTGTCTGCAGATGGCAGTATAGATTATTTCAGGAAAAAGGGTCTGTACAAGTCTGTGAAATACAAATTCTTTCAGTGATCCTTAGGCAAATGTTGAGTTGGCTATCAGTTTTAGAATACCCTCCCTGTTTAGAGGTTTAACTAGTCTGAGCTGAGAGAAACTTTGCCTCAGGCAGGAAATTTAGAGGCCTCCCCAACCAGCCTAGGCCCCTAAATTAACACATAGACTCCTTCCTTCAGGTTGAAGGAGATGAAGGATGCATAAACTCAGATTGTGACCAGGAAGAGGAGGTTTAGGTCTGGGTCAGGTATGGGGATGGGAATACATTCTCTTCCTCTGTCTATCCCATGTAGTAATCCTTAGCCTATGGTGGCCTTTTTCTGTCCTCAGGATTTTAGAAACAGAGTTCTTGGTGTAAAATCTAGGCAAAATCTATTGTTATATACTTGATTTTAAGTCCATCTTTTTTAGAACACATTCTCCATAGGAACTTCATGTTATGATATGGTGCAAAACAGAAATGTGACCTGAATCAAAGACACTTTTTCTGTTAAAAACATTTTTTTTGAAAGGAGTTGGGGGAAGACCTGTGGGAGGGGTTTGTGGTCATTCACATACATCTGTGATCTCATAGATAGCAGGTCCAAGAAGATTTTGGAAAACTCGGGCCATTTTATTTACTTATCTTGGGTACATGATGCCTTGGAATTTGTAAGACTGACTTTTTCATCCTAAGTGTAAAAAAAGTTTGATGGCAGTCTAGAACTCTCTAATAACACATTCTGAAGAATGGGGACGTGATTAAATTCTTAGCCATAATTTCCTCATATCTGAAGTAGGGATAAATACATCTACCTTTCTGGGTTGTTGTGAAGCTAAAACGAGGTAATTATAATAACTTATATTTATATAGTGTTTTAAAGTCTACCAAACACTTTATATGCATTATATCAGTTGATTCTACTCTGTGAAGTAGATGCTGTTATTAATCCCATTTTACAGATAAGGAAACTGAGGGCTAGATAGGCTGTTATTTGTTCACAGTCACACAGCTAATCTCAGTGATAGAATGTTTTGCAAACTTGAAAGCACTATCATAGTTATTATTTTAGTACTTTGATTCACTTTCTTGTGTGTGCCAGAGATATCTCTGCATTCTTCCACACTTTAATATCTACTCTCAAATAGCAAATAACAAAAAAAGATGCTAAAAATCCTTTTGGTTTTTGAATATAGTACTTTAAAAATTACTTGTTGCTATTTTAAAAAATTTTATAATATTAGGCCTTTGGAAACAGTGGCAAAATTTCTCAGGTTTTTTTAAACTTCATTTTTAGTTAGAGATATATTAAAAACTTGATAATTTTTATTCTTAGTTATTGTGTTGTATTTATTGATTTGGGGGTAACAGCTTTTGTATATATAATCCTGAGATAATGCACAAATTTTCTGGTTATTCTTTTCTCTTTGGTACTTTGGATTTCAGAAGCAGAAGGGACCCGTAGCAATTTTCTGGGTTCTCCAATGACTTACTTAACCAGTTGCAATGGCTTCCCATTGCCTCTAGCATAATGTATAAACAACCTGGTCCCAGTCAATCTTTCAAGCTTCATCATACATTGTTCTTGCTCCTACATTCAGGCCTTTCTTTATTTTTTTTCCACTCCATCTTCCTTACTCCCTCACCACACTCAATCTCCCTTACCTGTGCCTTGGTACTGAATATTCTCCTTGTCTGGAGGCATAATTTCAAGCTATAATGGGTCATTGAGTTTTTATTTGTGAGGGCTTTGAATTTGAGTTTGGGATACTTCAGACTGAACATAATAAATTATCAGATATTGGCATATGAACTTATTTTATGAAATAAATTTTTTTTAGTAATGGACACTTTACAGTAAACCTTCTGTTTTCTGGAATTGTCAGGAAAGCGAGTATTTTGATTATTTAGTAGGGAATTCCTCATAATTATAGATTATCAATTTCCTGAAGAATTGGGCAATAATAAAGAGCATTAATTTTGATAATTATACTGGGTATAATTTAATCTCATTCTGATGGATAAGATATTTCTGGATTAAGGACGTTATTTTGAAAGTCATTTTTTCATTGACTATATTATAAGAATTAGAACACTGAATCTGGAGTCAGGGGACCTAGGTTCAAATTCTACCTCTGTTTACTTACTAGTTGTGTGATGTGGGCAAAGTCACCAGTCCTTTCTATTCTTATTTATTTATCTGTAAAATGGCAAGATTAGATTAGAAAATCTCCAAGGTAGATCCTTCCCTCCTCTAAATCTGTAATCCTTTGATCCAACATGCATACTTTTAGTTTAGTAGCATATTCTAGTTGGCATAGGGAAATGATTAGACCATCAGTGGAATTAAATCTATATAGGCCAGTGGACCAGTTAATTAGTGGGGTTCTATAGTGTTTGCTTGGAAATTCTTGATTATGAGGTTTTATGTTTTTAGAAGCTCAGCCTCTGGCTTTGCATCTTTCAGAGGGCACACAACTTTGTTTTCTAGAGTGCTTCTTTTTTTGTTTGTGATTTTAAAAATTTATCTTTTTCAAAGAGCCTGGCATTCCCAAACTTCCTAGCAGTTTGAACATCTGACTTGTTTTTATCATAGAATATTCTTGTTTTGGGCATTGAAATTTGTTTATTCATATTTTTGACTCATTTCTCACACAGTTGTATTTCAGTTTGCGTGGACATCATTTGAGTGAATCAGACATTTGTGGTGCTCACAAGTCTTTTGAGGAACAAATAATGAATATTTTGATGAGAACCTTCGAAAAGATATTAACTTCTGTTACATGGAAAAACATATGATTTAACGTAAATTAATATAAACATTGTTTATATTCTACCTGGCAAATAGGTAGACATGCAGTTTTAATTTTGCTATCTACTTAGGTTTACGTGCTTAAATACTTCATTAAATAGCATGTAGAATGTTGTACCTTGAGTGAACCTTCATTTTTAATACCTGCAAGCATCTCTTTTAACTGAAGTCCATCATATTTACTTCTGTGTGCTTTGAGATTCTCAGACTTGTTCTGAATGTCATAACTTGATAAATAGAAGGGAGTTTAATAACTACAAATGAGTATGATCAATGTTATGTTATGAAATGACTGTTTTAACAGCTTTTAGTGATATGAAAAAGACCAGTGAAATGTTATATAACAAAGGGTTTGGAATAAGAAGACTGGTGTTTCTGGCTCTAACACTGATGAATTTTGTCACCAAGAACAAGTCATTCAACCTCTCTTTGACTCAGTTTCACCATCTGCTGAGCAAGAATAATATTTACACTACCTACTTTATCCTTATTACCTATTCTATGTGTAGAGTAGGGTGTGTTAGTGAAGAATGCTCAGTGCAGAGTCAGTTGCAAATCTCTGACACTAGTTATGTAAGCCTGGGGAGTTTGGTGGTATAGTGGATATAGTGCTGGGCTTGGAGTCACAAAGACTCTTCTTTGTGGGTTTGAATCTGTCCTCAGACACTTAGTAAATTGTGTGACTCTGGGCAAGTCACTTAACCCTATTTGCCTCAGTTCCTTCTCTATAAAATGTGTTGGAGTAGGAAATGACAAAAACCTTTTTTATCTTTGCCAAGCAAACCCCAAATGGAGTCACAAAGAGTCAAATATAATTGAAAAGGGACTGAACAGCTTTTGTGTGCTTTGTGTGTGCTTTGATCACTTAAATTCAGAGTTCTTCAATCAAGTTCTGAAGATGTGACTGGAAGGTCCCCAACTTGACCGAAAATATAGATACTTTAGATCACTTTACTTTAAACTACTTCACCAGTTTGTTGTGAAGAAAGTACTTTTGTAGAACTTAAAATTGCATATAAATGTGAGTCATTGCTATTGTCCAGTTGAGACACAGTATCCTAAGAGAAGCACACCTAGTTTAGTCCTGAAAGCAGTAGCAGTTAATTTTCTGAATAACCAACCTGTTCATTTGAATGGATCATTGCACAAATGAGCCTGAGGTAGAGGAATTATATAAGAATATGTATTGCTGATGAAAGTTAATCTTATTTTAGAAAAAAGCTAGTGCATAATAAGTAAAATGTATCATTTTGAGAGCCTATTCTAGACTTTCTTGTCAGGAAAAGAATTAGAATTTTCAGTTGGGTTAAGGCCTAGCGTCAGTGAATAAGGAATTTCTTTTTTTTTTTTAATATGGTTCAATTTTAAAAAATAGTATTTTATTTCCTCCCCCCATTATATGTTAAGACAATTTTTAGCATTTCTTTTAATGAGATTTTTAGTTCCAAATTTTTCTATCTCCCTTCCTTCCTTTCTTCCTAAAATGGTAGCCAATTTGATATGGGTTATACATGTGCTATCATGTAAAACTTATTTCCATATTAGTCACAGTTGTGAAAGAAGAAACAGATCAAAAGGAAGGAAAAACCCCACAGAAAAGAATAAGTGAAAAAAATCATGCTTCTATCTGCATTGAGTCCCTCAATTCC
>CM053599.1:139920582-139937767 GCA_028646575.1 Pseudocheirus occidentalis | reverse complement strand
TTTTTCTGAAATCTGCCTGTTCATCATGTCTTATTGTAAGGTAATATTCCATTGCATTCATATACCATAATCTGTTCAGCCAAGTTGATGGACATTGCCTCAGTTTTTTTCCCACCATGAAAAAGATTGCTATAAATATTTTTGCACATGTAGCCCCTTTCTCCTTTTTTATGATCTCTTTGGGATACAGACCTACTAGTGGTATTGCTGGATCAAAGGGTATCAATAGTTTGGTTACCCTTTGGACATAGTTCCACATTGCTTTCCAGAATGGTTGGACCAGTTTACAACTCCACCAACAGTATATTAGTGTCCCAATTTTCCCACATCCTCTCCAGCATTTATCATTTTCTTTTTTTTTTGTCATATTAGCCAAGTTGATATATGTGATGTGATACTTTAGAATTATTTTAATTTTCATTTCTCTAATCAAAAATGATATAGAGCATTTTTTCATATTCCTGTAGATAAAAGCTTTGATTTCTTCATATGAAAACTGCCTGTTCACATCCTTTGACCATTTATCAGTTGGGGAATGACTTGTATTATTATAAATTTAAGTCAGTTCTCTATATATTTGAGAAATGAGGCCTTTATCAGAGATACTTACTGTAAAAGTTGTTTCTCAGCTTCCTATTTTCTCTCTAATCTTGGTCGCATTCATTTTGTTTGTGCAAAAACTTTTAAATTTAATATAATCTAAATTATCTGTTTTATATTTTTTAATGTTCTCTGTCTCTTGTTTGGTCAAGAACCTGTAACTCATTTACTTTTCCTTTAAGAATTTAGATGCTAGGGGTGGCTAGGTGGCACAGTGAATAAAGCACTGGCCCTACACTCAGGAGGACCTGAGATCAAATGCAGCCTCAGTCACTTAATGCTTAATAGCTGTGTGACCATGGGCAAGTCACTTAACCCCAATTGCCCTGCCTTCCCTTCTCCAAAAAGCAAAAAAAAAAAAAAAAAAAAAAGAATTTGGATGCTATAGCACTTAGTGTATATATGTTTACTATTCATATTACTTTATTGCCTATAGTTTTAGCAAGATGTAGTTTACTTCCTTATCTCTTTCAATTAGTTCTATTTTTGCTTTTGCTTTGCCTGAGGTTAGAATTGCTACCTCTGCTTCTTTTTTTTTAACTTCAGCTGAAGCATAACTGATTCTGCTCCAGCCCTTTACCTTTACTCTGTGTGTGTCTCTCTGCTTTAGGTGTGTTTTTTTGTAAACAATATATTGTAGGATTCTGGTTTTTTATTCACTTTCCTGTCTACTTCTGTTTTATCTGAGAGTTTATCCCATTCACATTCACAGTTATGATTACTGTGTATTTTCCTTCATCCCATTTTTCCTTCTGCTTGTCCTCTCTCTCCTTTCACCCTTTCTCTCCTTGTCAGTATTTTGCTTCTGTCTGTTGCCTCCCTCAGTCTTTCTTCTCTTCTGTTAGTCTACCCTTTTCCACCTTTACTCTTCTCCTCTTATCAGGTAAGATAGATTTTTATATTCCACTGACTGTGTATAGTATTCCTTCTTTGAGCCAATACTGATAAGTGTAAGGTTTAAGTGATGTCCATTGCCTACCCTTCCATTTTCCCTCCACTCTAATAGGTTTTTCATACCTCTTTATATGAAATAATGTATGCCATTTGACCTCTTCCTTCTTTCTGCACCCAGTGTACGCCTCTTTCTCATCCTTTAATTAGTTTTTATGTTATTTCCTCCAATTTACCTTATACTCATACCTTTTGTATGTGTTTGTATGTATATTCCTTCTAGCTGTACTATTAGTGGTACAATTTTTAAGAATCCCAGTATCATTTTTCCATGTAGGGATGTAAACAGTTTAGCTTCATTGTCTTCCTTGTGATTTCTTTCCCCTTTTCCCCTTATTAGGCTTCTCTTGGGTCTTGCTATGAGAAATCAAGTTTTTTGTTCAACTCTGGTTTTCTCCTTATGAAAGCTTAAAATCCTTCGTTTTCATTGAATGACCACTTTCCTCCTTGAACTATTATGTGTAATTTAGCTAGGTAGGTGATTCTGGGTTGTAGTTCTAGCTTCTTTGCCTTCTAGAATATCATGTTCCATGACCTCTGATCCTTTACTGTTTTAGCTGCTAAGTCTTGTGTAATCCTGATTGTGATTCTCTGATATTTGAATTGTTTCTTTTTGGCCACTTGAAGTATTTTTTCCTTGACTTGATGGTTCTATAATTTGACAATAATGTTACTTGGAGTTTTTATTTTTGGGATGTCTTTCCTGAGATGGATCTTTCAATGCCTATTTTGCCCTCTGGTTCTAGGATATCAGTGCAGTTTTCTTTGATAGTTTCTTGAAAGGTGTTGTCCAGGTCTTCCTTTTGATTATGGCTTTCAGATAGTCTAATGATTCTGACATTGTCTTTCCTAGATCTATTTTCCAGGCCAGTTGTTTTTCCAAAAAGGTATTTTACATTTTCTTCTGGTTTTTTTCATTCTTTTGAATTTGTTTGATTGATTCTTGATATCTCATGGAGTCATTAGCTTCTACTTGCCCAATTCTAACTTTTAAAGAGTTGTTTCCCTCAGGTAGCTTTTGTACTTTCTTTTCCATTTGGTTAATTCTACTTTTTAAGTAGTTGTTTTCTTTTTCCAAGTTGTTAACTCTTTTTCATAATTCTCTTGTATCACTCTCATTTCTTTTCCCCATTTTTCTTCTACCTCTCTTATATGATTTTAAAGCTCCTTTTTCAGCTCTTCTATGAGTTCTTCTTGGGCTTGAGACCACTTCCCATTTTTCTTTGAGGTTTTGACCATAGGTGTTTTGATGTTGTTGTTCTCTTCTAAGTTTGTGTCTTCATCTTCTCTGTCACCATAATAACTTTCTATAATCAGATTTTTTTGGTTGTTTTTTGCTCATTTTTTTAAAACCTTTTTCCTTTATAAAAATGTGAGCTCTGTTCCTAGGGTGAAAGGGGCACTATTTCAGGCTTCTTGTGCCAGGGGCTGCAGGCCCTGTCTGTTCACTTTGCTGATGTTGCCATTAGGCCTACAGGTGGCCCTCGAATCTGGTGAGGGGTTGGAATTGAAGGTGACTGACACTGCTGAAGGCCATAGGGGGCTAGCAGTTTACCTGTTGCTGAGCCAGGGTCTTAGTACTGGTGTCTGGTGTGTGCTGAGGCAGGTTGAGTGTTTCTATGTTTCCCTGGGCTCCCCTGAAGCATGTGGTGGTCTGGCCACTGGTGGCTGCCCGTTTGTCTGGGGCTATGCCAAAGCACAGCGTGGTAGGGCAGTTGCTAGCCATTTGTTTAGACATCTGTAGGGTTGGCGCTATGTGTTTCCCTAAGACTATCCTGAAGCATGGGAGGTCTGGCTGCTGAAGGCTGTGTATTTATCTTGGGCTATGCTGAAGGAACTGGAGTCTGCCTGTTCCCCTGGCAATGCTGAGGCATGTGGGGGATTCTAGAGTTGGTGTTTACCTGCTCTACTACACTGGGGCTCAGGATCTTATGCTCGTCTGCTGAAATGGGGCTTCCTGCTAGCTTGCTGGCATACTTCCTATCCTGAACTGTGTTCTCCTTTTACTCAAGTGAGGCCGACCTTTCTTGCTGATCTTACAAGTTTCTTGGGCTAAAATATTGTTTCGCCCTGTCTTTTTGCGAGTTCTGCTGTTCGAAGATTTGTTTGGAGGTGCTATTTTATGGTTGTTTGGAGATGAATATGAGAGAATTATGGCAAATTTCTGCTTACTCTTCCATTTTAGCTTCCAGATGTCAGGCTAACTGTAGCCATCTGCAGTAACACCTTTTTTCAAATAGTTATCTTTGGTCATAAGTTTTGGATTATAGGATCATAAATTTAGTGCTCTAAGGCATTAGAGGTCTTATAGTTCAACCTCTTAAATTTAGAGATTAATTATAATTCAGTTTCCTTATTTCATTGATGAGGCGCAGAGAAGTTAGTCACCTGACCAGTTAGTCATACAGCCAGTCATTGTCAGCAGTAGGATTTGAACACAAATCTAATAGGCTAGGCCTCTATTCACTAAACAACAGACCACTTTAAAATACTCTAGGGTCAGGTACTGAGTCATCATTTTGTACTTTTCTTTTTTTTAAACTAGCTGTCACAGTTCTAATAATATATAAAGAATATATCATGATTCTCAGAGGGTACAGTGTCACCAACAATTGTGACTATCTTATTGTTATGATTTAAAATGACTGCTTCTGGCCAAAGTGCTTCTTGCAAGCCAAGAACTGTTTGATTGCTCTGAGTTTTGGTAGTATGAAAAACTCTTGATTACTTTCACTAACTGATTTAATATTTTGTCATGTTTTCAGATAATAGCAATACTTAAATGATGGTAGATATGTTTAAATGCTCCAAACCAACAATGATCTTCATCCCCTGAACTAAATCTTTGTGCAGCACTTAGTAGATTACAGTCCATTCTGGTGACTAAATCATCAATCAGCAAAATTGGGTAAAAGTATCCTCCCTCCTAAAAACAATTGATGCCAAAAGAGGCAAATGAAAATTCTTTTCCCTGCTCAGCTTTCTCTGTCAGCCTCTGCCTATAAAATAGGTGAAATGCCTATTTAAAAATATGTTCCATTCTCTCAGGAACTAATCAGCAGTCATTAAGTCTTTGTGATAAAAATTACATAGGTTTCTCCATTTAATTCTAATCTTAGTAGCTGACCAATTGGTGGCCAAAGACCAGTTTGTTAGTGAAAATTATAGTCTCATTATAAAATTCATCCTCCATTGAACCATTTATGTATTTAGCAAGATCTGACTGTAGGCTGATTTTATTCTGTTTTTCACTGTCTCCCAGAGATAAAAAATCTGATTGAGGTCTATCTATGCTAATAATCTTGCCCTGGGAAGCATTTGATTAATATCTACTGCTAAAATTGAAGGCAACAAATTAATTCTATCCATTCTATGGGGTAGTTATAGTGCTTAACCTCTCTGGGGAAAATTTGACCATATTTTCCCTGATTTTTTGCTTGTGAGAACACAGTTTTTAGAGTCCACACCTTTCTTGAAGACAAGCCTAGCAGACGCCCATAATCTTGTCTTGCCCACACAGGCCTTTGTGCTGATCTCAAGTCATCCTTGTGAATAGAGATGGTTTCATTTGTTTATAATTGTATCCCCAGGGCTCATATCAGTGCTCCCAACATGGATTAGGCACTTAATAAAAATTTTTAAGGGAGAGTATGTATTGAATAGAACAGTTTTGAAACTAGCATGTTTAAAAATGCATGTAATAGTTTGTTTTTGTTGTCCTTTTACTTGTTTTCAACTCTATGACTTCACTTGAGGTTTTCTTGGCAAAGATTCGGGAGCAGTTTGCCATTTCCTTCCCCAGGTCATTTTACAGATGAGGAACTGAGGCAGACAGGTTAAGTGACTTGCCCAGGATCATACAGATAGTGTCTGAGGCCAATTTGAACTTCTGAAAATGAGTCTTCCTGACTTCAAGTCTGGTGCTCTATCCATTATACCACGTAGCAGCCCTGTATGTAATAGTGATATTCAATTTTATACATAAAACATCCTTTTCCTTTTCTCCTGTATGTGGAAATGTTTATTTTTGTCATTGTTTGGGAATTTTAGAATACTAAAAACAAGAAAAATGGATTTGGAAGGGATTGTAAAGATTTCAAGGTTTAAAAAAAACAATGTTTATTGATATTAATTAGGTAGAATGGTGGTACAATAATACACATTTTTTTTGTTGTTGCTGTTTTTGGATCTTACTTTCCCCAATTTTCATAGTTACTTTAGTAAAAGAAGATTAAACAAGCACCATAAGAAATAGAGAAGGAAGTAGAGAACATAAATAGGCTTAGGCAAGAAAAATCCTCAAGTTTACCAATGAATAAACTGAAAATATTATGACATGCTTCACATTTCTTCCAGAACTAAAAGGGAATTCCCATTTCAGTTTGTACCAGGTGAACAAACATGGGAAGCAGGCAAAAATCTGTATTACAAGAGGACAGAGTAATTTTGACAGATGATGGGAGTAATACAGGGATGAAGTTTGGCAGGAAATGAGTTGTAGTAGCACAAGACATCAAGGGATTCAAGAGCCTGGCACAGTGTAAATGGCCAAGATTGAGATTAGAAAGTTAAGTGAAGGCAGAACTGGGGTAAAGGCTTGAGAATTACTGAGGAATGGACAGATTGGAGGTCTTGATGTAATTAAGTGTGGGGAAAAGTCAAGTGATAGTAGATTGTGGTCAAAATGAGGAATGTCAGCATTTCTATTACAGAAAATGGAACACTTGTGAAAAATGATGAGATCCAGTATGTGACTATTACTGTGCTATTACTGAGTAGGTGGTAATGGAACACTATGTTACCGTGCTTCCACCATGTTACATGTCACAAAAGAAAGAAATGTATCTAAGAGATAGAGATTAACATGTTTCAGTGGCTTCATGGGAACTCATCTGACTTAAATTCCATTGAAAAACTGTGGCCTGTAATCAAGACTGGACTTGGAAAAAGTGGATTGTTTGTCAGAGGTATCCTTAATATCTAATCTGATAAAAGTATAATTTCATGATAAATTAAAGTGTTTCAAAATTTTGTGAACTCAACTCCAAGTCATATAAAATAAATGAATTCAGCAAAGGGAAGGCATATTTCACATTTTAAAAGTTTATGTAGACATAAGTATTTGTAAGGTTTATTTAATGTCAGTAAATTAAATTATTTTATTTTGTTTCAGTTATTTTACATAGCACTGTAGGAGCCATGGGTAGTTATTGCAGAGTCAAATACACAGAGGTGGGAGTGATTGATTCAGGGAACATGATCATAGAATTGAACAGGCACCCAGAAGCCATCTGCTCCAACCCATACCAGAATAAGAATCTGTCTCCCCAGAATAAGAATCTGTCTCCTCTGTAACATCCCCAATAAGGTGTCATCCAGATTTTTCTTGAAGAAAAGTCTTAAATTATGACCTCCAGAAACAACCCATCTGATTTTTGGCCAGCTCTCATTATTAGAAAGTTTTTCCACATACTGAACCACCATTACTTCTTCAGCTTTTCCTTTTTGATTTCAGTTGTTTCCTCTGGGCTCAAATAGATCAAAGCTTCCTCTTCTTAAACATGAGAGTCCTTCAGGTAGTTCAAGACAGCTATCATGTCACCCCGTTAGGTCTCATCTCATTTAAGCTAAACATCCCTACTTCCTTCAATTCTGATTTATATGACAAGATCTCAGGGCCCTTCACGGTCCTTGTTGCATTTCACTAGACATTATTTGGTCTATCAATGCCTTTCCTATAGTGTGCTGTTCCAAGGACTGAATGCAGTCCTCCAGATGTGGTCTGATGGGGACAGAGTACAAATCAAGAGAGGAGAGAAGGTTTGCAAGGTATTGAAAGAGAAGGTAGTTAACGAGTATCAAAAAGCTACAGAAAAATTAATAACAATAAGGACTAGGGAGAGGTCATTAGTCAATTAAGAGATTATTGTAACTTGGGAAACCAATTTCAGTTTATTGGTGAGGTCAGAAGTCAGATTGCATGAGGCTGAGAAATGTTTGACTGTATAGACAGAGAATGTAGGTAGTTTTTTCTGTATAGTCTAAGGGAAAAATCATGAGAGCCTATACTGCGGTATGACTGTGTGAGTGAAAAGAGAACTGACAGCAGAAGTTCTGTCCATCAATCAACAAGCATTTGCAAAGACCTTACTGTATGGCGGGGTGCTGTGCTAAGTGCTGTTGAAACAAAGACAAGCAAAGATAGTTCCTGCTTCTAGGATGTTATGGAGACAACTGGTCAGCTTGACAACTTGTTGGAGATGAGAATGGTGTAAGGTAAAAGGAAAAATGGTTTTAAGTATTAACCTGAATGATTGGAAATATTTGGTGGAGTGAAGAAGACAGCCATTTCTGTTTTGAGATCCTTAAGTACAATCAGGAATTTGTGTCTAGAAGGCACAATAATGTGCCACTGGAGTTCAGAAGAGAAGTTAAGGATAAGAATATAGATTTGGGAATCATGTATATAAGGATAGTATTTGAATTATTGTTCATAGACTGCTATTGCAGGAGCCTCCTAATTGGACTCTCTGCCTTCACTCTTCTCCTGTCATCCATCTTCTAAAAACAGCTGCTTATGTTATATTCTATATATTTTATTTTTCCCAGTTACATGTAAAAACAATTTTTAACATTCGTTTTTTGAAATTTTGAATTCCAAATTCTCCCTCCCTTATTGTTATAGCCTTTAAGGATAAAATGGAAATGGAAATGGAAAACCTGGTGTTTACAGCTCCCCATCATCTGACTCTCACCTGTCTTGAATTTAAATTCATAGCATTCTCCATTCCAGTGAAATTAGTTTACTAGCTGTACTACACTGTTCACACCATTCCATGCCTCACTTTTTGCTTTTGCACAGATAGCTTGCCTCATATTTTGACTGCTGTTTCCTCACTTGTATCTCATAGACTTCTTAACTTTCTCCCAATCACAGTTCAAGTGCTGTTCTTTCAAGATGTCTTTCCTAAATCCTGCCCTTTACCCCCTCATTCTCTTTCTGTTGAAATTACTTTGTTTTGCTTTAAAAATGTTTTTTGTATTGTGTAATAGAGTACATACAATATTAAAAAAAACAAAAGCTAATCTGGCATTTATTTGCGTTTTCTTTCCCTAGTGATCAAATTGTAAGCTTGGAGTTCATTTGTACACTTTAGGGGCCTTGGTCTGCTCGTGCTACTCCTTTCTTCTCTGGGAAGCTATATGGAGAGATATGGAAAGTGACTTCTAAGATAACTCATTGCATCAGAGTTGGGAGGAGTTTCTTGACTAAGCCTCACTTCACCCCCCCTCCCCCTTTCTTATTCTTGTGTATGATCGAATAGTCATAGGATGCAAATAGTGAAAAGGCAGCCTGGAATCCTGCTTTTCCATCTTGGCACTGGTCCAGGTCCTTCATGATCTTGTTCACAGCTAAATTCTAGTTTTAAAAAAATCCAAGGAATTATTTTTTCATGAGGACTCTAAATCTTCTTTTGTTCAGTAGTATTTTTCTCCTGCAGAATTTTAGAAGAAAAACATCATGGCTTTCCTAGTGTGTTCCATATAAGGAAGTATCTTGGTGTGTTCTACTGAAACTGCCTAAATGAAGAGAAACAACTCTGCACAGATATGCACATAGAGAGGGAGAAGATAGGAGCAGGCTGTGTTAGCCTTAGAGTGTTTTGGTGTGGGTAGTAGAGAAGCCGGGACCTTAGTATTACTTTGTTTTTACTTATCTAACCACCAAATAGAATCTTGAGTGAGTTCAGGCACTGGCAGCATTGCCATGGTAACCTCCCATGTGCAGTTAAAGCCATCCATCCAGGGTCTCCTGCAGATGCGAGGTCCTTGCTCTTGTCTTCTCCTTTCAGGGACTATCTTTTGAAAGGTATATGGGAAAGTCCTCTGTTTTTACCCCTCTCCTTTCCAAGCCTTTCAGACTGAAGTAACAGTGGCTTTTCTCCCTGTATTACACTGCTTTCTGACTCATTGTGGCTTCTTAATTAACCTATTAATTTATTTATGCACTTATGTATGAATATGTATGTATTTTTACAGAAAGGAAAGGAAATAGATCTATAGGAGTTTTCTTCTCTTTAGTCTCACATACATTGGCAAAGCCTATGGAAAATGCCACCAGCCTTCTTCTCTCAGCCTTGGTGCCTCTGGAACCTAACTCAGCTTTGTTCAGCCAAATATTTCCCATCCCTGAAAGGTGAAATTCCTCCTCTTTCCTCATCCTGTGCATTAAATAGCAACAGCAAACATTCTGGGTCTTATTGGCCAGGAAGTTTTATAACAGATTAATGACTGAAAACTGAAAGTAGATGTTTTGATAAAGAACAAATCTTCCAAACCCTGGCTGCCTCTCAGACTTTTTTATGGGACAATGTGAACAGAAACTGAGAGTGACAAAGTGAGCATTTTCCTGAGAAAAAGAGGGGAAGAAAGAAACTACTTCATTTTCCAGTTTCACCCTTGGCACAGTGGAGAAGATTCAGGGTCAGACTCATATAACATCACCATTATTCCTGCCCTGGGCCATTATTTCTGCCTGTGTTGATGTGAGCTTTGAGACATCTGATGGCTTGTCTATAGCAGTACTTTTATGGTTCCTAGCATCCTCTTTCTTTCTTCAAGCCCACTCCAGCTCAAGGTTAATTTCAAATTTCCTGGAATTTAGGGAAACATGGCCCCTCCTGCAGGGTCTTTGAATCACTTCCCCATGTGAGTTGGGCAAAAAAGGAGGGTTTATACTTACTTGGGCACATGTCCACCCTTGACTCCCACCCCACTCTAGTAGCATATAAACTCATTGAGAGTAAGGAGTGTTCATGTTTTTCTTTGTATTTCAATACCTTGTGCAGTACTTGTTCACAGTAGCCATTTAATAAATATATTTTTGAAAAATGAATTGAAGAAAGCTAAGAGAGATGGGTTGTGCAAGCCAAGGGAAAATTGAGTAGGAAGGATGGGATAGTCTACATGCAGGACTTCTTAAACTTTTTCCACTCCTGACTCCTTTTTGATTCACCTTTCCTCTTCATTCATTGGCATTGCATGACCTGAGGGCATGTGCAGTGCAAAGTACACATGCTTTGTGTTCAGAATCAAGACCACAGTGAAGTTGCTCCATGCAACACAGGCAAGCAGGGCAAAAACTACCTTGGATTCATTACACATTTGCTTTTGAGTTAATTTTTGGTCCTTGTATATTCAGAAGCCTTTTACTTTTGCCAAATTTTTGGTAACCCTATGTGGGGTTGTGGCCCACCATTTAAGAAGTGCTCGTGTGCAGTATCAAAAACTAACCAATTATTGAGTTTCAAGGTAAAAGACAGGAAACGATTGATTCCAAGCCTAGGAAGGGAAGGGATCAAAGGCACAAGTGGGGGACCCTGTCAAGGAAGAAGGCCATGCCCAAACACTGTATTTAAGAAAGACAGGATGGGTCAAACTATAGAGAGGCTTTGTAGTAGGGAGCTGGGCAATGAAGAAACTCATGATGAACAGCCTGGGTTTTTTAATCTCTCAGTAGAATGTGACCTTCTTGAGGTCAGGGACTGTTTGATTTGACTTTGTATCCTCATCATAGTGTCTAGGACCTTAATTACTTGTTCACTTAAGGTGAGGTATGTGAAGTCACTGGGGTCTTAAGGAGAGACTGAGTAGCTCTTGGTGGGAGAGGAGTAAAATAGGGAGTCAAAAGAAGAATAAAACCCTAAAAAATCCTGATATTTGTATAAAAACTGGGAGAGTTATTGCTAATTTGGACTTTAAAAAGCAAGGCTGTTAAGATGCAGTACCAGTTTTTAAAGGGTTTATTGGCTAAGCCTGGTAAATTTCAGTTTCAATTGCAATTTTCAAGTTATCTCACCTTTCACCCCAAATTTACACTCCCTTTGGGCCCCCTTCATGCATAGAGTAAAATCAAGAATATTGCAGCTTAATTTTTGTGAACAGAAATAACACCTACACTATTTTTTTTTTCAAAAAGAGCTATTAGGTTAGGAATCTTGAATCTCTACAGGTGAGTAATATGTGTTTGAGAGAGCCTCTGAAATGTAGTTAAGTGCAGACGCTTTTATTGGGATGATGTTGTTACTGATGCTTTCTGATAAGTGATTCAGGAGATTCCTTAGTCTGATTTGCTACTGCTTTCTGAATTTAATCACTCAAAATGAAGGTTTTTTTTAAAAACCACTGATAGTATCCCCTTATTTTCTCTCCCCGTGTGTACTTTTCTCATTGTTAGAGTTGACTAGTGGTTAATGGTAGAAATAAAAATAATTGGTTATTGTGATTTTTTTCTCTGTATTACTATTTCTCTCCATTGTTGCCCAGTAAAATGCATTTCATGTAGTTTCTAGTTGTCTATGTTCTACCTTTTAGGAGATAGAAGTGATTTTATATTATCTCTATGGATCAAGACTAGGAAAATGGAACAATATCACTAAAGGAGGGTAGGTTTGCAAGCGTTTGTCTGCTCAGTTCAATTATCAGCTGCAACGTTCTTAAACTTTTGAAATGAAGATGTTGCATATATTTTTTCCTTCTATCTCTTGATTCCAGTGGCCTTTTCCTAACCCAGAATCTCATTTTCCCATGGGGTAAAGTTGAAAGAAGGCATATGTATTAGGCGTGCAGATTACAGTTTGCAGCAGAAAGCAAGTCACTTAAACCCAATTGTTCTGCCTTCTCCCTTCTCCCCCCAAAAGACGATAAAAGGATTTATTCAGTAAAACTTGGACTCAGTCAAAAGGCTGCAACAAGGACCTAGAAGGCCCATGTGGCCTTGAGGCTGCAGGTTCCCCACTCCTGGTTTAAAACCTCTAAGGAGTTTATAATCTAAAAGTGACGATAAGATAGTGACACAAAGGTAGCACAGATTTGAATAGGACTTAAGTGCATATGAACAAAACAAAAAAAGTTCCTAGAGAAGAAAAAGGGAAAAAATGACTCCCTATTGGAACAGGCAGGTGGTACAGTGGGTAGAGCTGGGTCTAGAGTTAGGAAGACCTGAGTTCAAATCCAGCCTTAGAGGGAGTCTGTATGACTAGCTGTGTGACTCCAGGCCAGACGTGCAAGATGAATTATCATAACTAGCTGATATGATGCTATAAGATTTATATACATTATCTTGTTTATAAAATATAGGATGGTATATACCTGTTTATATACTTGTTTATACCTGTTTGCCTCAGTTTCCTCATCTGTAAAATGAACTGGAGGAGGAAATGGCAAATCACTCCAGTATCTTTGCCAAGAAAATCCCAAATGGGGTCCCGAAGAGTCAGACATTACTGAAATGACTGATCAGCAGTAACACTGGGGAAGATCAGAGATAACTTCATAGAAAAGGAAGATTTGAGAAGCAAAGATTGATGAGGCCATTGTAGCAAAGACTGTCAGTGTCTCTTGGAAAGGCCTCTGGGGCTTGCTGCCCTGAATAATAGAGAGTAGATTGGAGTCTAAAACAAATGATAACATTTTTGGAATTTAGGACTACTTTAAAGTTACCATATTCTCACATGTTTGTTACTTCTGATGATTATTATAATGAACCTATTTGACCTCATTTCCTTATCCCTTTTTTCTTTCTGCTATCTGGTATTTTTTTTACTGTAGCTTCTCTACAGATTGTTAAATAAATTCGTATCAAATACATTTTGGTAAATTGCCTTCTAGTTTTAGGAATACATTTGAAAAGGTAAAGAAAATTGGAGAAAGTAGTTTGTGTTTGGAAATTATCAGAATTCTGGATTAAACTGCACCTGTAGCATCAGTTCTATGGTCTTGATGAAACATGAATCCGGAGGATGTTCTGTACCCAAGAGCAATGGTTTTAGAGAGCGACCTCAAGAAAGAGATGGTTCAGTGTTAATGGTAGCATAAAGAGACCAGATATGTGACAGTTCTACCTATTAACAAAATAAAAGGTGCCTTAGGAAAATGATGTATGATTAGTTTAAACATTCAAAACCTTTTTATAGAATGTTAATTGTAATTGATTTAGATAATTAAGCTTCAGGACTGAAAAAGCAAGCTATACCCTAAAATCTAGATACCAAATCAGCAGAGTACACTTTATTTGAAAGTAGCTGGAATTGACATATAATGGACCGATTTAATTGTCTGTGGTAATCCTGAGCAGAAGGAAGTCTTCTGAAATGATTTAAATGGAACCTAATGATGAGATAAAGATATAACTTTTGTGTCTGAAAGCAGTCATCATAAAATGTTATACCTGAGAGTTTAACCTAACATTAGAAATTTATAATATACCATGGGCATATGTCACAATGCCAAATACAGAAAGAAAATGGTGCTTTATATGGAGTTCAGAAAAAAAAACAACAACTGGGGAATAGTGATAACAGTGATTTATATTAATGTGGTATTTTTGTTTTCCAAATCAAATATTCTTATTTTACCCTCATCTGAACCACATAAAGTAGGTGGAAACTGAGGATCAGAGGTTAAGTGAACTTCTCAAGGTTAAAGAGCTGGTATATAGCAGAAATAGGCTTTGGAGTACAGTTTTTCTGACTCTAAGTTTACTGTTACCTCTATTATACCATCCAATTTTTTATAAATTTGTAGACATTAAGAAATTTTCAGTGTTTATCCAGAAGTAAAACAGAAAGTCCTACGGGGAGACACAAGGGTTACCATCATTAGGAAGTTGTATTTTTTTACTGGAACAGATTAATTCATTGGGGTTTCTCATAACCTTGGTGAAATATCCCTCAAGCTCTTGTAATTTCTTTTGCTCTGATTCTTTGGCCACTAAGAATGGCTATGTTTCTTATCTACTTGAAAGGGTATTCTCTAGGGTCAGCAAATGTGTCAAACATGCAGCTTGGCATTGCAGCATAACCTGATTAAAATGTAATTGAAAAATATTTTTAAAAATACACCAAAGTAAAATAGAACATAGATAATGTCAACATGTGGTTTTCTAAGTCAATATGGAGCCATTGGGGATCCTTATGCACAAATTAATGGGTCCCATTTCTATTTGAGTTTGACACTATTGCTGTAGGTAGTAGACACAAGAATTCAGTTCCTGGAAAGATATTTCCCTCATAGTAAATTTGTAAATTGCTGTTCTGATTTATGATTTAGTCTCTTTTGAATTTATTCAGTGTGAAACATTCCTCAGAAACTGATCATGCACAAATAAAACAATGAAGTTGAAATTTTTGGACCGAATCTAAGGACCAGATCCTGTACCAAAATGTTCCTGACAAAGAACTTGCTGTGAAAGTTTATTTGAGACAGTAAAACAAGCTAAAGTATAAATATATTCTAGGATAAATGAAAGGTAAAAATGAATTACTAGACTGACGCCTTCTGAGGGGGAAGACTTAATTTTTTTCTATTTCTTTTGCGTCTCCAAATGTGCTAAGCATTCTTAGGTATTCAGTAGAGTTTATGGATTGATTAAAATTTATTGTTAGTATTAATCTTAAATATCATCTAGTCTGATCTCATTTTATATCTGAGAAAGCTGGGATCTAGAGAGGTCAGTGACCTAAGGTCACAGAAAAGTTTTGTGTCAAAGACAAGAGTTTGTTCAAGTTTCTTGACTCCTAGTTGAATGCGTCAGACACTTATTAAATTGAATAGAGGAGACAGTTATACAAGTGGTGTAGTATTTCATTGCATTTATAGCTGAGAGATGGAAAATAATAGCTTGAATTTATTTCCATTATCTAAAAGTCACTAGTCTTTTGAATGTATATTATGAAAAAGAGGATACGCCATGAAGTTGAGTATCAATTTTAAAGGTTTACTTATAGAAAGAAGTATATATTACTTTGTGATTTTAGAAGATTAATATCTGAGGCTATTTATCCCCTTTATTGTGAATTGAATGGCTTTAAATGGCTATTTTTGAGATTTTTGTCATGTAGGATGTAGTATGTTTGAAATGAAAAAAGAAATGTCTATAGTTTGAGGAGGTGAATGAAAAGGATGCCTTTGTTAGTAGCTAGTGCTGGGTGTGATGGAGAGTTTTCTTTTTTGTTCAGGGAATTTGTAGTTGAATGTTCTATCTTAGGATCCTAAGGAGGTAAAGAAGAGCCTCTTTAGCTATATCAACAGTGATATCTGTTAACAGTAACTAGCAATTGACTTCATTTTAGACATTTATAAAAGATTTCAACTGGTTGTTCCAATAGTTGCCTTTTTTTTTTTAACCAAAACAGCAAATAAAACAATATGTTGCTAAAATGAGTCCAATTCAACCTCCAAGAAAGGGGTTTTAAACTCTTGATTATTGAACATTTCTCTTAATCTCTTTCATTCTCATACTGAGTGCTTCAGATAATAATTTTGAATCAAGAGAAGAAAATGAAGTACTTTGAACCCTTTACTATTTTGAATGAATTAGTGAAAAATCAATAAAAAATAATTTATTTAGTGCTATGTGCCAAGTGAGATAGTCACTGTCCTTGAACAATTTAATTTTTTAAAATAATTTTCTTTTCCTTCTTGGAGGGTAGTTGGGGTTAAGTGACTTGTCCAAGGTCACATGGCTAGTTTTGTGTGTTAAGTGTCTGAGGCCGGATTTGAACTCAGGTACTCCTGACTCCAGGGCCAGTGCTCTATTCACTGTGCCACCTTGCCTCCCCAAACAATTTAATTTTAATAGTCAGGACAACATATACATATTTTTCTGGTGGTCAAGGAGGGGTGTTTTGCTTGGAAATTCATAGATCTAGTGAATGGAGCTATAGAGGAATTGATGGGAATGTTCTTTCCTAAAGCATTAGCATGCTGATTTGATTACAGTTTCCAGAGGAAGAGGTAGGGGAAGTGGGTTGGGCATGAGTACTCAGACCTTGGTCTCTGTAATTAGGTTGATCTGAAGGGTGCAGTGACAACAGATGGCAAGAAGCTGGCCAGGGAATAATATGAAACATGACTGGGACTGGTTTATATAAGTTAGCATGCACACTCTCACTAAATAGGACAGTATGAGTTCCAGGGCTGGAGTAAGTAAGTGGGTTAAAGTCTCTCAGAATAGGGTCTATTGCTATCCAGTGGTCCAGATGATGAAATGGGAAGAATGTGGTTGGGGTGTAATGTTAACTTGGCTTTGAGGAGTTGGATATGGTGAGTCATATTTTTCACTCATGCACTCATTAGTCTCACCTTTGCAGATCTTGACCCATCTACTCTTTCAATTAAGCAATCAACATATATTTATTTTATTAAGTGCCTGCTGCATTCTAGGCTCTTTGTTCAGTGCTAGGGATTCAAAGACATACGTGAAAAATTCCCTGCCCTCTAGAAGCCTACATTCCAAAGGAGGAGAGAAAACATGCACATACAAAACAAATACAGAGGTAACTTTGGATGGGAAGATTCTAGCAGGTGGGGTATAGGGGAGGACAGGAGAGGTCTTATGCAGAAGGCAGTATCTGAGCTAGGTCATGAAAACCAGGAATTATGAGAGGTGGAGTTGAAGTGGGAGAAAAGAATTTCAAGAGTGGGAGACAGGGGCGGCTAGGTGGCGCAGTGAATAGAGCACCAGCCCTGGAGTCAGGAGTACCTG
Source organism: Pseudocheirus occidentalis (assembly GCA_028646575.1). Taxonomy (NCBI): domain Eukaryota; kingdom Metazoa; phylum Chordata; class Mammalia; order Diprotodontia; family Pseudocheiridae; genus Pseudocheirus; species Pseudocheirus occidentalis. The sequence goes on along the minus strand of CM053599.1, from coordinate 139,920,669 downwards.
AGTTCAAATCTGACCTCAGACACTTAACACAAAAAACTAGCCATGTGACCTTGGGCAAGTCACTTAACCCCAACTGCCCCCCCCCCC
>CM053599.1:139877448-139920482 GCA_028646575.1 Pseudocheirus occidentalis | reverse complement strand
AAGTTCAAATTTGTTGTTCGGATTTGTACCTAGAATCATAGGTGATGGAGAGGCACTATAGTTTATTGAGTGAAAGGTGTGACATAGGCAGACTTGATACTCTAAAAAAAATCATGTTGGCAGCTATGTGGGGAGTGAAATGGATTTGGGAAAGACTTGAGACAGGAAGACCAATTAGCAGACATTTTAATAGTCTGTAGAAGAGATGAGGAAGGCTTGAACTAGAGTGGTGATTGTGTGATGTATGTGAGAGAAATTGTGAAGATAGAGAGGGTGAGATTTAGCAACTGATGAGTAAGAGTGAGCTACTGAGGATGATACCAAGATGCAAATATGGGTAACTGAAAGAATAATGGAAATACAGAGATTTGGAACAAGGATAGGTTTGAAGGGGAAAGATGAATTTTGTTTTAGATACATTGAATTTTTCTATGCCTCCAGGACATTCTACTTGAAATATCCACTAGGGAGTTGATGATAGGGGATGGAGCTCAGGAGAGAAACTAGGGCTCTAGGCTCTTGGAGTTATCTGATTATAGTTGATAATTGAATCCATGCAGCCCGATGAAGTCACCAAGTGAGAGAGTGCGAGAAAGGAAAGAAGAGGACCCAGAGGGAAGACTTGATGGACACCCATAGTAAAAGGATATCGTTTGAATGATGATCCAACAGAAGAGTCTGAGGAACCATCAGACAGATAAGAGGAAAACTAAAAGAGAACCAAGTATCATGATAGCTCAGAGGGGAGAGAGTATCCAGGAAGAGGGGTTAATGATGTCATATGTTGCAGAGAGATTGAGAAAGATGGGGATTGAGAAAAGGCTATTGTATTTGTCAATTAATTGCCAACTTTAGGATTAAGGGTTCGACAACATTGAAGAAAATAATTTCACTTGAGTTTTAAGGTTGCAAACCAATTCTATAGGGTTTAGGAGAGAGCAAGAAAATGAAAGGATAGGCATTAATTGTAGACAGCTTTTTTCAAGGAGTTTCATAAAGGAATGAGAGATTTAGGACAATAGCTAGTGAGAATGGTAGAATCTAGTAAAGTTTTCTAATGGATGGGCAAGACTGGGGCATGTCTCTAGGCAATAGATTCTTATGTGTATTCCCTATGGAGGAGCTACTGATATTAGTGATCTTTTTTTTAGGTCTTTTAACATTTCATAGGTTTAAATGTTGTATTAAGGTAAGGAGAAGGTGATGTATTTATTAGTTATCCACTGTTCTAGCTGTGTTCCTAACTCATCTCCTTATCTGATCATACAGTTCCTTGAATGATGTCTCTGATGCCACTTTTTGTGAGAAAGTTGTCTTTGGCAACATATTCTAGTATAACATATGGCCACAATGCACATTTCTGTTGTCTGGAATTTTGATTCTCTGGAGAACATAATGTTATATGATTCATAGCCATCTAGCAGATTGGTGTTAAGAATATTGGTGTTAAGAGGATGGACTTTTGCCTCAGAGTATGATGCAGTGATTAGAATCATTGAAAGCAATCTTTCCCTCTTTCTTCCTGTTTGCTTTTGGTTTAGTTCATTGTTGATAATGTGTTTTCACCAATATGTCCCCTATTTCCGTTAACCACTCATCTAATTATATCTCATAACTTGGGAAATACATTCATCATGTACTTGTTTTTTTCCATGTACATTACTAGAGAGACCTTGTGAGTGACTGGGAATCTCATTGAGGATGTCCTAGAGTACTCTGGGACTTGATGCAATGTGTTATATCGCATATAGTAGAATATATAGAAAGACCTCACCATCCTCAGGGGAAAATGTCAAACGCTTTTGGCAAATTAGGTTTCCGTGGTTTATACTTGTTTTGATATTGTTAATTATAGTATCATTGAATAAAATTATCTTCTACGGTTGCATCTAATAAGGATTTTTTTAATGGCAGATACATGTGAGATCCTTTGTTGGAAGAGAACGTTTAAGGTTGAGTTTTGCTTTACTGAGTAAAATTTTCTCATAATCCTCAAACAATAAATACATATACTATATTTTCTACATCTTCCAGTCAGTTATATGATTATGAAGATATAATCTGCTTTAGGACATTTTCTTTGAAAATTTCATCATTTTCTCATATTTTCATCAAGGATACTCTTCATACATGTATAGACCACTACCTAAAAAATTTGTAGCAAACATAGTGATATGGATTGGTAGTTGTTGATATTTTAAGTGTCTTTTAAAATTTTTGAGGGTGGCTAGGTGGGACTGTGAATAGAGCACTGGCCCTGGAGTCAGGAGGACCTGAGTTCAAATTCGGCCTCAGACACTTGACACACTTATTAGCCATGTGACTTTGGGCAAGTTACTTAACCCCAATTGCCCTCCAAAAAGCAAAAAAAAATTTTTTTTGGCAGTAATCATTGCTTTATTGTTAGCCATTGGCATGCAGATATTTTTCAGTGTGTCTGACTGCCAAATCATCTTCCTCTTATCTTTTTGTATGTGTTTTCCTAAATCACACAGAACTCAAATATTTATTCTAGTACAATTATTTTCTGCATTTTTAGATTGTTTTCTTCACCTTTTAATAAGGAGAAGTGTTACATAAAATTGAAGTTTATATTGCTTCACATGTTCACTCTAGTGTTATTTGGTGTTGCTTAAACGGGATTTTTCAGATGTCTTGAAATGCAGCAGAGATAGTGAAGTGTAATTTAAGAGGTATTTTAAGAGGAGGAGGAAACAAAGGAAGATGGGAGAGTAGGGGCAAGATTGAAGGCCAGGTATACAGATGAGGCTAAATAGAGCCTCAAAGAGCCACAACAGTTCCTTTGTTTGAATGCTGTTATGGGCTAAAATTATTAAATGGTTAACTATTTAATGGTTCATTTAGGTTTCAAATACTAGTGATGTTCTAACCAGGGGAGACTGGGTTCCTGTGGTAGACAGAACATTATCTATTTGTGGCTTAGGAGTTATAATTTAGCATTACATACATTAGATCCCTGTAAATAAGTTTGATATTTTATGCTTTAACTTGTTTTTCCTTTCACTTGACCCCTCTTGTAAATATGTTGCTTCACACTTTTGTTGTTTGTTGACAATGCAGAAAAAGTAAATATGAATAGCAAGTAGCGATGACGTGAAACAATATGATTCTGTTTGTTAAGCATCCCAGGGAGTAGAGAGAAGATTAAAAAGTCCCCTTGTTTTCTTGTTGGTACTGTCAATCATCCAAACCTCCATCAGGAAGTAATCAGTGCATTTCATTTCCATGGCTCAGGTTGCTGTAATGAGCAAATTGTGGAATATAATTCTGCCATATAGCAAGTGACCTTGACAGTTTTCCTTTTGACCTCAGAAAACCTAGGAACCTGACATATCTTTGTGTAAAGAAGGCAAAAAATCCCCATCTTGCAAGATAAGTAACTCTGGGTTTTCATCTGTGGCCTCTGTAAAAAGAAAAGTGCCGAAGCACCTCGTTTTCATCATTTCTATCACAGCAGCTTGGAATATTTGCAGCTCAGCACAAGGAAGGTGGACAGCTCTAACAATGAGTGTTAGCCAGCCATGCAAACACAGGATCTTCAATTGACCCACTTCAGGATAGGAGGGGAATTAATGATGACAGGCAGACCACCTTGTGTGTCATCCACAGACTTTCAAGGGAGCATCTAAACCACTACAATCAAATTCTAAAAGCTCATTTAAAAACAGAAGGAATAGATTTATTTTCCATAAGCTTACACTGTTGGTGCTTCACAGATAATGAATAATAAATAGATTAGGTGTTTATGGAATACATGAAAATAAAATTGCCACCATGAAGCCTGTTTTTAAGCTGCCAAGTCCCTATTTCTTCTTAGTTATAAATATCAGCGTATTTAAGAGGATTTTCCATTTGTCTATTTTGGGTCTAGGACTTTTCACAGAAAAGTTACTTTACAAATTCAAAGTTTTATAAAATATTTTTAAGACACAATTCCTTTATCCCAGAAGTTTAGAAGTAAATAAATAATTTCTTGTCCACTTTCCCCAAGGTGATAATTAGGAGAATGCTGGGTTTATTTTATTTTTTCTCTTCTGTGACTTCCAGAGAATTAATGGATTGGAGACTTTTTTTGTATGTACTATTGGGTTTCAATTCTCATTTTCAAGTTTTTATTTAAATTATTTCAACAGGCAGAGAAATGAAAAGAACACTGGACTTGGAGTTGGGAAACTTGGGTTCAGATCTATGCTAATCCAGTTATAAGTTTTGTCTTGGCATTTCTTCTTCATAAGCCAAATTGTACTACTTTCCATCGTCATTTATCTTCCAGTTCAGTCCTCCTTCAGTGCCTTTGTTCATATCATTCATTCCACATGTTTGTAATGGACTTCACTTTCCACTCCACGTCTTGGTCCAGTGAAGCCCCTGCATTCCTTCAGGGCCTGAATCAAAAACCATTTCATTCATGAAGTCTTACCTGACTCCACAGGTGAAAGTGTTTTCTTTCTCCTAAAATCCTCTTTGTACTTTGCCTGGTATAGTACCAACGCAATATTCATAGCACCAACAGTGACTATCAATATGCTGGTATAGTTCTGAATCACAAAATATAGCAGATTCTCATAGCAACAAAGAAGTTAATACACCATAACACAGCAAGGAGCCACACCATACCTAGCTGCCTCCTTGCCTGTGTCCTCTCCTCTCTCCATCTCTAACTGCTCTGACTCTCAGCTTCCTCTGGGCTCTGCTCCACCTGTTCAGCAAATTCCTCCCACCATGGGCTCCATATGATTACATTCAGCCTATTAAGGGGCAGGGAAGATCTTCAAAGCAGGAAAGGTCTTCAGATGCTTTTAGGCCTATTAAGGGGGCAGGGAAGATCTTCAAATTCCCTTTACCATTATACCTGGACGGCTCTTTTGAGCTTGACTGACTCACTTCTCCTCCTGTCTTAGCCCTTTGTTTGCTTGTTCATCCTTATTTCAGATATCTTGTGAATTTTCGGGAACTGGGAGGAATAACTGGCTGAAGCATCATAACAGCTCCTGATTAGAGTGCAGTGAAATATTGTATCTGGCCTTTTGTGCTTTCAGGATTTTTTAATTTCTGAGGTTGTATATCACCCAAGGGGCTGCATTGTTTACTGGGTAGAGTGATCTCACCTGTGATACTTACTAGCTGTGCTTATGGGGTAAGACACTGGCTTCTCTGAGGATTAAGCAACTAAGACTTAAAAATTAAAGACTAGTTGTGATGTGCCTTGGTGGAAGGAGTTCCGACACCGCTGGAAAAAAGAAAATACATGTACTCTAAAAATAGGCAGACCAGAAGATGTATGAAGATTTGGCATTATTCATGGTAACCGTTCATTGGGTTGAATTGAGTTTTTTGGAAATTGATAATTTATGTATGGCATATATGATAACAATTAAGTACATTCGGACTTACATTAAAACCAGAACATCTCAGTCCTCCACCATTCTTGTATAAATAGGAGTATACAGGATACCTTTTGCAGGAATGAATCTACTTCCTTGTCAAGAAAAACACCAGACAAGACATCTCTCCATAATTGTAAGAAGTAGAGGTAATTTGTTAATAATAGCACAGGATGAATCATAATGTGTGAGAATTTATTACCAGTTTGAAACTGATTAAGATGGTTATTTCTGACAAAATATGTTTATTTCAACCCTAAACTTTTACTTCTGTGGGTTAATATTATAAAAAAACTATTGGTGAAATTTTGTCATTGGGTTTTTGTTTCCTCAGTGGTGTCTAACCCTACTGTGCCTAGTGAGATTCTTGTAATCCTTGGGAATTTGTTTTTATTTTTCAACCCTGACCTTTATAAAGTTTTTAAAATTTAGATTTCTAGGCAATATTTACCGACTTTCTTGTATTTAGTGATTTTGCCATACTGGGACCCATGAGTTCAGAGTATTGATTTTTCTGAAATTTAGATATTTCTTTTTCTGCTGGTCTTTCAGTAATTTATTACCAAAGTGCTTGTTGAGATTGAATAAAGGCAAAAGAAATGTATTAATCAAGTATACTCTGGCAGCAGTGACAGACTGCTTTGGACAACATTGGTTTTTCTTATGCTTTGTTAACTTTTTGAGCCATTAATTTGTGAAATGAAAATAAATTTGCTACTTCTGAAACAAACTGTAAATATCTCTGGCCCTTTGGGTTTCTTTTGTGCTGAGATAGGAGTGCATATATAATTATATTAAGGCAGAGATAGTATCTTCATTGAACCTTCTGAATTATAGTAAAGGCATATTTTTATAGTCATTTGATTTCTGCACTCTGGCCTTGGTGTACTCTATTATATTCCAGACTCATGGATGTCACTTGGATTCCAAAGCACCTGAGTGCTCATTTGCAGAAAATAGATTTCTCTCCCATAAGCAACCTTTGTTTTTTCTCTCAGCTATTCTGTTTCTTGTTATTCCACTTAAATTGCATTCTGTTTCCTCTCCATGCCCTGTAGAGATTGGGTTTTTATAAAAATAGTTTGATCCAAGAAAAAGCAACATTTATTTTGAATTAGCAATTCAATTGTTCACACACACACATATACACACATGCACGCACACACACATACCTCTTCTATCCTAGGAATACTTTTCCTTTCCATCGAAGCAGTTTGATAAATAATAATAGTAATTACATTTTATTTTTATCTGGAACCTCTTAAAGGGCTTTATAGATTTTTTTTTCCTCTCATGGGGTAATCTCAGTAATCTTTACAGTATACCCATGAAGTAGGCAGTCAGGTATTGTAAACTTCAGAGAACTATGATGTTTATTATAGTGATAATAACAATCATGCATGTTGTTATTCTGAAATGCTATTTTATATTTAATATGTTGTACTTGTGTTTCCAAAGCAAGCTTTCTTACATTATGAATGCTTTAAGTCTATTGTTCAATCCACTTTTTTAGGTATCCCACCTGGATAGTGAGGACATTTTTATAAATAGTGTCTTATCTTAAAGAGGTTGTATTTATTTTTATCTCTATTCTACTTGTGCTCTAACAAAGTGGATAGCTTGCAAGCATACTCTTTAGTTTGCAGATGGGAAAATCAAAGTCAATAGGTAAAAGTATTTGAGCAACAAGGATCAGGAGCCCATATTGTGGACCAATGGTTTCAGTCTACCTTCTGCCCAATACTTCTGTCTTCTTAGTGGTTTTTTTATAGTATAATTAATTTTTATTGTGTTTCATAATTGAAGCTCTTGTTCTAATATTGCTTCTTGGAATAGTAGCTCTTTGATGAGTGGTTTTTCATATTTTACTTCTCCTGTATATTTGTCTATTTGACAATAAATATTATTATTATTATTATTTTCCCCCTACCCACATAGATTCTAAGTTTTTAGAGGATAGGGGCCATATACCAATTCTGTCTGAATGTCTTTTTTTTTTAATTGTGAAATCAATACTTTTAGAATGAGAAGATTTTGATTTCACAATTTCTGACTAGAACATTTTATAAAACACTTCACCTTTACTCCATAATTCCCATGGAGTGATTGAGATTTCTAGGGTTCAAATATACATTTCACAGCTGTCTAGAGTTGGAGGAAATGATAGTGGATTCCCACCCTTAGGAATGCTGTCTACTCTGCTGGAGCCCTAAGGATTTTCCAGGACTGCTCTCTTTCTCTTTGTTCTTCAAGAAAACACTCCTTTCCTGAGGGAGAGCAATAATTGAGCACTAGTTTGTGAAGACTTGGTGCTCCAGTCTTGCCTCATGTGCCACGGAGAAAGCTTGGATGCAGGATGTGTGTGAAATAAGAACAGAATACAAAATGGGATTCGAAGATTAGAACACTCCAGTTATTACATGTTGCATTTCTTACCTTTGGAGGGATATATCACCTATAGTTAATTATCTTCATGAGTTATTTGATATGTTTGGGTTGTTTCCCTGGCCTCAGCTATGAAATGGGGAAAACAAGTTGCTCTGGAGCTGAATTTCCAGGTGGCTAATCAGATAGATTTTATAAAAGAAATAGTGTAATGATGGAAATGGGAGAGTGTGCTAAAAACCAGACATGCTTTTTATGTATTTCTTTTTCCAGCTGGCAGAAATTAGAAACTGCACAGAAAAGAGTAGCAAAAGGTCTGCAAAAAGTCAAGGAGAAATATAAGAAACTACATTTTTGTCTGCTTAGATCTCCTACTTTTAAAGGAGAAAAAGTGCCAAGGAAAGTTAAACATTGTTTGTTCCTTGTGACTGATGGAGGAAAAAAAAAACTCCTACTCAAATTTTCTGAATGGTTTATAGGTCTAGACTTGACAGATTTGCATTCTGGTGATGATTATGATTTGTGACCCTTAGTGCAGCCAGATACTGATTATCTAGACTGATGAAGCCCATCGTTCTGCTCCCTGAGCTGGCAATTAGGAGACCTAGGAAAATAATGGAAAACTGTCTCTTTTGGAGATAGAAAAGAGCTTGAATTTGGAAAGGAATTATAAAGGGTGGAAAAGAAGTGCAGAAACGGAAGGCAAGTCTGAGATTAGAGTTGGTCAGAAAGGAAAGATGTTAAGTACTCATGCAACCATGGCATTTTCACATACATGATCTCTTAGATGCTCACAACCATCCTGTGAGGTTATATAGAAGAGGGAACTAAATTAATTTCTTCCTTCTGAATGACTTAGTTTCTTGGATCCTTGGTGTTATCCTAATCTACATTAAGAGGTAATCTCCTCTATAGGCACCCAAATCACATTCCATTCTCTCTTCTCCATTAGATTGCTGCCTGCTATTTCCACTCTTTTGCTAATCTTCAGTTTTTTACCATCTACTGGCTGCTTCTTTGCTTCCTACACACATTCCCATGTCTCTCCTATACTTAAAAACCTTTACTTAAACCTTCTGTTCTGGCTAGCTTATTGTCCTATATCTCTGCTTGCATTACCAATTGCTTATTTGACATATCTAACTAGCTGTCTCATAGACATCTCAAATTCAACATGTAACAAAGTGAACTCATCTTTTCCCTGCAAATCCTTGCTTCTTTAGAGCTTCCCTATTAATGCCCTCACCTTACTTCAAGAGGAATATATGTGGTCTTCAGGGAGGACTAGCACCTCTGGTGTGAGGACTGGCTCTGCCTTTTTCAAAGGGCTGTTTATCCACCTTTGGTGTCTACCTATCATTCAACTGTCACCAGTGTCTCCAAGAATGCTGTAGCATGCACAGCAGCCATACCCTGGTAAAACCATCTTGGTAGATGGGCTAAACCAGTTGAGAGTAACTGACAGGCCTCAAACCTGTTGGTGAGTTAAGAGGATGTCTGCCCCAAGCATATGAAGATATCTCCTGGCCAAATGGGCGGATGAGAACGGTTTGTACCAATGGCTATGATGGTAGCCAGAACAGGCACTTAGTACTTAGAGCTTGGTAAGACACTGAAGACACCAAGGTCTTCTACTGCAATCATGTGCCATCACTCATCATCTTGACTTTGTCCTGCCACTGGACTTTAATGATTTGAAGAGAGAGTGAGACTGGTGATATCGTGCAGCTCTGCCTTACTTCAGTCCAATTCATGTGCAAGTCTAGACATCGTGTCATTGGTCTCCTTTAAAAAGGAAGGACAAACAACATTAATGTCAAGAACACCATCCTCCTCCTAGTCACATAGACCCACAACCTCTGTGTTATCCTCAGCTCCTCACTTGCATTCACCCCACATGTCTATTGCTAACATCTTTTGTATCCATCCCCTTTACAGTCTTTGTGGCATCTCTCTTATACGTCTCTTTCTTTCCACTCATACAACCTTTTCTCTGGTAAATATCCTCATCATCTTGTTGCGTGGACTATTGCAGTAGTTTGGTCACTTTGGTCATCTAGTCTCTTCCCTCCTTTGTTCTTCCTTTCATTTCAGTGCTCCCCTCCTTCCTCTCTCCTCTCTCTCTTCCTTCCTCATTCCTTCCTTCCTTCCATCCCTTATGTCTTTTCTTGCTTCTCTTACTTCCTCGACACTCTTATTCTTTCATGCCCTTTCCCTCCTGTTCTTTCTTCCCTTTGTTCCCTTTCTCCCTCTTCTTCTTTCCATGCCTTCTTCCATTCTGTGTCTCCTTCCTTCCCTCTACCTCCTTTTAACTTGCTCTCTCCCTTCTTTTCTTTTTCCTTCACCCTTTTACTACGTCCCTCCTTTCTTGTCCTTTTCCCTTTTTCTGCTTTTTAGAACCATTATAGTTGAGCATTTTAACTTTTCTTTTGAATCATAATCTTGGCTCCTGGTAATCGATTCTTTCTTTGGCCGTAAGGGCTGATTGTTGCTTAGAGAGAAGTATCATGTTCTTGATCCAAAGTATATTAGACTAAATTTATTCTTGTTGGGGAGTGGGGTGGAAATTACTTTTGTGCCTTTTTGTTGTGCACTCATGACACTTGAGCCTTTGTAGATACCCTGAAAGGGCTTATGAGTTTTGTTTCAAGTAATTATTCTTACACAGCAATGTTGTCTTCAGTACTTGGTTGTTTATTCTGACACTGGGACAGCAATAATTACCTCAACTTATAAACATTAATTATTGAAGTAATTTGCAGATATTTCACAAGCATTTGCAATTTACCTGATGCTTTGCTTTGTCATCCTGCTGTTCTAAAGCACCCAGCAGTGTGTTGTATGGTAAAGGTGTGTGTTTATGTAAGATTTATCTGATATGTAAATGTTAATTAATATGCATTTATTCACAGTGCAGTTCTTTTATGGTGGAGTATTGATATTTATTACTTTTACTTTTTTAAAAATGATCTCTGACTGTATGAAATATGCCATGTCCTTTTCAGCTGGTTAGATTTTCATATTATTTTGTTGTCTTTATTCTCTGCTTATTTATTGGACAGTGTGTGTAAGGTACTATATAAATATGAATGATTATTTTTACTGACATTAGTATTCATAAATTACTATGATGTCATCTGTGGCATATAAATTTTATGATGAGAGTCTAGAAGTAATACTTTTCCTTGTGTATATTAAAAGTAAACCACTGGAGGATAATTAGAATTTATATTTTGACATAAGCTCCTTGAAATCTTTGACTTTCTCCTTATATTTGTATTCCAGGGGCTTAGCACAGTTCCTGGCACATTGTAAGGTCTTAATAAATGCTTGCTGACTGACAGTAAGGAACATATCTTTTTGAAAAATTCCCATCCTTGTTTGTAGTGTTGTATTTAGAACAGATGCTTCCTAATTTTTTTTCATGATGATGATGTAACTATATTGCAATCAAAGAATAAGATTTGCTGGTTGTCAAGTCCTGTAGTTATTTTAGTGTGTTAGATGAAATGAAAATTAAATATAATTATAAAATCTTTTGATGAACCTATTTTATGTCATTTTAACTCTATCACATTTAATAGAAAGAAAAAAGGTAATCATCATGGAATATGGCTAAAGCATACAAATGTGTTAAATTTAAAAATACCATATTATTGTAAATTCTCCATAACGTAGCATGATTTGAAGAATGGGATATTCCTTAATCATATGTTCTGGCTAATAGCGAATCATCACATATACCACATGTTGTTTCATCATTTTCATATAATTAAAATTTAATAAAATGTGTTTTATACGAACTCTTCCCTGAGAAGTTTGTATCTATCTTCCATTTGGTGATTGTGAAAGCATGTCAGGATATTCCAGGTCTTCACGCTCATCATTATGCAGACCAGTCACTGCCCTTCATATGTGTGGACATACTGTGTAATAGATCTCTGTGTGGAAGAATAGAACCTGGGCCAAAGTTTATTATGCATAGTTTTATTCAGTTTTTATAAAATCAGTTTTCTTTTATGGAATGATGAGCCTTAAACTTCAGATTTCACTCTATTAGTTAAAGTGAAAAGTCCCACTATCTCTCCACCAATGTCACATTCAATATTGACACTTCTGTTTATATTAACGTTTGCCTAATCACGTTTCTTAAAAGAAGAAAATTTTGGAAGACAAATCTGCTCTGTCATAAGCTTATTTTGTTACTGTTATTTTCTGCACAAAAATGGGGAAAGCAAAAAGATGCTATAGAAAGTAACCAAAAATAACGGTGCCATCTGGTTATAGGTTATTCTTAGTAGTCAGATAATTTTGCTTTATTTTAAGTTTAAAAACATGTAATACACCAGTTTTTTTCATCAACTGTATCAGCTTATGCCATTCTTCACATATGAAGATGTTGCTAGGGATCCTTATAAGTTGAATGTATATTTTCTTTTCCAGCACTAGTAATAGATCTGTGATTATTTATCGATCACTTTCTCTGTCTTCCCTATGACCAGCCACACATAGTTGTGAGACAGCTGGTTGTAGAATAGGACATAGTCTATGTCTGTATAGCAGAACAAAGCTAACCTGACAATAGGAAATTTGACCTTGTCCTTGCTCATATGTATAAAATAATTTTTTCCCCAAGGTGCTAATTCTAGCGCCATCATTTTTACAGTTTGGATCAGTAGGCTTTATTTCTTATTTTTATAGCCATGTGTGTTTGTATGTATTCATGTTTGAAAGTATGTGGTATATAAAATTTTATGATGACTGTGTAGAAACAATACTTTTCCTTGTGTAATTTTAAAAGTAAGCCCCTGGAGGCTAATTAGAATTTACATGAGAACACAAGCTCCTTGACACTGTTGACTATCTTTCTGCTTATATTTGTATTTCCAGGGTTTAGCACGGTGCTTGGCACTGTAAGCCCTTAATAAATGCTTGTTGACTGACTGACAGTGAGGAACATATCTTTTTTGAAAAATTCCCAACCTTGTTCATAATGTTATACTTAGAGCAGTGTTGATATCATGCTCATTTTTGGGATAGTTTTAAAATGTTATTTTGAGAAGAATCCTGACTTCTATCTCCTTTCCTCCATTTCTGTTTTCAAAGTAGAACAGAAAAAGATGATATGCTGTCCATTGTAAGAATAAAGTATGGACACAAATGTGGTGAGGAATGCATTATTAATTATTTCACTAATTCATTTAATTATTCAATCAAATATATCTTAACTGTAGTTAGCAAGGTAGAATCTGTCATCCCCAAAGCCTATATTGTCTGTTGCAGATTTTTAACTTTGAGTCCATTGACCCCAAAAGGCCTCTGGCTAGATCTCAAGGGCTCTGTGAAAAAAATTACATCTTTATTTTCACTAACCTCTGACTGAAATTTAACATTTCTGTCAAATATGAAGGTAGGCAACAAACACTATTCTGAGAAGGGGTCTATAGATAATATCAGATTTCCAAAGGGATCTGTGACACAAAAAGGATAGGAACTTACAACATTTCCTGGAGTTTGGGTTATACCTTACTTGCTGTTTTGCAGTTATTCTACCTGGAATTAATTTATCCAGAAACACTTATCCCTCTAATCCCAGAGAGGACACTCAGCCATTTAAGTGACTTCTTTATTCCATTCTAGTGGAGGTATCTAAGGGGTATACTGCATAGAATATGTATGGCCAATGGATCCTGGGGGTTCTTGAGGACTTTTTGGGGTCCATGAGGTCAGAATTGTTTTAATAATAACACTAAGATGATATTTTCCTATTGAAATACTTCTCTCCTTTTCTAACTACGAGTCTGTGTGAGGCTGAATTTTCTTCATATACTTGAATCAAAACTGTATTTTCCAATAGATTGAATGCAGAAACAGATATGAGAATCCAGCTGTCTTCTATTAAACTATACATTAAAGAAATACACAGATGTGTAAAATGATACTTTTCTTACTAAATTCTTTTGTTTTGGAAAAGTGTTTTAATAACAGTGCTATTTACATTAACATGTAGTAGGTTTACTATTCTTTTAAATGAATTAATAAATCTTAAAAAATGATCAGGTTGAATTTCTAATATGATAAATATAGATTTAATCCACATAAACGAAAGCTCTTTGGGATCTCAATAATTTTTAAGGATGTAAAGCATTGGTTCTCAACCTTCCTAATACCACAACCCTTTAATACTCATATGTGGGCATATCTGGGCATATGTGCATGTGGGCAGACCCGCCTAGAGATGGATAGAGGAGTGGTATCTCAGTTCCTAAGACCATCAGAAATTTGTGTTTTCCAATGGTCTTAGGTGACCCTTGTGAAAGTGTTATTCGATCCCCAAAGGGGTCATGACCCACAGGTTGAGAACCACTGGTATAAAGGGATCCAAAAAGTAAAAAAATTCAATTCAATAAACATTTTAAAATGCTTACTATGTGCCAGGTACCACTAAGCATAAGGGATACAGACAAGAAAAAGAAATAAAGTTTCTGCCCTACAGGAGCTTACAATCTAATGGGACAAGACAGCTCACAAAAAGAAGCTGGAAAAGTGGGAGGAGTAAGATACAACAAGTGTTCTTGGTGGGGCCTCTTGTTCTGTGGAGTTGAAACCAAGCAGAGCTGTAGATGGAAATTGGAATCAGTTGAAAATCCAGTTCCTGCCCTGTAAAAAGGAACAATTTGGAAGGAATTTTGTGCTCCACCCTCAAGTTCCTTGGTTAGAAGGGAGAGGAGGCTAAATGGAGAATAGGACTTGGAGTCAGGAAGACCTGAGTTCAAATCCTGCCCCAGATACTTACTAGCCATGTAACCCTGGGTGTATCAGTCTCCTAACCTTAGTTTTCTCATCTGTAAAATAAGGATAATAATAGAACATACTTCACTTGGTTATTGTGTGGATCAAATGAGACAGCATGTTGTAATGTTAATGGGCTCTTCCCTGCCCATTTTTAGGTGTCCATGGTGCCCATTAAGGGAAGTTTGCCCAGGGGAGGCTTGCTTGTAGAAAGGCTATCACACGTTTTGTTAATTTCTAATTAGGTACTGAGTCTAGAGGGTTTTGATGGCCTCTGGCTTTAAAAAAGGTATATATACTCTGAGGTTAGCATTTTGTTTTGGGACTTATTCGCTGGAAGAGTGTTCTTGTGATTTGACCAGATGAGACTCTGGGTAGCTGTTAAGGAGCTCCCTCTTCCCACTCTCTGCTTTGAAAAGCCCAAATGGACAGAACCCACAAAGTGACAGAAATAAATCTCATGCTGAAGGCAGCCTGGCAGGCAGACAGGAAAGGGTCATCCCAGTGTGCTGGGAGCAGAGCCCAGCTCTGCGTGAGCCTGTGATATTAGGGCAGACCTCTGCTGGAGCGTTTGGGAGAGTGGATCACCAGCAGCCATGGTGGTTTCCAGAATTATCAACCCATAAATGCCAAGGACAAAGTAAAAAAGTCAGTGGAACTCTCTTGGATCTGGGGGGACAGAGAGTGCAGTCCAGACTCTACTCCCAGAGCAAGAAGTGGTAGAAGTGGCAGCCCTGCAGCTGCCTCCACATAGCTGCTTCAGATTTCCCAGCCTGTAGATTGTAGGGGGGCCACACTGTGAAAACCCCAGCGACTTGGGACAAAGCTCTCCCCTCTGGAAGCAGAGTTCTACTGGAGCAATCAAAAGTCAAGTAATTGACTGGCAACATGAGCAAGCAAAGGAAGCAAAGCAAGCACAGCCATCCAACTTTAGGTCCTTTTTTTGGGGACAAAAAGAATCAAAGCGTGGTACGGGAGGGAGACAACACAGTCAGAACTCCTGCACCAAAAGCTTCCAAGAAAATAAGTAGATTGTTTACAGGCCATGGAGGAGTTCAAGAAGAATTTTGAAAATCAAGTAAGAGAAGTGCAAGAAAAATTGGGAAGAGAAATGAGAATGATGCACTAAAATCATGAAAAGAGAGTCAACAACCTGATTGAAGAAAATAACACCTTAAAAAATGTCAAAAGAGGCCCAAATAGCCAGTGAGGAGAAGAATGCCTTAAAAAGCTGAATTTGCCAGATGGAAAAAGAATTTCAAAAGCTTACAAATGACAAGAATAATTGCTTCAGATTTAGATTGGAGCAAATGGAAGCTAATGACTTTATGAGAAATCAAGATACTAAAAAACAGATCCAAATAAATGAAAAAATAGAAGGCAATGTGAAATATCTCCTTGAAAAAACCACTGACCTGGAAAATAGATCCAGGAGAGACAATCTAAAAATTATTGGACTGCCTGAAAGCCATGATCAAAAAAAGGACCTAGAAATCATCCTTCAAGGAATTCTCAAGGAATATTGCCCTGATATTCTAGAACCAGAGGGCAAAATAGGACTTGAAAGAAATCACCTATCACCTCTTGAAAAAGATCCCCAAAAGAAAACTCTAAGGAATATTATAACCAGGTTCCAGAGTTCCTAGACCAAGAAGAAAATATTACAGGCAGCCAAGAACAAACAATTTGAATATTGTGAAAACACAGTCAGGATCATACAGGGTTTAGCAGCTACTACATTAAGGGATCAAAGGGCTTGTAATATGATATTCTGGAGGTCAAATGAGCTAGGATTAAAACCAAGAATCACCTACCCAGCAAAACTTAGTATATTGTTTCAAGGTAAAATATGGTCATTCATTTAATGAGGTGGAGTACTTTCAAGCATTCTTGATGAAAAAAGCCAGAACTGAATAGAAAATTTGACATTCACATACAAGAGGCAATAGAAGCATGAGAAAGCAAACAGGGAAAAAATAGTATCCTTTGATAAGGAACTTATCAAAGTTGAACTATTTACATGCCTGTATGAAAAAATGATGATAATTGTAATTTATGAAACTTTTCCTCAGTATGAGGATAGTTGAAGGGATTATAAATGTATATATATATGTATATATGTATATATATGCATATGAATACATATGTGAATGTGTATATATGTGTACATGTATATATAGACTGTAGGCACAGGATCAGTTGAATAGGAAGGGATGATATTGAAAAGGTGAAATTGAGAGGTGAGAGGAGAATATAATGAGAGGAGATGGGGAGAGACAGAATGGGGTAAATTATCTCATATAGAAGAAGGAAGGGATAACTGTTACAATTGAGGGGAAGAAGGGGAAGGCAAAAGGGAATGGCTCAACCTTACTGTCATTGAATTTGGCTTAGGGAGGGAATGACATACACTCTGAATTGGGTATCTTGCCCTACAGGAGAGTAAGGGTGAAGGGGATGAGAGGGGGGATGATGGAGGGGTGGGCAGGTTTCGGTGAGCAAGGGACAGGGACAAAGTAGAGAAAAGAACAAATTGGGGGGGATAGGATGGAGGGAAATATAGTCAGTCTTTCACAATATATCCACTATGGAAATGTTTTGCATAACTACACATGTACAGCCTCTATTGAATTGCTTATCTTCCCAGTAAGTGTGGGAGATGAGGGAGGAAGGGAAAGAATCTGGAATTTAAAGTTTTAAAATCAGATGTCAAAAAATTATTATCATTATTTACATGCAACTGAGAAATAAGAAGTACAGGCACTAGGGTATGGAGATCCATCCTGCCCTACCAGAAAGTCTGAGGGGAAGTGGGGGAGAATATAGGAGAGAGCAGATTGGGGGGAAAGGGTATTCAGTGGTATTGCTGTTTTGGAGTGGTGGGTAGGTGAAAGTTGGGGAGGAAATTTGTAACTCAAAATCTTGTGGAAATGAATGATGTAAACTAAAAATAAACAAAAAAGTCAATTAAAGAAAAAAGCCCAGATGTTGATACTTCTCTCTCTGGTAACTATGTATGTATTGCCTTGGTCAGCCAGTCGGATCTGTCTGTTGATCTAATTTCTCAGACAGCTAGAAGCCCTGTCTGTTGGTCTTTTTTCTCTCCTTTTATTTTCTCTGAAGTTCAGGGTGATGACTTTCCCCCTGAACTAATGAATGTAATTAAAGATTGTTGACCCCTTAAAAGCTATCTTTCCTAGTAAAGCAGAGCCAAGAACCTGTTCTAGGAGCCATCCTGGGTGTGCCACTGTGGTTGCTACTACACATGTAAAGTACTATATTAGTGAATGAATTTATAAAGCACTTACTAAGTTTAGAGTGCTGTGCTAAGTGCTGTGAATACAAAAAGAAATATTGGAAATAATAGAAAAGTAAGACAGTGATAGCCCACATTTTAATGGAAGAGATAATGGAAATGTTAGCTATTATTATTCAGTTAATTTCCTTTAAACCAAGAAGATATTTTAATTCCTCTGGTCTTGTCATTTCTCTGCTCAGAAATCTTCAGTGGTTCAAGCCTTTTGTTCACTGAATAAAGTTCAGATTTATCTGACATTCAAGGCTTTTCACAATCTGGTAATGTTTTCTCTAGTCTTATCCATAGTATTCCTCCTTGTTTATTAAAAACAAAATCTTTTTAGAAGAGCTAAGTAAAAAATGCTAGGCATAGGTCCTAACTTTTCAAAATAGGAAATATAGAATTTCAGATTACTAGATTTAAAACCAAGGATTATCTTGGGTCATTATGTAGTTTCTGATCAGGAATCCTGAGTGATAGAGCGAGTTAAAATTCCATGGTAAGTGATCTTATTATAGTGAAAACCTGTGAAAAATAGATATCCAAATCTCAATTGTTTGTATTCATAAAGTAGTAGTGGATACTTAATTCCATGTACATTTGTATTGCCTTTGGGAGTTGTTATATTGTGATTCGTCTCATAGCTGCAGACTTTGGAGAAAATCAGCATGTATTGTAGAAAGAGTATTGAGGTTTATGGTCAATTCATCTGGGCTCAAATTCTACTTCTGCTTTCTCTCTGGGTAACTTATTTTCGGGCATGTTACTTAACCTCTGTGCCTATGTTTTCTCATTTATAAATGAGGGAATTGGACCAGGTGATTTCTAAGGCCCCTTCTGGCTCTAAATCTGTGAGGCTACTCTCCTCCATATGCTCCACCAAACTCATCTGCTCCTTTGTTTTTTCCTCTCTGAGCTGTTGTCTAAAATGACCCAGCTCCCTCTCCTTGTCTATTGAATATCTATCCATATTTTAATGTCCAATTTATACTCCAGCTCCTCCATAAAAATCTGTATATTCTCCTTTTCTCCTGCCTTCATTAGGATCCATCCTGCTTTGATTTCATATGTTTTGTGCTGTTTTGGTAGTGTAGACATTCATATATGTTTCTTTGCCTCCTCTTAGATTGCAAAAACTCTAATTGAGGAGGGCAATCTCTTAAATACACCTTTTAAAAAATTACTCTTATTTTGGGTTTAACAAACGGCTTGGCACACAGTAGGGATTCAATGAATATTTGCTAAATGAATTGCATTTTTCCTCCTGTGAAGTATAGTTTTATCCTTTTCCCCTTCTTTTACCTAATGCCAAGAAAGTTAAAACTGCTTTCCTGAACAAGTGAAACCTGTGAACATTGAATGATGAGTATAACTTAGACTTATGAGTATATTATAACTTAAAGGAATAGTCTTTAAGTTCCTACAGGTACTTGTTAAAAACAATGGTGGCCTTCCTGATATATTTACTTTTTTTTTTCTTTTTGGAGGGCAGTTGGGGTTAAGTGACTTGCCCAAGGTCACATGGCTAGTTTTTTTTGTTAAGTGTCTGAGGCCAGATTTGAACTCAGGTACTCCTGACTCCAGGGCCGGTGCTCTATTCACTGCGCCACCTAGCCGCCCCTGATATATTTACTTTTTGATGTCTACTTTTGCCTTTAACATTGTTGCAGTTCTGTAGCATTGAGGGACAGTCTTCAGAAAGGTGGATTACTTGATTTTAATGTGTTATGTATATAATGAGGCTAAAACTGAAAGAAGCAATCTTTGGTGGCAGCAAATAAACAATTTGTTAGTCTAAATAAAAAACAGGCCCGAGAATGACCCTGGAGTCAAGGCAGGGTGTGATCTGAATTCTGAGAGAGCATGTGAGTACAATTGTAGGTTCCTAAACCCTTGTGTCAATAGGAGATTGAGTCTACCATATCTTTTCCTACCAAAAGTTTGTCTTTTATATAATTTTTCTATTGAAATGTGTTGTTAAGAAATGAATAAACAATTCTAAGAATTGCTGAGATAGCTGGGTAAATTTGGTAGGTGAAAACTTTGCTCCCAAAGCAACCTATTTATATTAAGTTGTCTCCTTTTCCTCCCCCTCCCCCATCTTGTTCTCAAGCAATTTAAATGACATACTCTTTGGTTGATTAGAACTTGAATGTGTTCAGGCTTGTTTCGTATCCAGGAGTTAATTGCTTATTAAGATTATGAAAGATCATAGATTTAGAGTTGAATATCATTTATAATACATTACTATGCATGAGAATTGTATTTTGCATATCATTCATTTATAGAATTTATGAACTACATATTAATGTCCAAAAAGGCAATTTATGCAACCCCCCCACCCATCAGTTTTCTACTACTTTTTCAATGCAGAATTTTCTTCTGCTTTTACAAGTCTGAAACATCTCCATGTAGTTGTTGCTATTTTACCTATAGTTTCCCCATCATTTTGTTTGGGATTATACTTTTGTTAAAATCTTATTGCCTTATATTTATCAGACTCAGTTTTAGATAGATTTAGATGGTATTCTTAAAGAAAAAAAAATGGACTGATCATCAAGACCTGAAAAAAAAGGAAGTGTTATTAAATACTTGAGTCTGGAAAGATAGATTTAGGTAGATTGAGATGAATAAGGATGCTGAGAGGCTGTCTGACTCAAATGTATGAGCTGAGCAACAGTCTGAGGATTTCAACAAACATCAACAGATGACCTACATCTTCATTCATGTGTGTAATATTCTCCTATGTACTGTTTTTTAAAATTAAATTTCCATAATACAGAAACATATCTAAATTGTATTTTCACTTTTCCTTTTTCTTTAAAGAAAATGTATGTGACTTGAATTCAGATTTAGAGCTTGGGGAATAGAGAGAAGAATCTTCAAAGGAGGCAAGGAAAATGAGAAGTTCTTTGAGATTTTTTTTTTCTTTACCAGCCTTTGTGGTTTTACATAGTTTTAGCCAATTAGTTTGCTAATACTTCTTCCTATTACAGATATAGAAAATCAATATACCTCTAGAAGGAACCACTGAAGAATAGACTTGACTTGTGAATTAAAGGAAAACTTACTCATTTACAGTTTTCAGAGCTTTCATGTTGAATTTAGAGACCTCAAGAAAGACTTAATCATATTGTTTTAAGTCTGCATATATAGTACATGCCTCACAGTGCTATGAGAATCTAATATGATAATTCATATTACATGCTTTGCAGGCATTAAAAATGGTACATAGAAGTCAGATATCTTTGAGACTCCTTTTGATGTGGAATCTATGATTCTGTGATTATTATAATCCTTTTATGATGTATGTAAAAGACCAGAGACAAAATAAAATAATCGTGGTAATTGAGAATCTTCCTCAAAAATCTGTGAAATAATTATTGCAAATATTATTATTCCTATTTAATAAGTGAGAAATATTAGGTTTCAAAAGGTTAATTGGTTCAGTGGTCATGCCCTTCAGAGCTGATAGTTGAAAACAAGTTTAAGTTCAAAGTTCTGTGCCAAATCTTGGGGCTTTGAGGCCTAATCCAATTAGAATTTTTTTTTCATACCTTTACCAACAGAGGTACTCCAGGCATATGGCATCACTAGGGGGAGCTAAAACAGTAGAAAATGGGAATTTACAGCTTTCTTCATGTTGAAACCAAAGCATAAACCATAAAACAGAGTAGATATCACTTATTTCCCATATGAATACATGTTACTCTTGTTCAAGAGGAAAAAGCAAATTTTTACGGGAGCTTAAAAAAAAAAACAGTTGGGTGTTTTCCCTGATCCTACTCATTATTACAAGGTTAATAAGGGCTCTAAAAAATTGTGTATATATGTACCTACATGTGCATTTTTTTAATGCCACAGAAGGAAAAGTCAGCTCCTCTATGATTTATTAAATACTTCCTTGAGAATTTCCTTAGGTGCATACGATTTAAGTGACTTGCTCAGGTTCCCACATCTAATAAATACTAAGGGTCAGTTTATGTCCATGTTTTTCTGACTCTAGGCTGGGCATTTTATGCACTGTCGGTGATTTTTGTCGTATAGTCTTTCTTATAGGTTATTAAAGAGTAGTGTTGATATTTGCCCAGTCGATGATTATTTCTACTTAGCTTGGGAAGTGTTCCTTAGAGTCATAGCTATCCTCAGAGTGCTATAGGCTAACTTGAATGTGTAGTACAATGTAGCACTGGGGCCATAAAGACCTATTTTCGCTTCCAGTTTTTAACACTGCTTAATTAAATGACCGTAAGGCTAGTCTTTTCACCTTTCTGAGCCTGTTTTCTCATATGTAAAATGGGATTAGTATAACCCTAACGTCTGTTTCACTGGGTTGTTGTGAGGTTCAAATGAGATAACACATGGAAATGGTATTAAAAACCTTAAAAATTCTAACAGTTACATTATTCATTTATAGAGTAAAACATCCTGACTTTAGAATAAATGTATTGAATTAGTGTGTACTAAAGACACTTAGCTTAGAATTTTCCCTGTTGTAAAAAATAGCTCTTAAAGGTACCATTCATGCATGCCCAGTCTTCTGTTACCAAATTCATTTCTGTATTTTCCCAGTGATAATAATCTCTAAGACAGACTGAACATTAATATTTATAGGAAACACAGCACGTATTTTTCTTTATATAGGTTTTTCTGCCTCTGATTTGCTTGTGTGTTAATAGCCTTTTTAAAGTTCTTTTTTTTTTTCCTGCAGAGAAAATGAAGTGCTGAAAGTACAACTGAAGAAGTATGTAGGAGCTGTCCAGATGTTGAAAAGAGAAGGACAAACTACAGAAGGTAAGGAAAAAGGGGAAAAAAGAGAAAGTATTAACTACAACTTGGGCAAATTAATTTCATGAAAATTCCTTTTAAAAATCCTTGCAAGATGTTATTAATGTAATAAGAACATTGAACTAGGGAGGTTAGGAGACCTTATTCTAACCTTATTTGGTTCAGCCTCACTATTGACCTTGGGAAATTTAATTAACCCTGTGTACTTCAGGTGTCTGTCCTGTAAAATGTTGGCTTTTTACCTTATAAGGATCTTGCTGGCTGTTAAATTCTATTAATCAGTGAGGGTATATTCATTTTCTGAGTTATTAACTTGTATGCCTACAGTCTCTTAAAGCTTAGATTTGAACATTTTAAAAAATAAACCTTTGAAATTGATGACGAAAGGGCAAATGGTTATCTAACTTTCTGTTCCAAATTCAGAAAATAGACACAAAATCCAAACTCAGAGCAGAAAGAAAAATTTTCTGCTTCTGTTTTTGGCCCTAAGTTAACCATTATAATTTTTATTAGATGTTTCTCAAAAAATCATCAGGAAAGGAACTCTCGACCTTTATTTTAGTAATAACAATAATAATAGTAATACTATTTTAATAATGATAGTAATAGTAATAATAGTTATCATTTCTGTGGCATTTGCTATGTGCCAGTCAATGTACTAAACACTTTACAAATGTTATCTCATTGAATCCTCACAATAGCCCTGCCAGGTAGGTGCTGTTCTCCTCATCAGGAAGCTAAGACAGCCCGAGTTTAAGTGACAGCTAGTCAGTATCAGAGGCCAGATTTAAACTGGTCTATCTCCAGGCCTATAACTCTATCTATTGAACCACCTACCGGCCAATAGAATCCAAGATCACTCACGCATTTGTATCTGACAAGGACACTAAATATATTCATGAACAATATGGCTTAATAAGGGATGGCTGGGTGGTTCAGTGAATAGAGCACTAGCCCTGGAGTCAGGAGGACCTGAATCTTCTGAGTTCAAATTGGGCCTCAGACACTTAACACTTATTAGCCATATGACCTTGGGCAGGTCATTTAACCCCAATTACCCTGCCTTCCCCTTCCAATAAAGCAAACAACAAAAACAACAGGACTTTCTGTAAGGAATGTTTTAACAAGAGAATTTAAGATTTTTTTTTTTTGGTGGCCTTATTCTCCAGTAACACTGTGTGAACTTACCATCTGATAGAGGGAAGCAAGATTTGAATCTGGTTATGCCTTGTGACATAAACTCTTTAAATTGTACAAAATCCAAACTGAGTTTATCTTGAAGGTTGATTTTCTTTTAGTTTGATTCTGGCTAATCTGTAATATTCACATTTATACAACATGATTAACTCAGCAACGGTTTATAAGTCAACATTCACAATAAAATCAGTATATAAACTAACAGGTAAAGTAAATATCAAAAGATACGGACAGTTGGGGCAGGTAGGTGGCACAATGAATAGAGCACTGGCCCTGGAGTCAGAAGGACCTGAGTTCAAATTCTCAGACACTTGACATACTTACTAGCCGTGTGACCTCGGGCAAGTCACTTAACCCCAATTGCCCTGCTTTCTACCCTCCAAAAAGCCAAAAAAAAAAAAAAGAAAAGATATGGACAATGAATAACCCTTGAATTAAATTGGCTTACCAAGGGGTCAAAGATGATAAGAGGAGAGTACCTAGTGTGAGATAGCCTGAGAGAGAATTAAAGGGTTTGGAGGTCACAGTGCATATGAAGAGAAGGGTTTTATAAGGGAAGGCAGGGGTTCAAGTGAAAATAGATTTTGGTCAGATAAGGGGACTGTATAATTTTTGAACGGGGACGTGTTACATTTGTGGGTAATGTCAAAATCAAGGGTATGACCATCTTTGTGTGTTGCTGAGTCTGGGTGGTGGTATAGCTCATGGGAAGTGGGTAGACTGGTTGAAGAACTGAATATTTAGGGTATTTGAGGGAGAATCAATATGTATGGGGAAGTCCCTTTGAGTGAGGGCAGGGATTGAGGAGGAAAGAATAATTTTGAGCCAAGTATCAAATTCATTGAGGAAGGAAGAAGAATGATGAGGAATAGAAGTGACAGGGGATAGGGGAGGTGAGAGGGGGAGGGTGTTCTGTAGACAACTGTTACCAGGATTTTGGTTGGGTAGTAGATATGAATAGCATGAACTTCCAAGGAAGAGAGGTTACTGAATGAGGAAGAAAAGGGAGAACCTAGAAGCACTAATAGGGAGCAAGAATTATTCCAGCTCCCCACCTCAACCAGTGAACCAAGGACGATGAGCAGTACTGGAAACATGGCCAGGGAAGCTGTATCATCAAGGGGAAACCAAGTTTCAGTAAGAGCTAGTAGATGGAAGGAGTGAAAAAGGAATGGATTTAAGATGAGGGGAAATTTATTTCCTGTCCAACGGGCTGGATGGAGTTAGGAAGTGGAAGGTATGGGTAGAGTTTGGCTGAATCTTTGGGATAGAAAGGTTGAGAGAGATGGGAATGAATAATCACATGTCATATGATGTAATACAGCTTGCCCAAGATCACACAAGTGTCCCAGGTAGACTAATTCAAATTTATGTCCTCTTGCTCCAAATTCAGGACTCTTTTTTTATTATGATAATTGATTTTAGGGAGACTATAACTTTTCAAATTCAAAACAAGCTTTCATGGTTTGACACAGGGAGAGCATTCCAAGTATGGGTGTTGTTCAGTTTTTTTCCGTTGTGTATGACTCTTCATAACCCCATTTGGGGTTTTCCTATCATAGATGCTGCGAGTGTTTTGCCATTTGCTTCTCTAGCGCATTTTACAGATGAGAAAACTGAGGTAAACAGAGTTAAGTGATTTGCCCAGTGATTCACACAACTGGTAACTGTCTGTGGCCAGATTTGAACTCAGAATGATGAGTCTTCCTGACTTAATGCCTGGCACTCTGTTGAGGTTTAGGGCTGCTGGGACCCCAAAATGGTGACAGACGTGGAATTTTTTGAGCGAGGAAGAGACATGATCATATGTGTGCTTTAGGATATTGTAGTGGAGAAAAAAGAGATTGAAGTAGCAGACCAAATGAAGAGGTTATTGGAGTAGAAAGAAATGTGAAAAAAAAGGTATTATATCCATCAGGTAGTTGGAAATTTTGGCCTGGAGATCAAGAAAGAGATGGAAGCAGATATAGAGATTCCAAAGTTAATTGTATAGATTTAGCTTTCTGCATACTCCAAATTAAGCTCATCATCTTTGTTGGGATTTTTTTCCCCATAACTACCTTCTTTATGTCAATGGCAGCTTAATATTCAGATGTTTGGAACCCTGTAATTATTTATGACTCTTCCTTTTTCTTCAGCGCCTTTCTACAGGTAATCAACAAGTACCATGGATTCCTATTCCTGACTTATTTTATTTTCCTTCTTTCTCTTGGGGACATCTTCTGGCTGGTACTGTTAGGATATATAGCATGTATACATTATTACCAATATAATTATAATTATACATTTGGTATAATTATATCAAATAATTAATAGCAATTATAATTAATAATTATAGCATATAATATGATGTTGGGCAGCCTCCTATTGATGACTAAACTTAGGGATAAGCAGTGGATACCTATAAAAGTCCCACTCTGATGACCTCCCAAACTTGACAAGATTCCACCTTATCCTAGGAGACTGAGAAGGAGACTTGGGACATCACACAGCAGTCAGCTATTGACAGGTCATTTAAAATTCTGCCCTAATTTTGAGGTGCCAGTTTGGGAGAGCTGGTTCAGGTATGAAAAAATTCACTTAGACCGTTTTCTCTTAGCCATTCATTGGGAGCTTTATAACATGAAGCACATGGACCTGAGATCTAGCAAGGAGCTAAACAAAGGCCCTGATATAAGAAAAACTCCAGACTTATATAGACAGAAAGCTATACAGCCTGTAGGATGGTGATGTAATTTCAGGGTTTCTTATGGGGGTTGGAGATTTAGAGATGTGATAAGTACAAACAAAGTGAGGAAGGTGGTTGCTTGCTAGATATGGAAAAAATTGTCATGACAGGATGAGAAAGATGAATGACAGGATAGGGAACACAGGATAAGGGGGACAAAAGCAATTCTTTTCATGTGGTGTTTCAAGATAAGGGGGAAAGGGCATTAGGATACCCTCAAGTTATAGAATGGGCTACAGAATGAGCCTCAAACCCCCTCAGGGGGCCTGGGACAGTGACCCTTATTATTCCTTTTAACCTTTAGGGCACCGTTTGTGTCCACATCACTGCCCTGAGTCTCTGTGCTTGGATCTATATCCTGCCTTGTGTCTGCCCTTTCTCAGTATATCAGTAAAAAAGTTGCTTCCATTCCTGCCGCCACCACCAAGCCTTGGACCCTCATGATCTCATTCCTAGAATGCTGCCAGGGCTTCCTCATTGATCTCATTGCCTCCAGTTACTTCCCCCAGTTCAATGTTATCCTGAAGACTATCTTCATATTAATGAAGGCAGTGCTTTCCTCATATCATTCTTTTGTTTAAGAATTTATGGTCTGGGGTGGCTAGATGGTACAGTGAATAGAGCACCAGCCCTGGAGTCAGGAGGACCTGAGTTCAAATAAGGCCCTAACACTTAACATCCAGAGACTTAACACTTACTAACCATGTGACCTTGGGAAAGTCACTTAACCCCAATTGCCCTGCCCTCCCCCCTCCAGAAAGCAAGAAAAAAGAAAGAATTTATGATCTGATAAAATTTTAAAAGATAACCAACTTTGAAAGATTTGAGATCAATGCAATGACCAAACATGATTCCAGGGGACCGATGATAAACTATGCTGCTTGCTTCCTCAGAGGTGATGGATTCAAGATACAGAATGAGACACAGATTTTTGGATATAACCAGCGTATGATTTTTTTTTTGGCTTGATTCTGCATTTTTTACACATTTTTTTAAATTTTCTTTTTAAAAAACTTTGCAGTGTATGTCAGGGAAAGAAAATAAATGCTTGTTAACTGAAAAAAAATTTAAATGAGTTTATTATCACTATTAGATCAGGCCTAAAGTTCTCTGACCTCCTAATGAAGATTATTTATAAACTGGCCTAATCCTGTTTACCCAGAATTATGTCCCATTTGTTTCTGTTTGCCCAGAGTCATATATCTTTTGGTGATATTTCTTGGTAACCAGTTTAACATACACATAAATTCTCAAATCAGAGTCAAATAACCCCAGGAAGTTTGTGGTTTATTGAAAATAAGGGGGAGTTTAGTCTCACACAGATGAACTTTTCAAGTGATCAACAATAGATACAGAAATAGCTTTCTAAGAGCAAAACCTTTTGCCAACATATCACCCACCATGGTAAACCCCGGAAACTACCTTCACCGCATGCATGGGAAGACTGTGAATAGTCAGTATTCTAAAACAGGGTATTCCATTCCACCATTCTCCAAGAATGTAAGAACTGACTTAGTTTCTTATATTACAGTAAGTTAATTCACATGGAGTCATAAGAAATAATCTGATAAAAGAGAAAAATCATGGGGCTTGCAGTTCAGAAGACAAGTTTGTCAAATAATAATATTTAAAGTACTATCCCAAAACCAGTCTGTTGCTAAGTGCTATCTAGCATTGGCCTTTTCTTATAGTCAGTCCAGATTCCTTGCTGTCTCATTCGTGTATGTGCCGTCTTACCCTCTTGAACAGGCAGAGTTATCCTCCTTGAAAAGCACCATCTACATTCAGGGAGGAAGTGGAGTCTGTGGCAGGAGAGCTGGAAGTTGGAAAGACTACAGGGCATTCAGAACGTTTGGAAGGAGTTTTCCTTCTTTTGTTTGGTTTTCTAACAGCAGGTAGTGTCTGTCATTTTATTCAAAGCAGCATTATTGGCACCTCCAAACTCTAAGTCTACAGTCACATAAAAGAAAAAGCATAATAATAGTTCATGGATGGGCAAAATTGATATGAGCTGAGAAGACTTCACGGAAGAGGAAGGGCAGAACCAGAATCTAGGATTTGTTTGGTGACAAGAAAAGTGGAAGGTACACCAGGGAGAGAACAAGTACGAGTAAAGTCAGGGAGGTGAGATGGCAAGTCTTCTTGGTCTGTACCTATTTATTGTTCCTTTTACTGTACCAGCCTGGGCATCACCCTCGCCTCTTTCTCTACCACTCCCTGTTTTCCCTTCAGCTACCAACGCTTGTCTTTTCTACCTCAGTGACTTGCAAGAAACAATTCAGGGCCTTATCCCCTCTCATTTAAATGTTAGCAACCTCCTTTTTAGACTCCTTGCTTCCAGTTTCTCCCTCTGCAGTTTTCTCTCATAAAACTATTAAGTTAGTATTTCTAAAATGCAAATATGGTTTTATCACTCCTACCAAAAAGTCCTCAGTGGCTGGCTCTCTGTTCTCAGTGCAAGATTCACAGTCTCCTATTCAAAGCCCTTACAACAGGGTGCCTCCCTCATGCTGTTTCCTATTACTCCCCTTCAGCTGCTCTCTGTTTCAGTCTAATTGGCTTGCTAGTTGTTCCCTGTATATGCCACTTCATCTTTATCTCTTTGCCTTTAAATGGGTGTCCGTCATGACTGGAAATGTGCTCCTTGCTCACCTTCTCTTCTTTAAATCCCGACTTCCTTCGGGATGTACCTGCAGCGGCACCTCCCACTCAAAGCCTTTCTTGATTCCCACTAGTTGTTAGCACTGTCTTCCTTTTGAAATAGCTTTGTATGTGCTCTTTATTTACTGCTGACTCTCTAACCATAGGTGTCCCTCCCCTACAAACTCTGTCACGGACTCTTTTTCTTTTTCCTCTATGTTAGTTCCCTTAGTGGTCTCATGAGTCACCATTGCTATGTAGATAATTTTCAGATCTACGTATGTCCAGCCTTAGTTTTTCTGCCGAGCTTCAGTCATAGTTGTCCAGCTACCTCATAGACATCTCCAAATGGATATTCTATAGACATCTCAAATTTAACAATTACAAAGCAGAACTCATTATCTTCCCTCTGCTGCTCCCCCAATCCTCCCCATTTCTGAATTTCCCTATTACTGACAAGGACACCATCATCTTCTCAGTCATTCAGACCTGTAACCTTATTATGTATTATGCTCTGCCCACTTGGAGGGGGGAGGGCAGGGCAGGGTGGGGCAGTTGGGGTTAAGTGACTTGCCCAAGGTCACATGGCTAGTAAGTGTTAAGTGTCTGAGGCTGGATTTGAACTCAGGTTCTCCTGACTCCAGGGCCGGTGCTCTATTCACCGCACCACCTAGCCTCTCCACCTAATATTGCCTTTTGCAGGAACTTTTTCCTGCCCCAGCTGCCAATGCCTTCCCTTTTCAGATTACCTTCATGTATTTTGTATATAACTTGTATGTATCTAGATATTTACATCTTGTCTCTTCCATAGAATGTATGCTACTAGAGACCAGAGATTTTGAAGATTTTTTTTTGTCTTCCTTTGAAATGCCAGTGCTTGGCACAATGCCTGTCACATACTAATGGGTAGGAGAAACATTCATTCTCTTTGTATACTATGAAAATACTCAATGTGAATCTCTGGATTCTTGTATGCCAGTCAGTTTTGCTTGTGTCATAAATTTAAAAGGGGGCATAGAAAAAATGCTTGAGTAGTAATATCTTTTACACAGGCATTGAGTGCAAATAAAACATAAGCTTTAGGTGGTTGTAAATACTCTATTACTTTGGGTAATCTGTGTTTAGTGTATGGTTGTTTCAGGGGTAGATCCTTTAGGAGTGTAAGATACATTGATAGGTTTTCCACCATCTGATTATTGCCCCGCCCTTTGAGTTTATCTAAGTTTTTTTTCCCCTTCTGTGCTATCTAATTTTAGCCACACTGGGCTAACTTCTCCATGTCCCAAATACGTCCTGTGTTTTCTCATTTCTATCTTTACTTATATCAGTCCATGTGACAGCAATGCTTTTGTCCATAATATTGTTTTATTTTCATATGTGCTTATATCTTGTTTCTTAAATAAACTGTCACTTCATGAAGTCCAGAACTCTGATATTATAAACTTTTCATCTTGCACAAAGCTCTGTAAACAATGAGCAGCTAGGTGGTAACAGTGGATAGAGTGCCTGGAGTCAGAAAGACTGTTCTTCAGATTTCCAATCTGACCTCAAGATACCTGCTAGCTGTGTGAAACTGGGTGAGTCACTTAACCCTGTTTGCCTCAGTGTCCTCATCTGTAAAATGAGTTGCAGAAAGAAATGGCAAACCAGTGCAGTATCTTTGCCAAGAAAACCTCAAATGGGGCCACAAATGTCAAGAGTTGGACATGACTGAAAAACGGCTGAACCACGACAAACTTCAGTCTGCTTAATAAATATTTGTTCATTTTTGAATAAAAACTATAAGTTTGCTTCTTCCATGATCTGTATCTAGATTTTCAGAGTTCTAAATGATTCCATATCTGCTGTAATTTTTCCTTTTTTTCATCGAACTTAAAGCTGAATACTTCTATACATTTGTTTCTTAATGAGAATGTTAGCTTCTTCAGTATTGGGACAATCTAGCTTTTTGCATGTTTTTAAAAGTTGATTTGTAGAATTACTTCTTAAGGCAGTTCTGGCCATTTATTTACAAATAGCAGTCCTTAGTCTGGGAAATATCATTAATTATATTTGATGTTACAGTTCCTTAAAACCAGTTGTCAACAAAAACTATCTACAACCTGAAATAGACACAGAAAGTAGAATTAGGATATATTTATTTTTACATGCATGTGTATGTAGGCACATATGTGTATATACATACATGACTTTTGTGGTGGTTTGTGCCTGCCTTTTTCCTCCCAAGAATGACCTTTTTTCTTACCCCTGCGATGTAGTTTTTCACCCATCTTTTTAATGGTTTCTGAAATTCACCTGTTTCCATGATGCCTTCATGTATTGATAAATCTAAAGCTGATATTTTCACGTAGACTTACCCAGTGAAAAACTGGGTCTTCTTCAGCAATTCTCTTGAATTTTCCTCTACTGGTATACTTCCACATCAGTATATCTTGGATTATGAATTTCCAGTGACTGGGGATTCTGTACATTTTTTTTTTTTATAAGAGGGATAGTATTTCAGAGGTTTAAAGTGCACCATCATCAAAAAGCATTCCCTGGGTAACTAAGTGGGCATGGTGCTGTAATGTAATATCTATTTGTAAAGAAAGAATTCCCAGTCTCCAGGAATCTATAATCTCAAATGCACCGACGTGGAAATAACCCATTAGAGGAAGATTTAAGATGATCAGAACAATTTGCCCACAACCTGTACTTTTCTAGATAGAACTTTCCAACTAATTGACAAGTATGTATTGAGTGTTTACTGTGTGTTCAGCAGAGTACTATTGAGAAGTCTTGGGAGGATGGGAACTAGAGTTCATAAGAGCTTAGGAAAGGAACGAAGGACATACATCTTAGACTTTCAGAAAATAGAATGTTCAGAGAAATGAGAAGCACAATTACGTCACTAAAGATTCTATTGACTTTTTAATATATTTCTTTTTGCCTCATGAAATCATTGATTTTCATTTGATCCATTCGAATTTTCATGGATTTGTTGCTTGGGCCAAGTTTTGTAACCTTTTTTTTGCCAAGCTGCTAATTTCTTTCTTGTAAATGTCATTTTATTTTTTTCCCAGTTATGTGTAAAGATAGTTATTAACATTCATTTTTAAAACAGCATTTTGACTTCCAAATTTCTCTCTCTTTTTCACTCTCCTTCCCGTTCCCCAAGCTAGCAAACAATCTGATATAAGTTATGCTTGTACAATCATGTTAAACATATTTTCACATTAGTCATATTGTGGAAGAAGAATCAGAACAAAATTTGTGAAAGAAGAATCAGAAGTAAAGGGAAAACAATGAGAAAGATTAAACAAAAAACAAAAGAGTGAAAATAGTATGTTTTGATCTGCATTCAGACTCACTAAGTTCTTTCTCTGGATGTGGATCTAAACTGCTAATTTCTTTTCCAGTTCTTTTTTCCATGACTCATGTTTTTTCCCCCATTTCCTCCCTCCATCATAAAAACATTTTAAAACTATTTTTTTGACTCCTCCTTCAATTGTTTGAGGAGTTTTGGTTGAGTTTGTGCCTAATCTAGATTTTTCTCTAGAATTTTGTTGTCATTGTTGTTGTCATTGTTGTTGTCATTTTTTTTTTTTCCTGAATTTGTTTCTTGAGCATCCCTGCCAACATAATCGCTCATTATGATGTGGTTCTTTGCCTTTTGTTCTAGTCTGCTTCCTGATTTTGGATTTGAGGTTAGGTTTAGGCTCTACCACACTTCTGGAGGGAAGGTATGTCCTGGTCCTGATTCATCATCTGAGAGGAGATGGTGAATGGTGGTGGTAGTTTGACCTGTCAGTCAAATGCTGCCTCCTATCTCTTCCTCTAGATGCCTTGCTGCTTCATCTCAGCTTGTTTGCCAGCCCGGTTTATGGCAGTTGGTGAGGATGACTAGTCCCTTCAGGACTAGGATCCAGTTCCTCAGATGATAGCTGTTAAGAGCTATCCTGGAAGCAGGACCAGTGGTTTGGTGGATGCTGCTGCTCCTAGAGCTTGTGTGCCTTTCTGATGACTGTTGGTAGTAGTTGGTCATTAGGTATTGCTGGTGATGATGAGGAAGTGGATTTTGTCTTCATAATGATTCTTTACAATGAGGAGAATGGATTCACTGATGATCAAGGAACTGAATCACAGAGGAAGTTTACTATGGATTCCTAAAGGAACCAATCATCGAATGAGGTCAAACTTTCATGTCTCTTAAGCTTTTTGTGAGAGATAATATTTTGTCCATTCAATCAGTGTATTCCAAATAGGACACAGATATCTTTAAAATTGTTGCAAAACCAATTTCCTTGAAATTTTAAGTATTAATCCATAATTACTGTACATTTTCATTTTGTTATTTTGGTACAAGGAAAGGCTCAGGAACAAAATGAAAACTTTCCCAGAGATCTAATTATTTGAAAGACTAGACATACATGATTATTTTTGTGGTTTTTCTCTTTTAGTATTCATTTCAGGATTATGAATATTGTATCAGTTGTCAATGTTGCTTTTTATTTGAAAGCTACTATTCTTATGGGAAGTAATAGATTGGTGGGTTTTCTAGATGATGTTTTGGTTCTTAAAAGCCTTCTTGGTTTAATTTTATTAAATTACAGGATTTATAAGACAAGTAGACATTTTGTTTTGTTTGAATGGATGATGCCCAGTACTTTTGCTTAGAAGTAACTTATGACATGTTAGGTGGTTTTCCCTGAACTGAAAAGAAATAATGGATAATGGATATTGGATAATTCCACAATCATAAGAAGAAGCTAGACTTCCGTCTACCCTTTGTCTCAGGGGAGGGCTGGATTTCTTCAGAGCACCTAGGTGCTCTTCTTACAGGAGGCCTTTTCTTATCCATTTAATTATTAACAGTTCTCTTCCTCTCAAAGTTACTTTGCCGAGACTTTGTATTTACTTATTTTGTGTGCTTGTTGTACCCCACCCTGCTATTAAGAATGTCTGCTCTCCTAGGTGTGGCTAGGTGGCACAGTGAGTAGAGCATTGACTCTGGAGTCAGGAGGACCTGAGTTCAAATCCAGCCTCAGGTACTTAACACAAAACTAGCCATGTGACCTTGGGCAAGTCACTTAACCCCAATTACCCTACGTTTCCCCCCTCCAAAAAGCAAAAAAAAAGAAAAAAGTCTGCTCTCCTGAGGATTACATAGTTTCATTTTCTAAAAAAACCTTTCTATCTATACTGCTTAATGCAGTTCCTTTTATACAGTAGGTGCTAAATTATTATTGAATTGATTTGGTCAGTCCTACATTGTGAATTTCAAACTGCCCTAGTTTGGTCAACATTTTTTAGTTTTATATTAAAAAGATAAAAGCAAGAGAACTGAATGGTTGCTATGGTATGGATGGTTCTTTGAATAGGGTTGATGGTGGTATAAAGTTGTGTCGTCATTTAAACTTTTCCTTTTCAAACTTTTAAACTAAGAACTAGTTACTTGTGATGTGTTTTTTCTTCTCTCTTCTACTTGTGACCAGTATAAGTTACTGATCCTCCATCCCCTGTTGTGTTGATGGCTAGTGAAGGTTCACATCATCACCTTTCTCCCCTATAAATGCTAATTGACTTGCTTTGACTATCTCTTGTTGGAATCAATGCTTTGGTCCCTGTTTCTCCCCCCCCCCCCCCAGTGGCTGAAGGAGGGGATTAAAACTAATGTATATCACCTTTTAAAGTCTACCAAGTCATTACTATGGCAAGAGGGTGTTCTTTGATTCTCTTAGCAGATTAGAAAAAATGAAAAGTTTGTACAGCAAGCTAATTTATTAATGTTAACACCAATGATTTGGATACCTAAGTAACATTTAGGAGATTTTATGCTTCCACAAGAGAAGTAGCACGTTTTTATAGCTAGAGAACTAATTTGGGGATCGGGAAGACCTGGGTTCAAGATCTGTTTCTGGTACGTATTGTCTGTGTGATGCTGGACGAGTGAGTTAACTTTTCCTGGAATATTAATGTTTTCAGTTTCAGAACAATTCCAGAGTAAAGTTTTTCCATAGGTAGCTCCCTATACCAGTGAAATCACAAATACTAGTGACTTGCCCAGACTGACCCTAAGTAGTTAAGCAGTAGACTTGGGATTTGAATTCAAGTCCTCTGGTTCCAGATACAGAGCTCATTCCAGGGAACTAATGTTTGTATATGTTTTATTCCTGATGTCTTTTCCATTGTTTGTGATTTATCCTTCACTTATTTTTCTTTTCATTTTCTCCAGCCTGTTTTGGTTTATTCATACAAATACTTGTCAGTTTTATTGAATTTTAAAAAACCAAACCCACCTCTTTGGTTTTCTTTATCAATTATATTCTAGTTTCTTTACTTCTGTTCTTTATAATTTTTATTTCTGTGCTTTCATTTTGCTTATTGATTTCTTTCTGGCATTTTTGGGTTCAGGCTTAATTTGTTTTTCTTTTGTCTTTTTAAATCTAGGTATTCATTAACATATATTTCTTTATGACCTGCTTTTAAAAATTTTGATGTGCCACATTATTATTGCCATTATTTAATAGTCTTTTTTTTTCTGATTTCTTCAGTTTAGTTATGTTTTTGAACAGAGGTGTTAAATTTGAAAACTCCCTGAGTTTTCCTTGAATGAGACCTGAACCAGATTAAAATATACTTGGGAAGGGTTTAATAAAATAAATAAAAATACACTATAACATAGATAATACTAATTTCTAGTTTTCCAAGTCAATATAAGGTCCACAGGGATCCATTTATATTTAAGTTTAATACTACTGGTTAAGAATGCTTTTCTGTTTCTTCATAGTTTTTAAAATTATTTTTTGTCATTTTAAAGTTCTAATAATATCACTTTAAAGTCTGAAAGTGAAGCATGTGTAATTTTATCACATTTGAACCTGCTGCAGGATCAGTTTTTTTGAGCATCCCATGTGTATCTGAAAAGGATGTGAATCCCCCATTTCCCCCCTTTTCTCTATACTTCTTTTAATTACAATTTAAGTAGTTAAGACCTGTGATTACTTCATTGTTAGTTTTAAAATTTGATTTGTCATTCTGATAATGGAACATGGTAGATTCTCTACAATTATTATAATTGTGTTAATCTTTCTTTTATTAATTTAAATGTTGAATTGTTTGGTGCACATACATTTATTCATTTTTCCTATCGTTATTTTGTAATGCCTTGTCAGTTTCTTTCAATTTTGAATTCCTCTTTAACACGTAGCATTAGTTTTT
Source organism: Pseudocheirus occidentalis (assembly GCA_028646575.1). NCBI lineage: Eukaryota > Metazoa > Chordata > Mammalia > Diprotodontia > Pseudocheiridae > Pseudocheirus > Pseudocheirus occidentalis. The sequence continues at coordinate 139,884,049 of CM053599.1, read as the reverse complement.
TTTTTTAACTGGCAGTTAACCTGATATATTTTAGACCAAACTTTTAGATCCCTGAATCTTTTGCCTAGGTGTGGGTAAAGTCCTGTCTTTTTAAGGAGAATCAGTGATGTACAGCTGGGGATATAACAACTTTTGCATATGTGGATGTGGGAAAATTTCTAATCCTTTCAGCAGAATGGACTTTGGAGAAATCCAAGATTTAGGCTGAGTATGTAGGTAGAAGAGGGAAAGAATTCCCCTTTTGCTCGTTAAAGTTTGTGTGTGTGTGGAGGAGACATCTTGTCATAGGTTCCATTGTTCCAGTAGTGTACCAGTTTGAAGATAGGCTTCTCTGGATCTCATTAGGGCAGGGGACTTGGGGCCTCTCTTCATTTGAGGATGGGTATTTGTATGGGGGCACCTGAGGCACTAGGCTCTCACATAGTGGTGGGGGATGTGGTAGAAACAGAAATTACTTATTTCCAGTTTTTTGGGGTCTGCATGGTAGATTGAGACCACCCTGGGTGTGATTTATGGGACTGATTAGCCTAGAACCAAGTGGGATGGGACGAGAAATGGGTGATCAAAGTCCTTGGGCAGGTCTTCATGACTCAAACTGGTAGTAACATGGGGAAGTGGTTGTAGCTGGACCTACTTGGGCTGCCTTTGGTAGTGTAATAGGCAGCAGGCTATAGTAGCATTATCAGTTTTCCTCCAGATGATTTTCTAAGTGAGTGTGTGTGTGTGTGTGAGAGAGAGAGACACACACACAGACAGACACAGAGATAGAGCGAATATGTGTGTGTGTGTGTGTGTGTGTGTGTTTATGGAATTTATATTTCTTGAAGTCATAACCTCCCTAGCTTCTTTCCACTCTTCTGTCTTATTTGAATGATGGCAAGACAGGAATCAAGAGACCAGAATCTGTGTCTTGGTTCCATGATCATAGACAAGTCACCCAGTTTCTCTATTTTCTTATTTGTAAAATAGGAATAATGGCACTAACACATTATAGCAGTATCATTTCTTGCTGCTCATAATCTTCAGAAATTCATCATTCTGAAGATGAATTTATCTCTGTAATTCATAACTTCTTATAGCATTTCCCACTTCTGTTGCTAAGTACCTTTCTTCTTCCCTTGATTTTCCAGCTTCTTTTTATGTGTTGATTAGATTGTAAACTCCTTGAGGGCAGGGATTGTATTAACCCTCCCTTTGTACTGCTAGCACTTAGCACTGTGCCTAACTCATAATAGGCTTTTAATAAATGTTTATTAACTCTGATTCTGACTATAACACTTATTTTAGTTTGTTGTGGAAAAAAAGGTTTGTAAATCTTAAAATGAGATAAAAAAAAAAAGGGCGGCTAGGTGGCGCAGTGAATAGAGCCGGCCCTGGAGTCAGGAGTACCTCAATTCAAATCCGGCCTCACTTAACACAAAAACTAGCCGTGTGACCTTGGGCAAGTCACTTAACCCCAAATGCCCTCCAAAAAAAAAAATGAGATAAAAAAGTGAGTTCATTTCAAGAACCAGGTTTTTTTTGTTTGTTCGTTTTGGTTTTTGGAGGGGAGAAGATAGGGCAGTTGGGGTTAAATGACTTGCCCAAGGTCACATGGCTGGTTTTTGTGTTAAGTATCTGAAGTCAGATTTGGACTTGGGTCCCTCTGACTCCAGGGCCAGTGCTCTAGTCACTCACTGCACCACCTAGCCACCCCTGAAGAAACATTTCTTAAATGACGGTCCATCTATCTAATCTATCTATTAACGTCTACTAAAGACATAATCTGGTAAAAGGTGCTCATTTTAGTATGGAAGTGACATTGTATTCTCAAAGACTGTTCCAAGGTAGTATAAGCTATAGTAGGTTCTACCAAGATAAAGATACTATGAGTTTCAGCTAATGATGAATTTTGTGGAAATTCCAGAGATTCATTACCAGGAGTTGGTCTATCAGATGATTTTTTCCCTTTCTTATTATTGCAGTTATTATTATTGCAATTCATGAAACCAACTTTAATACTGTAGAAGGAAAGCAACCTTCTTGGTGCATAGTTAATTATTTTGATGAAACCATAAATCTTTTAAAGCATTAGGATATGTTTAAGTACTGTGCTAGGTTACCGGAGGTACAAGATCCATAGGAGGCTGTGTGGTGCAGTAGATAGAATGATGGACCTGTAGTCAGAAAGAATCAAGTTCAGATGTGACCTCAGACGCTTAGAAGTGGGACTCTTGGCAAACTTATTCTATAAGTTTCCTTCTCTGTACAATGGGGATAGTGATAGCACCCACCTCCCTGGGTTATTGTGAAGATTGAATGAAATGACATTTGTAAAGTGCTTTGTAAACCTTAAAGGACTGTATACATGTTATTATTATATCAGGCCTCTGCCTTCTGTGAATTTATAGTTCATAGATACTATAGGTGCATAAAAAAGTGCAAGATGCCATGAAAATTTCAAAGATGAATAAAGTATTTGTAGATTAGGGTTGAGAAAGCTTCATGGACAACATGGCATTAAATTTGAATCCTGCAGGATGCGTAGAATTTCAGCATTTAGAGATTTGGTATGGGGAGAAAAGAGAATGCATAGAGGGATGAGCATGAAGAAATGCTTAGATGTGGGTATAATAGCAGAGATGTAAAAGGATGAATGAGGTAGCTAGGTGGCTTAGTGGGTAGAGCACTGGACCCAGAGTTAGGAATACATGAGTTCAAACCCAGTCTCAGACGTTTATTGGCTTTGTGACCACTTAACCTCTGTTTCCCTTCTACTGTTGGAGAAGAAAATGTCAAACCATCCATGAGGTCATCATGAAGAGTTGGACACAACTGAACTGAACAATTGTAGTCGAAAGGAGAAAAACTGTTAGGCTAGTTTGGCAGGGCCATAGAGTATATGAAAATAATGATAGGACATAAAGGTGGAAGGGCAGGGTTAGAAGTAAACTGAGTTGAAAATTAACCTATAATCAATTTCAACATATAAAGATATAAGACATGGAATGTACATGGAATGGCAGTGTCCTAAGGGAAGCGCTGAATATGTTCATTAGTCAGGATGGTAATTATAGAGACACTGTCTACTGTGCATGAGTATACAGTTTAGTTGTAGGAATGCAGCAGTGAAGAGTTAAAGGTTACTTTGTATCCTTCAGAATTGATAAATTATAATTTTAATTTATCAATCAATGACAGAAAAGTTGGGAAAAAAGAAGTTCATATTTAAATGGATTGGGAATGATTTCATTGGCTACTATTGTTATCTATGAATGTGGTGTACTATTATATTACATCAGGCAAGACTATAGGTATTTGTATATGTGTATTACATATGGTTAATTTTAGTTTAAGAAATTTGATAAAGAATCTTATTGTAAAACTTTTTTCTGTTGCATTCAACAATGCTCTTTATTTTGAATAGTATAGAAGCAGCATTTTATATAATGTAGAAAGGAACTTATTTCCTCAGGGAGTAAGAAGTTTTCACAAAGAACCAGATAAGTGAGAAATGTTTAAAATATAACTCTATTAGAACATGTTTAACTCATTTAAAGCTACACTTAAAGCCTAACACTTAGGGACGGGGAAATAGGGGAAAAGGGGCAAAGGATGAAATGGAGTTTAGGGCAAAGAGTACACTTGGATCTGTTGCTAGACCCTTGGATATGGTGCTCTTAGGTCATGATAGGAAAAGGAAGGATTAGGCATGCCACTTCTGAAATTCCCTTAGATGCGGCATAACTAGTTTGGCCGAGTTATCTCTCTTTCTTCATAGTGGGAGAGATATTTCGGCTTCTGTTACTTTCACAGTGGAGTAGTTTATACCTTTAGAGTGATAAATGACTTTTTTTATAGAGATGGAGAAATAATAAATCCCTGTGTCCCGCTTGTTTCTGGCATCAAAATCAGGTGAACTAGGCAGGGACCAACATATGCCCTGACTCTGTTTCTGACATTATTGGCCACAAATAATTTCTAATAGGTTAACCAAATTGCTGAAGAATTGAGTTTAATGTGTATGGCCTACTAGGTGCTTCTAAATAGCTTCAGAGGTAAAGGAAAAGGGTAGGAAAGGGGAAATATACAGAGAACCACTGTCTTAACAACATTTTAACACCAAAGCCTTGGGCTGGTCTCAGTGGCATTGCAGGAAGAACACTAAACTTAGTTCTTTGAATTGGGTTTGAGTTGCACATCTGTCCTGTATTATCTTTGTAACTATAAATTAACCTTTCACTTTTAGTTTCTTTATCTTGAACATGAAGATAATGATACCTACTTTGCCTCATGGGGTTATGGATATCAAATGAGATAATGTGTGAAAGTGCTTTGTAAATGGTCAAGTGAGGTACAAATATATTATCATTGTCATCATCATTGCCTCTATAAATTTTCTCAGAGTGGTTTACTCAGTGACCTACCATTTGTGACACAAAAAAGCCATAGAGAAGCCATTAAATTAGTCCTGAGAAACCCATTTTAACTTCCATTATTACCTATAATAAGGTCTTAGAAAGATCTAGTTAGGATATTTCTTACTAATAAGAAGTTGTTCAGTATTTTAATGACATTTTAGTCTTTTATGTTTATATACATTCTAACTGAGAAATAATTTCCTACTTTCCCTCTTCTTTTCTGTGCTAGAATTTTTAGTTGCAGATCCTGGGTTGTGTTTATATACCCTTGGATTCAGGGTGAAATCAACTCCATCAGTATCATATGACTTTACATGCTCTTTAAAAAAATTTTAATCTTAAGTGAGAACTACATGCTGAAACCTTCACAAGCCATTAGATATTGGAATATTTTGCTAGAGTTGTCTCTTCCAATTACGGATTTTCAATGTTAAACATTTGAGGACTAAATCTTAGCCTATCCAAAGAGTAGGACAGAATTTCATTTTGTATATTTGACACTGAATTACTTATTACCTAGCATATCATTCTGTTGTCCTAGTTCATTTTTGTTCAATTCTTGACTGTTGCTATTTGGATATATGGTGAAAAATTGTCATTAAAGAGAACAATTGGATATTAATTATGAAGTGGCAAAGAATCGTTATGGAATCAAAGAACTATTGAAAATGATCTTGAAATTGTAGCAGCCCTGCCCCCTCCATTATTTTTTCTCCTTTCTGAAAACTTTCTGACATCTGCATGACTTATGTACAGACAGGATGGCTCTTAGCTATACATGTCATCTACCTTCTCCTCTTTGGCACCCCTACCCTGCTCAGAGTTTCTGGAACTCTCTGTGTTTGCAATTGTTCATCCTGGAAATTTTTAGTTCCATTGTTCTATGCAACATCTCTGATTATGATAGCACACTTGAGAAGCTAATCAGATGTACTCGATCAGGTTGTTTTAAAGCTGTTTGGCGTGAAATGATAAACACAGAACCATTGCTTGGGGGTAAATGATATAATATTGCACATGATAGAGAGAAGGCAGTACTATTTACCAATATTTTCAATTTTTTTTATCAAGATGAACAGCCTTGCCAACTACAAGGTATAAAGAAAACATCATTACCAAGGTATTGGAGCTAATGATTATTGTGTAGATAATAAGAAAGTACTTAGCTGCTTTAAATGTCTTTAGGCCTAGATAAATGATGTCATGAGGTATTGCAGAAACTTGCATATGTGATCCCAGAAATACAGTCAGTAATATTTGAAGTCATAGATTACAGCAGAAATAACAAATAAGTCATAGTGGGAAAATGTTCTGGTTTTTAAAAAGGCTGGGAGGGGGAGAGGGGAAGCCAGGTTGCAGAAACTGAAGACAAATAGGTTGATGATCCTTGGCAGAATCTTAGAGTACTTTTGTTTGTGAATTCTTAGCAAATAAAGGGGTGATCATTAGAAGCCAGATAGGAGGTTGGTTCCCAAGTATTTTATATGCTCTATAGTTATTTTAAATGGAATGTCTCTTCCTTTTGTGTTTTGCTGTATTTTGTACAGAAATGCTGATGATTTGCATGGATTTTTTTTATATTCTTCAGCTTTACAGAAATTATTACTTCAATTAATTTTTCACATGACTCTCTAGGGTTTTCCAAGTATATACATTATCATATTATTTGCAAAAAAGTGATAATTTTGTTTCCTTTTTTTAAACCTGTAGTTAGCTTCTCAACTTCTTTGCTGGTAAAGAAGAACACTACCTATATCATGACAGAAAGGCTATAGACTAATAGATAGAATAAGAAATGTATTTTTGGTTATAGCCAATTTGGGAATTGTTTGACTACCCTTATATAATCCAAGGATACATCCCTCTGTCCCACTTTTCCTCCGTCTTATAATTAGGGTAAAAAAAAAATCACAAATTTAAGATATTTATTTGAAGACTTGAGAGTTTATTGTATAAATTCAGGCTGAGCCATCAGTAATGAATGAGGTGCCTCCTAAAAAAGTGTTTTTTATCATTTATTTTTTCACTTCAAGTGTTATGTCGTAGTGTATTCTGCATTATTCAGAGGGTGCTACTTATTTATTTATTTATTTATTTTTTCTTTTAAATTTTAATTTATTTTCTTGGTTACATCATTCAGTTCCACAAGGTTTTGAGTTACAAATTTTCTCCCCTTTTTGCCCCTACCCCCCAGCCCAGAA
>CM053599.1:139823716-139876948 GCA_028646575.1 Pseudocheirus occidentalis | reverse complement strand
TTGGCAAAAAAAAATTTTTTTAAACAACAGAACTGACAAAATTGCAAAATTAAACAAAATAATAGACATAAAAATTAGTTCTTAAAAAATCAATAGAAAATAAACATTAAAAAAATGATCTGTTATTAAATTAGTGTTTGACAGAAATTGGCAGAAAATGTACAGACATATACCCTCACCCCCCCCCCAAAAAAAATTTAGATCTCTCACTTCAAACTACCTAACACAGAAAACTATAGCTAGGTCACAGAAATGATTTTTTTTTAACTACAAAAAGTTTTTAAAATGAAGTTTATATATCTGAATTGTGAAAAGCAAACACATTTTAATCTTTTAATCACAATGGAGAAATTATTAGAGACAGGGTACAAAAGATTTTACTATAAAAATGATAAAATTCTGTATGACAAATAGCTACATATTTAATATTTTAAAATCAGGGAAAGTTTAGGGCAAATACAACTAATGAAAATTAGTACTTCTAACATATATGGAGTTGATTAAAAAATTCAAGGGCAATATCTAGTCTCCAATAGTGAAATGGGCAAAGGATATGATTAAGCAATTTACAACAGAATACATATACACATTTAAGCTATCACTTAAAATGTTTTCAATTGCACCATAAGAAAAACACATATGAATCAGCAAAAATAACCAAATGCTACAAAATTCAATTCTAACAAGGTTGTAGAAAAACGGATACGTATTTGGTAAATTTGTAAATTAGCCATAATCTTTTTTTAGCCATATCTAGAAATATATGAATAAGAAAATAAATAAATGTTTTGAGCCAATAATTCCATCATGAGGAAAACAAGCTAAGTACACCATCCTAAAAAAAATGGAATATGAAGACAGATAATAGAATTTTTGGAAATACAAAGAATGTTCGATAAATGGCTAAATAGACCCTGGTATTTCAATTGAATGGGGCAATACAACAATTTAAAATATAAATAACAGGGTATGTAAAGAAATTTGGAGAGACTAATATGAAATGAAGAAAGCATAAACAGACAGTAGATACACTGAGTATATCTGTAAAAACAATAAAAAATGCACAAATATAGAAGGGAATGGATAAAAAAGAAAAAGTCACAGAGGGAGCAATTACTAACCTGTTTTAGCCATTTTCTATGTTAATCTTTAAAACATAAATACTTGGAAATAAAGTTAAATAAATTAAATAAATACTTATTGACTTGCTTTTACTGTTAAAATAAGTATATAATAAATTCTCTAAATTCAATCAAGAAATCCCAGGGGAAAAATTCCTTCAATGAAGACCTGTAATTAATCTATAATTTATAGAGGTCAGATGACTTGACTATACTAACATAGCTTGTAGGTATCAGAGGCAAGACTTTAATGTATTTCCTTCTGATTCCAAGGCCAACTTTGTATTCACTATTTCTTGCTACCTTCCAATCACAGAAAATATCAGATATAAGGAAAAGAAATAAGTGATTACTATATACTTTTCCCCTAAGTTAATCAAAAGGACAGAAAGGGCGAGAAAAATGGAGAGCCATAGGCTTTGTACTTATACTGGCTAAATGGATTGAAGTTTGGTAAATAATCTAAACATGAACCTTGGAAGTTCCACATATAACGTACTTACTGGTCCTCGAAGATCAATGAGTTCCTGTCTCATCTGAGATACAAGAGCTTCCTTAGCAATCAGAGCTCGGTGTAATCGTTCATTGAACTCGATAAGTTCTCCATGCATTTCTGCTACCTGAAAAATATACAACCCAAATCAATCATCAAGTATTTATTAAGCATTTCTATGTACCAGACATCTCATTAGGCACTGGGTATATAGGTACAATGAAAGAAACAATGCCTACTGAGAAGAAACAAACCTCAAGTCAAAGCTCCAAGTCAAATGATGACCAAACTAATCAGGACAACCTGATTACAGATTTATGGATTTAAAGCTGGAACTGTTAGCAGTCATTTAATATAATCCACTCATTTTACACCAAAGGAAACTGAGGCCAAATGAGGCAAAATGACTTAATATCATACTGGCAATAACCAGTGGAGCCTGAATTCAGTCCCAGGTCCTCTGACTCCAAATCTAACACTCTTTCTCTTGCAAAATTTAACCAGAAAGTTAATTTCCACAAAAGTTGAGTTAATTCAGAGGAAGAAAAAAACAAAACAAAACCAAAAAAAACCATGGTTGCTTTTTTTGATAAGTAAATTGGTATATTCAAAGCTACCTGTTTAGTATACATTACAATCTTAGATAGTTATACTGTTATAATCCAGAAAAATATCTGGTTTTTTGGGCCTAACCACTCTGGTAATAAGTTATCTCATGACCCCTTCTCCCACCTGGTACCCTTTCTACTTTTTTTTTTTAATGCCTGGAAACTTCCACGCTACAAACCTCTAAATTCCTAGCCAATAGGGTGATACTCTTCCCCTCTTTCTAAAAGCCCTAGTTCTCTTCACATTCCTGAGCTATTCTTATGTGTTTGGTGATGGTGGAACCAGGAATCCCATTCACTGCACCTAGAAGAAGTGGCAAAAGCTTGGTATAAACACGTGCCAGGTCTGAGGGATAATATCTTACAGGACCATAATGGACCTTCCTCCTGCTCTGGTAACATTCTTGCTCATATCCCTCCTTTTGTTCCCAGTACCTCTGTGAAAGTGTGCTGGTACCCAGCACTGGATACTAGGTAATGCCCTGTTGTCCTTCTCTTGTTCCCATCTCCCCCTCCACACTCCCAGTCTTGGGTGTTTCCAGTTAAACTACACAGCCTTTCCTTGAACACATCAGGGAAAGATTTATACCTTTTCACTGAATGGGATGGTCTTATTCTACCATAACACATTCTTAAATCCTGGACTAGTAACCACTATACTGAACTGGAACAAATTATACAAAAAGAGATTGGTACTTTTTTAAAATGGCAAGACTAAAAGGGAACAAGTACATAAATTATTTGATTACAACTTCATCTGTTATTGTGCCATATTTCCTATATGGACCAGATCCCCTAATGACTGGGATAATTTCTATAATAGCTATAATAGCTAACGTTTATATAGTGTTTATTTACTATCAGGCACTATGCTAAGCATTTCATGTTGGTGCTATTATTATCCCAATTTTACAGATGGGTAAACTAAGGCAGGCAGACATCAAGTGATTTACCCAAGGTCGCAGAGCTAGAAAGAGTCTGAAACTGAATTTGAATTCAGGTCTTCCTAATTCCAGACCCAGTGTTGTATCCATTGTACCACCTAACTGCCCCAACGATATTTTATATCCCCAGTGACTTGCATAAAGTTACGAACTATTTAATCATGATAATATGTAGACACAAAAGCAACCATCATCCATGGTATTAAATAACTAGAAAATATTCTAAAAAATTATGTTCCCCTATTGATTATAATAAATTTAAAGGATTCTAGTTAAGTCCAGGTCTACAATTAAAGTATAAAATGGATATAATAAAAGTAAGACAGCTAAGAGAAATTCTCTGCTCCTACTTTTGAGATATAGTTAAGAAATGGCCTTCATGTAGCTTCAAATGAAGTCAGACTTTGAAAAAAAGTCAAGGAAGGAGACAAAAATCTTCTATGGTGCAGGATGATAAAAGTTTGATTTTGAATATGAAAACAATAACCTTTTAATGCATGTCTTTATCTAAATGATCACTAGAACTGATTTCACATTCAAGTCAAGATCCAATGTCAAGAAGTGAATACTACTATTTGAAACAATGACATCGTTATTTTTCAGTAGAGAGTATAATAAAATTTTAATATTTTAAACTTTAAGTATTGGATAAATGAACTAAATGGTATCTCAGACCAATTATGGAAGAGAAAGGGTAAAGAACAATGGGCCTTTCTCTTGCAGAACACAAGTTTGAGGATAGATTTTGCCTTCACCAGATACAGAAACAAGTTCAACATAATCTCTTAATTAACTGGTCCTGTATTCTTACTGGCATACCAACAAATTGTCTGTATATATAAGGTTAACCTAGAAAGGAGTACTGGTCTCCTTTATGTTGATGGCATCCCTTACTTCCCACTCAGAGTAGCTGCTTTGTGTTGTAAATATATGGTAACATTTTATTTCCAAACACTTAAAATAAAATCTAGCAAGGGCAAGAGTCAGAAGAGGGAGGAAAGGCAAAACAGAAGCAAGCAAGAGTTGCCATCACAATTCTGGAAGAGGAAGAGAAGTGCTTGATTGATTAGAGTGGTATCTCTAGTCCCAGCCTGCCCAGTGTTTGGGCTAAGTTCCTCTCCCTGCCTCCCACCCCTAACCCATCGCAATAAAGCTCATTTTCATAACTTATATTGGCAAACAGGGAAACTATCATTGCTTGACTATACCTTCGTAGGACCAGACCACCAGATGTCAGGCTGCTCACCACTAGGCCCCACTCTGGCTTAGAGGTTTCAACACTGAATCTCTCCAGTTCAGATCACAGTCTAGGATGAGAGACTCCAAAACCAGACTTCATATATTCAGGACCTTGAGCAGACAGAGGGTCTCATATACCAGGTCAAACTAAGCACATGCTCCATGGACAAGGTATCCTCTCATTGTGTATCATTTACCATTATCTTTAGATGAGACAAAGGAAATAGTACAACTGAATGTACCGTTCAGGTCCATGGGGACCTGATCATTAAGTGTTTACAGACCTACATCTTCAATACAATCTCCCCCACTCACAGTATGCTAACTTTGGAGGTTAGAAGGGTTCCTAAAGGATACTAGTCCACTCTGCTTGTTTTACAAATAAATTTAGCCTCAAAGAATTTAAGTGATGTGCCCATGGCCATACAAGGTGGCTACGCAGAGATTCAAACCCAAATCTAATATAATGTCTAATACATAGTAAACACAATAAATATTTTATCTGTTTTTTTCCATTGGTTCCATTGCTATCTCTTGATGCTTGGAAAAAAACTGTTACAGTTCTACTCAATGAATCATTCTTGAGAGTGAAGTGGCCAGAAACTAGTTAAGTAGGAACTTCATGGACTTAAGAATGAAGTGGCCAAGAACTAGTTAAGTAGAAAGTTCATGGACTTAGAGTAATTTGTCTATTATCCATTTGTTTTACTTCTTGGTCATCATGCCCTATGCCCCTTCTCTGCTTATCCTACAACCCCCTACCTACAGATATTATCACAAATTCCCCCCTTTCCTATTCTTCATTCGTCTTCATGCTCGGTCATTATGCCTTATAATCACAACCCCACTTTGCCTCAGCAACTTCCTCGCACCTCCAAACAATGAAACTATACTGTATAAAAGATTCTGTATCACTGAACTATTTGCTACTCTCCTTTCATATTGCCATGGAGACAGTCCCAGCTGGCTAAATTAAAGCTCTTAAAAATTTTTATTCAGACTCTACGGTCACTTTGTTAAGACTTGCCATTTCAAGAGTAACAGCCCCAAGAAGCATTATTTCCCCATTCTATGGCTAGGGTCTCCTGCTACCACTGCTTATTCTTGCCTATCCTCTGGTATCAAGTGTACCTTCCCTCATGCCCCTGATACATAGAGCCAGGAGCAAGAAAAGGCAAACTGCTTTTTCCTCACTATCAATTCCAGACCCCATGGGGCAGCCTCCACCCCTCAGCAACCTCTATTGTTTTGTTCTTCACTCCAGTCTACAATGAAAGACTAGTGACTCTTTTCTTTATCAAGGTTAATGCTTTATGCTCCCAATCTTATACCTTTCAGTCTTTGAGTAACTTGCCCCTTGGACTGCTCTACCCTTTTTCGGTCTTCATTCCTTATCAACTGGCCCCTCATCTTCTACCTCAAAAAATATCTGATCATACTTTTTTTTAAAAAAATCACTCAATTCTTCCACTCTCTCAAGCGATCATCGATGACTTTGAATCTTTTCACACTCAAATTCTATAAAAAGCTGTCTAAGGACCCTGCCTCTTAACTCCTCACGTTCCACATACTTTCAAATCCTTTGAATCAAGATCCTAACCCCACTGTTTCCTTAAAACTATTCTCTCCAAAACTGCCCCAAAAAATCTTTAATTCAAAATTGTCAAACTTGACAGTCCTCATTATACTTGACTTACATCACTTTTGACTCAGTCAACCAACCTCCTCTCTACTGTCTGCTGTTCTGGTTTTTGAGACCATGCTCTCTCCTGATACCCGTATAACCACTCATATCCAGTCTCATTTACTGGATAATCATCTATGTCCTTTAACATTTCATAGGTAATGGTTCAGTATTTGAGTGCTTATTTGTTACACATAAAATTTTTATAATCTTTATATAAAATATGCACAATAGACTCCCTATTGGAGAAGAGCACTTAGGACTGCAATATTATAATATGTACATTATATATGTACATACTATAAGTACAATATGTACTTAGGGCTACATATTATAATATTGCTTTTGTAACCAATAAAGATGGCATGATATTGTTAATCAACTGTATGACTAAAGATGAAAGTTTCCTCAAGAAAATTACTTCTGAAATCTAGTACTACTTCACACCATTAAGACAGAAAAAAAAGAAGAAAAAACATGAGATAATTCATTGTTGGGCTTTGGGAATAAAGACATACTACTTCTCTGCTGTTGAAACTATGAATTGGTTCAACTAAACTGAGGAACAATTTGGAATTATGCAAGAAAAGTTGCTAATTTTTTTCATATCCTTAGCCCTAGAGATTCCACTCTCTAAGGAGGTTATGAACAACAAGAAAAAAAAATCTATATATACAAAAATGTTCATGGTACCATTATTTGTTATAAAAAAGAATTAGAAATAAAATATGTGCCCAATAATTGGAATAAATGAACAATTGTATTTAATATGAGATATCAATAAATCACAATGGGTGAAGAATATGAAGAATTTTGAAAAAAAAATGGAGGACCCATACAAAATAATAAAGAATGAAAAAATACAGTGAAAAAAATCTTATACACAAAACGAAAAGAAACACTACAATAATTATTGAGAAGTAAGGAAGTCTGATCAATGGTCAATATTAGTTCTGTCTTTTCAAAGTTAAAGACCACAACTTTCTGTAATGGCAAGCAAAGAAGTACTTAGCACCTTCTTTCAGCTATTTAATTATTTAGCACTTTGTTTCAGTTCAAGTTTCTTTTGAGTCTTGCCCTTGATTATAGCAAGTCTTTGTTAAGAAATAGGACTTGTGAAACCCACAGGGGGAGGAACTTGCTGATGCAACAGGAAGGGGAGGGACAGAGAAGAGCTAATGACCTTATATAAGGAGAAGCCCAAGCTGGGAAAGAGCAGAATTGAGAAGGGGAACTTTGTGGTGGCCGGCACTCTGTTTGTGTTGATTTTTGTTTGTGATACTTTGTACAGAAGCCCTGGGACCTCAATGAAAACCCTGAAAGAGGATTTTCTTGTTATCTGTTTACATAAGTCCTGGAGGAGGATTTCAGAGGTCCTGGGACTATACTGACGATTTGTGTTGAGTTCTCAGACCTTATATGTGAGTCTGTGTTGATTTCACAGGTAGATAGTGAATTGATGACGGTGCTGGCAATGCGTATGAATGTTGTTTTGGCTCTGTTAAGCTTTGTCTTCCCAGAAACAGAAACTGTGAAGAACTTGAGGTGGACCAGACTGATTGACTGGATCGAGCTTCAATATGGAACTGGATAAGGAGTTGGACAAGGACCTGAGAGCTGCCTACCTTTGAATCCAGGTGACAGTTGGGTAGATTCAGGCAGGACCTGGACTCATAGAAGAGGAACCATGGAATTTGAGAGCCAGCCTCGAGTCAAGATGAAAAGACCTCTCCTTGGACACAGTGCTAGCTGAGAAGATCATGACTTACTGTGGCCTAGGGGTGGGAGAATTTTGTACCCTGTAACTTGTACCTCTTAAGGATGACTGAGTTAAGGATGATTGGAAACTAATCTCCAATCAAGAAGAAAGGAGACTTTTTAACTGAGAGATTAAGACATGTGACCTAGGGGTGGAAAACTCTGACCTTTGTATTTTGTGTCCCTTAAGAAGGCTTGCTCCTTAAGAATGAATGAGTTAAGGAGTCACTGAATGATATCTTTTGCTTAAAAGTATGTGGCCACTTTGGTGAAAACTAAGTGGCCACGTTAGTGATAAGTTGTTATGTAATAACTTTGTGAATGCTGTACTTTGGGTTCTATGAATGCTTTGCTTTAATTTACTACTGAATAAATAGTTTGCTATACTATGTGATCAGAACCTTAAAGCTGTTCATAGCAGCAGTCCTCTAAAAAGCTGCTCATGCTTGGCTTTATATACCTTCTTTCCAGATAACAATAAATAAACAAACTGGAGACAATGTAACTTTGTATGCAAGTTTGTTTGAATATAACTTCAGTATACCTGGGTTGCTTCAGTATAACTGAAATACAATAGGTCCAATGCTTCTTTAATCATTTCTGAAAGTCTGACTATTATATGTAGATCACTCTCAAAGTTTGTAAAGACATGAGAAAACACACGTACATGTCATTATTTGCTACTATACAAAAATCTCTTTTGTATATTAATGTCACCATCTATGATCTTTTCTAATTATTTGGTGTCTTCCCTTGTTTTCACTAACCCTGAAAATTGATCCCTGTGGGGAGCCAGGGAGGCCTGATCCAGGACTCATATTAAAGTTTTGACAGTGTGCCCTAATACCCCTCTAGGTGACGCAGCTTGTAAAGGCTGGCTCCCTAGAAAACTCCCAGGGATACACTTAAAAGACTTTTGTTTGATATCCTGACATCAAAGCCTTTGCCCCCAGACATCAGACACCTAAAAAAACATGTTCCTTATACTACTGTTAGTCAAAATACTTGATTCATGGGGGCTCAGTTTCTATGCAGGTGTCTTTGAGATTGAAGCCTTTGCTTCTGGCTCTGAAGCCTGCTGTTGGGAGCATCCGTGGTCCTGCAGATATACTTTGATAAGAGATAAGTCAGTTGACTTTCCCCATGACTTCCTGGGTCCTTGATAACAAAGCCTTATCTTATCCAAGCTACTTCCAGGGTATGACATACTATTATATTGATAATAAAATTCCAGGATATGATTAGGATAAGAATACTTGAATCTTTGTCTTTTGGATCTTTAAAAACCTTGTTCAAAGAATTAATTATCAGAGTTCATGGTTCTTTCCTTGAGCTACCTACACTGTCTAGTCATTTCTTATTCATGTTTCTGATCATGCTTAGTGCTGGACACCGAGCAGCACACGACAGATCCCTGTATTTTGAAAATAGTGGTGCAGGAATTTTTTATGTTTACACTTGCTTTGAGTACAGTCAGTTTTCCAAGTTTTATTTATTTAAATGCCATTTCAATTTTCCCATATAGCACATGTTATACCAGAGTGCCAGATTTCAAATGTAATGATTCCACTATCTTCAATGATGAGAAATTATCACTATGGAAATTTATACTTTACACACACAATTTCATTTTGCTCCAAGTGAGTTGCTGATCTGCATCAGCAGAGGGACTTCCCACCCTGGGAATTCCTCACAGGTCCTAATAAAAAAAAAAAGACAACTCTTTCCCACCAAAAAAACCCAAAAAAACCTTAAAGTAGTACTTTCTTCCAAGTTATATTGTGAGATAAAATGAGATAATGAAAGTAAAGACTGAAACATTACCAATTGTTATTTAAATCCGTTAACTACATAAAAAATAGTGATAATCAAAGTCTACCTTATACCTTAACCCAATACTCATTTTTCAGAATCAGCAGCTTATTTAAATAGATGAGGATCACCAGGATCCATTTTAGCTCCAAATACATGATCTTTTCTTTATCTTTCTTCTAATTTGATGCTAATTTTTATTTTTGTGCTAATTAAATTATAATCTAACTGAACACAGGTAACTGATTCAAAAATAAATCCAACACCTATAACCAAAGGTTTCATATTTTATTAAGATACAATCAATTTTTTTTCATGGAGTTGTTAGCTCCTCATCATTTCCAAAATGTTGCATCTCTCTTCGTGAAGTATTTATGACATACAGGTCATTTATTCTTGTAATGGAAGCTTTCTGAGTAACCTACAAGTTTTTGCCATCTTATATTTCTGAATTTTCTCCTCTGCCTATCCTGGCATTGAAGTCATCGAGCATTAAGGTATATGTTGAGTTTGGGATGAATGACAGGGCCTCATCAGAGTTTCTCTACTTCTTCATTTTCCATAACAGATGTTAATTTACAAAGTGCAATTATTTTCATGGTGGTCTATTTATTTACATTCACTGTGTGCACTGTCAGACTAGGTGATCAGCGTGCCATGAAATGATGTTTCTTACTGCTCTGGAATACAGGAGGAAATTTATTTTATCAGTGCCTGTATTTACCTCTCCAAGGAGAACCTGTGAGCCATTACTCAATTTGGCTGCAATTTGTTTATGTCTTCTAGTTTCATTTATAATAAGAATGCCAATACTAGTACAGTTCAATATCAATATAACAGCAGGTTATATTTTAATATAAATAGTTTAATATATTCATATACTTTTCCAATACTTCTGTTGTCATGTCCATGCCCCAGTGCCTTTTCTTGTTGAATTCAATCTGGAAGCTTCTCAAGGGAAGGAACAAGGCTCACTTAAACTTAATTCATATAGTTCTTTAGTTCCTATGTGTGAAACCACTAATAAATCATTTTTGGCTGTAATTTAGGCAATTAAAGTAGTAGTTACATAACCTCCCTTATAATGTAATGCCCTATCTCCTATATGGGTCAAATTCCTTAAGGGCAGGACCTATATCATATTTCTCTGAATTGGTTCAAAGTAACTATTACACTTTACACACACGATTATTTACCATGACATGAAATTTAAAATAGGAAACAAGTTCTGTTTCTTCCTTGAAAACAAAGAATATCACAGGTCAGGACAAGCAGAAACTTAACATTATGCTCTAAACTCTAATCCTAACTCTCCTATTAATTTGTGGGACTTCATATAACCAGCAATGACCCTATTTCCACAGTCCCTATTTCTTTAAAAGAAGGCTTGAACTATGGTGTAAAACTGATAAAGCATGTAGCAAGAATCATACAATTAGAAATGAAAAATAATTCACTACCATTTAATCACTCTTTTCTTTACACAGACATGAAATTAATATACCTAATTTCCATATTTCTTTTTTACTTAAAAGGTTTTATTTTATATCATTTTGGCCTCTAACAAACACAATATCTCTAATAACATTTCTGTGAACATTTCCAAATTGAAATCACATCAGACCTTCAAGAGCCTACTAAAGGCTGTGAATCAATTTGCCACATAGTAGGCAGGAATTACACAACTGCCAATATTGCCGCTAAATACCTGCTAATATGCACCACAGAATGAGATCTTTAAATAAACTCCACTGCCATTTCCAAAGCTGATATTTTGCAATGGGAGGAACTGCGTTAAACCATTTTCCATAAATGCATTAAACATAGAAACATCCCAGCTCCCTGTGTTTATCCTATGCTGCCAAAATCCAGTTTCTCTCTTGTAGCTATAAAACCGTTTCGACCGTATCAGACAATGCTTTCATTTCACAGAGAAAAAGCTGATCAAGCCTGTAATAATAATTATTCCTAGAAGCCAATGGAATGGCCATATTCACCTTTATGGAGTACTGTAACTAAAATGACCATTAAATCTATGAATTTTAATATGCTATATTGCCATATACATATAATATATATATATATATACACACCATATCCATATATATATATATACCATGTCAAATTCTTCTGTGTAATAGATTCCTATAATAGTAGGAATCCTTGAATAATGTTTTGCATCTTCAGAGTAAAAGGAAATAAAAATTTAAGACTCAGAAATGGCTTTTAAACAGGAGATTGCAACCATAAATTATTCCTATCATGATTCTTCTTTTCCCCAAAAAGCTACATAAGATCAGGATGTTAGAAACTCCATTTTTCTTTGAGATTCTCACAAATTTCATTGGGCCTACATTAGTTACCTAACACAGGAGCAGTTTATGATCACTGGTGAAACAAAAATATAGTGAGGAGTAGGAGAGTACTCATAGAGAAGGAGAACGGCTTATAAATAAGAACAGTAGACTGAGTCAGGATACTACTGTTCTGAGCCTGAATATGCTCCTAACTAGTTGCGTGACCTGGGGCAAGTCCATTTACTTCTGGGGACTTCAGTTTCCTCATCTGCAAAATACAGACTTTAGATGAAGTATGAAGTGTGTACAAGTCTTCTAGTTCTAAAATTACACAAGAATAACAACATTCTGCTTTTGGCTAAGCCAAATACACACACATGCACATATACATAAATGCATAAGTATGTGCACATACTTATATATCTTCTCTCTGCTGGGAAAAATGAAAATGCAAAATAATGAAAACATTTCTTCTTGGTTTTACTCAACAGTGATATGATGTCCCTCAGGCATAAAAGCAAGGCAGCTAGCAGGGATGAAGAGTACCAAGTGCCACATGATTTCATTTAATAATGCATAATCTGCAGGCAAATTTTGGCTAATTGAAAATATATATATATTTATATATATATATATACAAAGAATATGTATTTTCATAGTATTCAGCCCAAACTGTCTTAAATATCAATGGTAAAATGTTCTCCTCTGCCTTAATATAAAGTGTTGCCTCTTAACTGTTTTAGAAGCCTTTCCGTATTTTAAGTTTTCCAGATTTTCAATTCAACATTCTAAAAGTCGATTGGCAAACATAGAAGATAATACTTTAAAACTGATCACAATCAGTGCAGTTTCAAACATGGGGTCCCTCTTCATAAAAGATCACAATTCATCTATAATTTCTTATCCTATGCAATTCTCATGTGTTATCTCCCATAGATCTATATGAAATCTCTGAAAGCTTGCCTCTATGTCTTATTCTATTTCCCAGGTCGCAGTACTTGCCGGACCACCCTGTTCACTTTTGCAAAAACCAGAGCAATTGCTCTGCTGGGGCATTCTCTAATCCTCCAAGATCTTGCAAAGTCAATTATTTACTTTAGTACCAATGGAGGCTGCACAACTCACTTAAATGTCAATACATCAGATCCTCATGATGTCATTGGTCCTCTTCAAAAAATTAAGACCAACAACATCAACAATGGACATAGGTTATTATTCAAGTGTAGTGACTTGAAGTCATTGAAGTGTTAAACATTTCATTTCAGCATTGAGTATTTTGTGATCTGTCTTCCTCATCAATTCATCTTATTCTACCTTTTGATGAGGTAATCACTAGCTAACACTGCTTCTGTTTCTCCCTTCACTGATCCTCACCCAAATGCTCCATTGAATCTTCTTTCATGAGTTCATTTTTTTAATCTATTTTCTAGATACACAATGCTACAACACTATTCATCTCATCTGAGGTGAGTTTGCTAGGACTCTAGCATTTGCTAGGACTCTATCCCCCTAAAGAAATCTTGGGGGGAAGGGAGGGAAGAGTTTACCTATTCAAAAATATTAAGTTGCTCAATCTGTACTATCCAAAAAATGAGAAACAACTTGTATTTCCAAGAATCGAAGAATGGCTGAATAAATTATGTTAAACCAATCTTTGCATGTATAAATCTATATATAAGAAAAGGGAGCATAACAAAGTAGATAAAACTGACCCGGGAATCACAAAGACCTAGGTTCCACTAAACTGGTCATATGAGTCTGGACAAGTCACTTAACCTCTAAGGGTCCCCAGGCAAGTCTGCAAGACTACAAATTATAGGCAAGTTGCTATTTGTATTAGTGGAGAGATTTTCCTCAATTGAAATTATCTCATATCAAGAGTCCTTAACATTGAGTATGTGAACTTAAAAAAATATTTTTGATAATTCCATTTCAATACAAGTGGCTTTCTCAGCAATCCTAATTCACAGGTGAACTGCAAGCTGCCAGCAAAACTGTGTCAGAGCCAGATTAAATGTAACTGGGAAACTCAAAACCTTGTGGAAATGATGTAACCAAGAAAATAAATTAAAATTTAAAAAAAATGTAACTGGGAAATGTTTAACAAAACTACTAAAAATACAATACAATATAGATTATGGTAATTTGTGGCTTTCTAAATTAGCATGGAGTTTGACAGCAGTGGTATAGAGTGTGATGAGGAGAACATAAACTGTACACATGCTAACTACAATTCTACAATTTTATTGTTAGAAAAATAAAGAAAAGGAAAAAGAAGAAAGGAAAGAAGGGCTAAAGGTGATGGAACTTTGAGCATGAATAGAAAGAAACATGAAGCAAAAAAAAGTTGTTTTACTTGATGTCTGTAAATTCATTTGATTCTATTTTGTTAAGGACTAGGAATTTGGGTTAAGATCCTGCCCCTTATAGTGTATCACTAATAGCATTCACTGGTAGTTATTAAGTCATAAAAAATGTTGTTCATCCAAAAATCATTTTTCTTAGAGAATTTTTTATTTGTCCTACACTTATACAGACTAAATTTTAAAACACCAGCTGTTTTTTGACATTCTTGTTTGCACTGGCTGCAGGCAGGTGTCAGAAATGTCTTTGTAGTAATTACCATACTATATCACAGCTGCCCTGTAAAGAATCCTGTGTCCCATATGCTCTGAATTATCTTTTTTTTAATCTAGCTAAACTCATAAATACAGTGCTGAGGTAGGAACTGGCAAGAGAAATGTTAACTTGAATTTTCCTATACAGGCTTCTGTAGAAATTGATATTTGTTCTGCAATAGTATTTTCTGTTTACACTATCTCATTCTACTAGGTAAGGAAGGGGGTAGGAGGTGAAATTGGTGGGAAAGCCAAACATTTTTAGCCAAAGGAATAGAATCTGTAGCCATAAATTCTTTTTTAAAATCTTTCTCCTTCCTTCCATCCTTAATTATCAAGCAAAGCCACCTGGTATTTTTCTATCTCAGCCAGGCCCAGAGCCAGGGAGACTCATCTTCCTGAGTACAAATCTGACCTCAGACACTAGGACTCTCAGGAAGTCACTTAACCTTGTTTGCCTCAGTTTCCTCATCTGTAAATAAAGCTGGAGAAGGAAATGGCAAACCACTCCAGTATCTTTGCCAGTAAAACCCCAAGTAGAGTCACAAAGAGTCAGACACAACTGAAAACAACTGAACTGAAATGGCTACATCTGTTGGGTTAGCACTACGGATAGAAACTGTTCCTTATTCACTCAATACAAGTACTTGCAGGATCAATGACTTCACAAGTTGGGAAATACAAACAATCAAGGATATGGAGCAATAATATCCTAGGGAGACTGTAGGGCACCCTAAAACTCGTGGAAAATTTTTAGGATTTCATCCATAATAAATGAACTTCCTGTCAAGGTTGCCTGTCTGGTACATAGCATAGGTCTTCAAAAAGGGTTGGCATCAAAAGACCACATCAATGATAAGATCAGTCCTAGAAATTTGGGCAAAGAATATCCAGTTTGCATTGCTGTTACCTGTATATTTAGATATGGTGTGTTTTGGTAGAAGTTCTGAGAAGACAAAAAGAGTTAGAGCCATGATTCCCCAGGACCCTTTTATCTTTTTTTTTTCCTTTTTGGAGGGGGGAAAGTATGGCAATTGGGGTTAAGTGACTTGCCCAAGGTCACAGCTAGTAAGTGTTAAGTGTATGAGGCTGGATTTTAATTCAGGTCCTTCTGACTCCAGGGCCAGTGCTCTGAGTCATTCACTGAGCCACCTAGCTGCCCCGGGGTTCTTTTATCTTTAACATTAAATGTCCAGCTTTTTTAATGATGTTGGAAATCCACATAAAACTGAGATCTTTGACTACAAAACAATTTACTTCTGTAAATGATTTTCATACCTTTGGGTTCAATGAACAAGTTATTCCATTAGGATATGAGTCCTTTAAGGCAGGGACTATCTCGCTTTTGTTTTGGGATCCTCAGCTCTACCCTCTCTCCTAACCTACAGTCTCAGATCCCCAATCAACTGTTAGATGTCTCAATCTGGATGTCTTGTAGACATCTTAAAATCAATATGTAGAAAATTAAACTCATTCTCTATTCACCACGACACAGCCTCTTTCTAACTTCTCTATTACTACCTAAGGTATCACCATCCTCCCATTAATCTAACCTCTCAACCTAGGTGTCATGCTCAGCTCCCTCTCACAGCTAACATACAATCAATGGTTAACTCCTGTCATTTCTACCTTTCTTAACATCTCTGGTAAATGTCGCCTTCTTTCCTCTGACACTATCACTACCCTAGTACAGACCCTCATCACTTTATGCCCAGGCTATTGGAATAGCCTGATGAGTGGTCTCCCTGCAACAAGTCCTTCCCCACTCCAATCCATCCTCCACTTAGCTGTCAAACTGATCATCCCAAAACAAATATCACTCATAGATTGGATGACAATAGGTCCCTGCCCACGCACCACTTCATGGCTATATTTTGGGCCCTGCTGGCTCAGAGTGAATGTCAATAGTAACTGTTTCTCTTTTGGCCAGCAACCTGGGCTAGTCTTCCCCTCCTAGTTTGATTTTTTTTTAATTAAAGGGGTCACCCCTTGACTCACATCTTTAGAAGGATTATTCACTGAATGGGCATTACCTCACTCAAAATGAGAACCTGAACAGGCCTTAGTCTAAAAAGGCCAGGGCCTCTGATTGCATCCTGTGCCATCTCTAGTCATCTTGATGTACATCTGGGCACTGGACCCAGATGGCTCTGGAGGAGAAAGTAAGAAAGGTGACCTTGCACAGACACCCTCACTCAAATCCAAGTTAACTGCAAGCCATGTCATCATTTCCCTGATGCCATGGTCCTCTTCAAATACAAAGGACAAATACAATCATATTACTCACCTATTCAATACACTCCCACGGTCCCTATTATATCTAGGATCAAATACAAAATCCTCTGTTTGCTTTTTACAGTCCTTCACAATCTGGACTCTTTCTGCCTTTCCAGTTTTCTTATACCTTTTTTCCTCGACACATACTCTGTGATCCAGTGATATTGACCCCCTTGCTATTCCTCACACTATGATACTATCTCCCAACTATGAGTATTCTTTCTGACTGTCCTCAATACCTAGAACTCTTCTCTCTGCTCATCTTAGCCCCCTGGTTTCTGTGGCTACCTTCAAATTTCAACTAAAATCCTACATTCTCTAAGAATCCTGTTCCAGATCTTCATACTCTTGATGCCTTCCCTCTGAGACTACTCCCAATTTATCCTGTATAGATCTTATACACACATAGAGTTCACATGTTTTCTCCCGCATAAGACTGTGAGCTCCTTGACAGCGCAGACTGTTTTTTGTCTTTCACTGTATCTCTAAAGTTTAACACAGTGTCTGGCACAAAGCAGGAGCTTAATAAATGCTAGCTATTGATTGAGCAGTATATAGTTGGCTATTAACAAATGCTTACTGACTGTTGTAATTTCATCTAATCTTCATCTTCCTAATTCAAGCCTTTCCTAGTCCCCCTAAATGCTAGTGTATTCCCTTTGAGATTATCTCTGATTTATCATACAGAGAGAAAGAAAGAGGAGAGAAAAAAGAGAGAGAGAGAGAAATAGAGAGAGAGAACAGAGATATATATCTTATTTGTACATAGTTGTTGTTTACACATTGTCTCCCCCCAAATAGTGAGCTCTTTAAGAACAGAAACAGCTTTTGCCTTTTGCCACATCCCCAGTGCTCAAGACTATGCCAAGCACAGAAAGCATTATGCTTGATGTCTTTACTTGATTTCATTCATTCTACTTCCACTGGTCTATATGTTTAAACTGTCCCTTCCAACAATGTCATCTTAGCTTCAAGATCCTGTACTCAAGTGAATGAGGTATACCTTAAAAGTATAATGACCCAGTCTTCTGAATGGAATAATTAGCTTTCTCAAGGGAAAGTCATTTTCAGGGGATTAAGGAATGTCTTTGGCAGTAATTATGTACTTCCTTCAAAGAAGAAAAGCTTTAAAATCCTATTAATAATTTTTTCTTCACATAGTGAACAGGAATATTCACTATGTGAAATGAACATATATGAAAGATAGTTAGAATCCTTTACCAGGCAGAGCCAAGACGGTGGAGAAAAGGCAGGAACTCAACTAAGCTTTCCCAAATTCCCCTCCAAACAACTTTAAAATATGCTTCAAAACAAATTATGGAGTTGCAGAACCCACAAATGGATGAGGTGAAATAATTTTCCAGTTCAGTACTGTCACACTGGAGTGCCAGTAGAGCACAGTCCAGTGCAGGCAAAGCCCTGACAAGACAGAAGCAGGCTATGCCTAAGGAGATCTCAGTCCACAGACAATAAAGGGATTGGGCAACTGATCAGAAGGAGATTACAGGGGTCCTTTGCTGGCAGTG
The DNA here is from genome assembly GCA_028646575.1 of Pseudocheirus occidentalis. Lineage (NCBI taxonomy): Eukaryota > Metazoa > Chordata > Mammalia > Diprotodontia > Pseudocheiridae > Pseudocheirus > Pseudocheirus occidentalis. The sequence goes on along the minus strand of CM053599.1, from coordinate 139,858,571 downwards.
AATGCAGGACTCTTGTTGCATTGTCCATACAAGGATCAGAGTCACAGTCCTAGGATACAGTTTTACAACAAGGAAGAGCACTAGTACTCTGGAACAAGGGAACAAGGATCCTGGTGACAGTTCCAGGGCAGAAAAAGAGTGCTTCTGGTCACTCACAGACCAGAGCATGGGTCAGGAAAGTAGCTAAAACACCTCTCCTTAGATCATACCACCTTGGAAGAACTGAAAACTTACAAACCCCAGAACTAGCTCTGAAAATAGCTACACAAAAAGCCTGCAACTTGAGACAGTCCCCCATCCATTCCAGCAGGAGCATCCAACTTTAAAAGTTGTGGATATATAAATAATAAAGAAATAGGCTAGGAAAATGAGTAAACAACATCAAAAACCTAACCAAAGAAAGGGAAAATCAAAACATAAATTCAAAAAAAGACAAAAAAGTCTATACTGCTACATACAAAGCCTCAGAGAAAAATGTAAATTTATTTCAGGTCCAAATAGAATCCTTTACCAAAAATCTCTATGCTTTATACCTATGTAACATTTCATGAACTTTTGCCCAAAATGTATGTTCTGTCCACGAATATCCAAAAAGATAAGTGGTAATCACATTGCCAGACAACTGAAATTTCAAACAAAGTTAAAGAAGTCCAAGGAAATACAATTGATAGACTTCTAGAATTCAGAGGTGAAGAAGAACTGAAGATGCACCAGATTTTAATATATATTAAATACTTATATATTATTTTTCTTTTCTTCTGTTGGGTTGCCACGATTTTAAGAAAACATCAGAGGTGGGAGGCCAACCTATCACTGGACCTTTTTTTTTTAACATCAGATCAAAATGATTCCTTATAATACTGACACTTTTCTCTTCTGGGGACATATAAATTGCCAAGTAGACAATCCCCTTTCACTTTCCTAGTGGCCTAAGAACTAGAATACTTTGTAAGAGTTGTGAATCTAATGGGAGTCATTAAAGTATTGTCTTATTACCAATACAGTTATTATGGTCAAAGTAACATTGGATTTGGAGTCAAGAGATCTGGGGTCAAAACAAAAGCTTCTTAGTAGGTGTCTGACCAAGAGCAAATCACATACCCTCTGGGATTCAGGTTTTTTTTTTCATATATACAATGAGATAGGTATACTAAATGATCTCTTCAGTTGGGCTCCTCCACAATCTCCTGAAGTCCATTCAAGCTCATGTTGATTGATTCCATGTCACAATTTATCCATCTTATCTTCTGCTGTTCCCATCTCCTTGTCTTTTCAAATGAGTTCTCACTACACACTCAAAGTATTTAAGCTTCAGCTTCATTGTTGTTCTTCCAATGAGTAGGGTGAATTAATTTCCTTAAACACTGACTGATTTATTTCCCTGAAATCCAAGGGACTCTCAAAAGTTTTTTCCAGCATCAAAATCTGAAAGTGTCAATTCTGTAGCACTCAGCTTTCCTTACATTCCTACTCTCATAGTCATATATCGCTACTGGGAAAACCTGACTATACAGACCTTTGGTCGGCAAGGTGATGTCTCTGCTTTCTAGCATGCTGTCCAAATTGCCATAGCTTTCATTCCATAGCTGTTTGCAGTGATCTTTGAGCCCAAAAATATAAATATAAAAATAAAATATAAAACCTGACACTGCTTCATTTCTTCTTCACAAGTGCTTCCAAAAGAAGGATTACAAATGATCAACAATCATATGAAAATCTTGCACATCACCAAATAAATTATACAAGATAAAAATGTTAGAAGAATTATGGGAAGATAAGCATACACTGTTGTTAGAGCTGTGGACTTGTCAACATATAAAAAATAATTTGGAAATACTTGAGAAACATAACCGAGCTGTTCATAGCTTTTAACCTACTGATGTCATTGCAAGGCCCTCAAAGAAATAAAAATCAGAAAGGCTAGAGATATGCACATATATGCACATATTCATAGCAGCAATTGTCTGTTTGCCAAAAAAAAAATGTAAACAAAGTGGCTATCCAGCATTTGGGTATAACTGGACAATGACAGAATATGAATGTGACCTTATACAGTATAAGAAAAATAAATTTGAGGAATTAATAGATACACGGGAAAATTCACATGAACCAATACAAAGTAAAGTGAGCAAAATCAGAACAATAGACAGAAAGTTTATAACACTGTAAATGAAAACAACTAAAAAGCAAAAAAAATTGTTAATAATAATGAATAATCATGATCCCATAGAACTGATGATGAAACATTCCTTCCCAGACTAAGTCCTTAATTCTATAAATAAGAGAACTGAAGTTCAAGGATTTGAAATGACCTGCTCAAGGTCATACTACATGTTCATGGCAAAATCAAGAGTGGCATGTCTGTCTTACTGCCATTCCATTAAAAATTGGTAGAATAGTGATCTCTCATGAAAAAAAGGTGCTGTATTTAAGACTATGTTGCCACTAGTAGCCCACTGGAAAACATCATCACCATGATTACAACTAAGATGTTCACTACTATACAAGATGGGAAAACAAAGAGCAGTGCCCTTGCATTAACATCACAAAGGCCAAAAAAAGAAAATCAAAAGAAGCTTCAGATTCAAATTACTTTTTAAAAAATTATCTAGGTGAGAGTAGTAAAGTCTGGGAATAAGAAAGAGGAAATAAACTGAGAAAACATAAGACCACAGAGTGACACTGGCTATCATGCAAAATATTTACCTGATGAATGGCTCCAGTCCTTTCAGAAAGCGGGCCTCTTCCTTGAAAAATGACTATTATTATATAATCATGTAAAGATAAATGGTTGATAGCTGTTGCTTCCACTGTCCTCTACTCTGACTGGGAATTTGAGTTTTTTTTTTTTTAACAAATGCTGGCTATTCCAACCCTGGTATAAAGTAAACACAGCACTATCAGAAGTAGTAAATAATAGTAATAATAGCTTAGTACAAGTTACCACAAATAGAAAAGACTACATTCTGATTTAAAACAGGCTCCCAAAGAGAAGATAAGAATACCTACAGAAGAGGAAGAAATGGCTCCAACTGTTCCCCACATCTGATCAAATATATAAGGCAGCATCAGAAACTAGGAATTAATAGCTCATATTTTATAGTCCTTTACAGTTAAAAATATTTCATATTTTCTCATTTGATCCCAATAGCTCTGTGAAGGTGTTATCACAAAGATCCTAATTCCATTTTAAAGAAAAGAAAAATGCAGTCCCAAGATACCAAATGATCTGAGCAAGGTCATGGGAAGCAAGGCAAGGATTCAAAATCTGGCCTGCTGATTTAAAATCCATCCCCCTCAAAAGGTGATGATGGAAAATACTATCACAACTGTGACATATCAATATAGAAAATGTCAAATAAATATTTAAATAAAAATAAATGGTTCTAGATTCCACCGGATAGATCTTCAGATGTCACCTGTTAACCTTCACACTATGCACCCGTATCTAAGTCTCCAAGGGTAAAAACTGAACAATGATAGAGGCCTGAAAATTTCACTAGCCAGACATTTGGTTTTTAATTATTCAACTGTTTCAATTTAATTCAAAATTGAATTTTTAATTATTGAAATTATTATTTATCTGCTACACTTAGGGAAGGTGGCATTACAATGATGATTTGTGAGCTTTCTATTCCAGGACTTCCTGAATTACATTCTCAAATTATCAGTGAAGTGTGCTTACTGGAATAATGAAAGGTAGATTTCTTATTGAACGTACTGCAGACAGATAATGACGTATGCAACTTGACTACTAGGCAAAGAAACTGTGAAAACTTGTAAACAAACCAGGTAAAAATATAATGTTTAAAAAATAACTCCTAAGTCTACCACAAAACATTCTATCTTGAACTGTGCTTGAGATTAGTGATACATAAAACAGTCTGTTCACATTACACAAGTTTGGGGTTTCTTCCTACAATCCAGTCCAATTAACAACAGCATATTTCCACAAAAGAGAAGTTTAGATAACTGCAAAATTTCTTCCACCAAGAAGACATGTCCCGTTTTCTAAAATGAGAAGTCATTTCTTCTGACACATAACCTTTCGAACACTGCACTCCACAAGCCATAGAGAAAGGTCATGGATAGCTAGGACTAATAGTGAAAATAACACATCTCTTCACCCGCCATCTGCTAATAGCTTCTTAATAGCAGAAGCAAAATACAGAAGCTAGATTGCTAAATTATTGGCAAATTCCTTCACTGAGGTTATTCTAGGCAAATGAACATTTGCTGAGAAGAGAAAGATATTACATTTCTGTCTTTAGCAGACAGATACCACTGTATTATTGCAATGAGGCAAGGTTACTAATTATTTCCATCTACACTGGTAGAGCTTTCATCTTTAAAAGAAGTTAGGAGGCAGGAGGAACCTGAAGTCAGGAAGACCTGAGTTCAAATCCTGCCTTGATTACTTACTAATTGCATGTAAATCACTTAACCTGCATTTGTCTCAGTTTTCTCATTTATAAAACTGGGATAATAGCACTTATTTCCCAAGGTTGTTGTGAGGGTTACATTAAAAAATGTTTGTAAAACACTCTGCAACCTTTAAAGCATGAAACAAATGCTAGTTATTAAGTGCATTTCCTTATCTATCATTTCAAATCCTACAACACCACTTCCTTACCGTATTCTGAAAAGGAAAAGGAAAAAGGAATAGACATTTATAAATTGCCTACTACATGCCAAACACTGGGCTAAGCCCTTTACAAATATCATCTTCTTTGATCCTCACCCCAGCCTTTGGAAGTAGGTGCTGTAAGCATCACCATTTTACATTGAGAAAACTGAGGTGGAAGATAAGTGCCTTGCTCATGTTCACACAGCTAGTTAGTGTCTGAAGTTTATTTGAACTCAGGTCTACCCAACTCTAAGCCTTAGCACTTGATCCACTTTGCCACCCTGCTGCCTAATGACCATTCCTGCGCAAAGGAGGCCATACAATGTAGTGGACTGTTCTAGTCGCAACCAGTACTTGCCGAATCTCAACTGTGCTATGAGGATATAAGAAAGATATAACTGCTGGCAACAAAGGGAACACGAGGAGGTTATATGCCAAATGGCCAATAAAGATATCATCAGGCTGTAGCTCAGAATCATTGTGGATTGTAGAGGTCGAGAAAGGTTTCACAGAAGAGATAACCTGGAGGATGGCAAAATCAAGATGGCAGGAAAAAGGCAGAGACTCACCTAAGCTCTCCCCCAAATCCCTCCAAACACATTCAAATAATGTCTTAAAACAGTTCTTAGAAGAGCAGAACTCACAAAATGACATAGGGGAAATAATTTTCTAGTCAAAGACAACTTAGAAGGACAGCAGGAAAGGCCTGTCACACCTAGGTGAGAATAGCCTCAGCCCCCAAAATAGGAACTGAATAAGCAGGGGCAGCAGGGCATTCCAAAGCTCTCAGCCCACAGATGGTAAAAGAATTGAACAAGTGGTCAAAAGGAAATCATTTGCTTTGTTACGCTAACACTGAGACAGAACTCTGTTGCTTTGCCCATACTTGGGTCCAGGTCACAGTTCTGGGTGGCAGTCCCAAGGCAAGGAGGAAAACTAGCACACCAGAACTTGTAGCAGCAGTAGAGCAAGTACCTTTATCACAGTGGAGGGCAGAAAAAAAGTGCTTGTGGTCGTTCGCAAATGAGAGCATAGACCAGGAGAGTAGCAAACACACCTCTCCTTAGATCATACCGCCTTGGAAGAATTGAAAACTTAATGATTCCTAGAAGTATCTCTGAAAATGACTGCACAAAACAGTAGGTCCTTCACCCTGGAAGCAAACCCTTACTTTAATAAAGAGTTAAAAGTAAAGAAATAGACTGAGAAAATGAGCAAACTACAGAAAAATATGTACAAAAATATTTGTAGCAGCTCTTTTCTGTGGGCAAAGGACTGGAAATTGAAGGAACACCCATTAACTAGGTAATGGCTAAACAAATAGTGGTATGGGATTATGATGGTTGGTTGTTGTCCTTTGTTCTCTAAGAGGACCAAAATGGCATCACTGAGCTAGAGTCAAGTTTCAATGTGTCCCATTGTGGCTGATCAGACTAATATGCTCCAAATGCTCTACTACAGGTCAGGCAAAATGGTCTGTATGAACAATTGCGGTGGATTCTCTAAATCTGCACATCCTGTATTTCCTCTGAACTGTCTCAATTCTGCTTTCTCATAGAACACAGCACCTTCTCTGATGTGGGCACACCATGCCAAGCGGTCCTGTACCAGTGTCTCCCATGTAACACAATCAATTCCAAAGTACTTAAGATAGACCTTGGGAGTGTCCCTGTATCACTTCTTCTGACCATTATGTGAATGCTTGCCTTGTGGGAGTTCTTCACTGGCAAGTGTACATTTTGCATTCAAACAACATGCCCAGCCCATCAGAGTTGCACTCTCTGAAGCAGAGTTTGAATGCTTGGCAGTTTAGTTCAAGTAAAGACCTCAGTATCAGGTATCTTGGCCTGCCAGGTGGTCTTCAGAATCTTCCTAAGACAATTCAAATGGAAGTGACTCAGTTTCTTGGCATGGCACTGGTAGACTGTCCAGGTTTCACAGGCACACAACAATGAGATCAGCACAATGACTCTATAGACCTTCAGTGTGGTAGTCAGTCTAATACCTCTTCTCTCCCATATTTTTCTTCAGAGCCTCCCAAACATGAGCTAGCTCTGGCAATGTGTGCATCAACCTTATTATTAATGTGTACATCCCGGGAAAGTACACCACACCAAGGTAAGGGAACTTATCCACCACATTCAAAACTTCTCCATTTGCTGTACTTAATGGTTCCGTGTATGGTGTGGTAGTGGCTGGTAGAGCACCTGTGTCGTTAACTGTTAGGCCAAAATTAGCACAAGCAGCAGAGAATTGATCCATACTTTGTTGTATCTCAGCTTTCAGAGGCTGCACTGGGTACACAATCATCTGCAAATAGAAAATCATGCACCAACACTCCCTCTACTTTGGTCTTAGCTCGTAATCTTTTCAAGTTGAAGAATTTACTATCAGTGTGGTAGCTGACCTAGATGCCATGTTCATCCTCATTGAAAGCATTTGATAACATGGTTGAAAACTTCATGCAAAAAAAAGCATGGGAGCAAGCACACAGTCTTGTTTCATTATACTGGTGACTGGGAAAACACAAGAGCATTGTCTGTTATGCAAAACACTTGGAACCATCCCATCATGTAACTGACACACAAAGCTGATGAACTTGCCTAAGCAACCAAATTTCAACATAATTTTCCATAAGCCCACACAACTAACAATATCAAAGGCCTTGTTCAGATCTACAAACATGGAGTACAGGCCTCTGTTCTGCTCTTGCCATTTCTCCTGGAGTTGTCAGGCAGTAAATACCTTATCAACTGTTCCTCAGCCCTTTCTGAAGTCACATTGGCTCTCAGGTAGATGACCACCTTCCAGGTGAAGGATCAGCCTATTTAGGAGAACTCTGGCAAGAATCTTAAATCTTTTTTTTTTTGGACGAGGGAAAGGCAAGGCAATTGGGGTTAAGTGACTTGCCCAAGATTACACAGCTACTAAGTGTTAAGTGTCTGAGGTTGGATTTGAACTCAAGTCCTCCTGACTCCTGGGCCAGTGCTTTATTCACTGAACCACCTAGCTGCCCCTCTGGCAAGAATCTTGAAAGCAATGACTAAGAGAAAAATGCCCCTGTGATTGTCACAGGACAATCTATTTCATGCTTCTATAGAGATGTACAATGGAAGTATCCTTGAACTCCTGGGGGATAACCTCCTCTTGACATATAATCTGGAAAATTTCAGTCAGCTTTTATCTGAGTAATGAACCCTCTACCTTGTAAATCTCAGCTGGAATAGAACCAGCACCAGATGGTTTGCCACACAAAAGGAGCCTAATGGCGTTCAAAACCTCTTCTAATCCAATCTCTTCATTTTAGAGATGAAGAAACTGAGTTTCAAAGATTTAAAATGACTGGCCCAAGGTAGTAAATAGAAGAGGCAGGATTTTTCTTTGTGCCTGTGATGGAATGCTATTATGCTATAAGAAATGATGAGCAGGATACTCTCAGAAAAACCTAGAAAGACTTACAAGAGCTGATGCAAAGTGAAATGCACTGTATACAAATTAAAAGCAATACTGTAAGATAATTAGCTGTGAATGACTTTGCTATTCTCAGTATAAAATGATCCAAGATAACTTGGATCTTATGATAAAAGGACTTATGATAAAAATTGCTATTCATCCCCAGAGAAATAACTGATAGTATCTGAATATACACTGATGCGTACATTTTGTACATTATTTTTCTTGAGGGTCTTTTTTTGGGGGGTAAGGTCTATGTTTTCTTTCACAATGTGACTAATATGGAAATAGTTCCCACTACTACACATGTGTAACCTATATTGAACTGCTTGCCCTTCTAATATGATGGTGAGTGTGGGAAGGGAGGACAGGAGAGAATGTGGAACTCAAAGTTTTCAAAATGAATGCTAAAAATTGTTTTTACACATAACAGGAGAAAATGAAATGCTAAATAATTTTTTTAAATAAAATCTTTAAAAAGATGATAGAAAAATGAAAAGAAAAGAAAGGCTTAATGGGAAAAAGTTAACTTGAAAGGGGTCTTAAATGATTAAAATCATTCAGATGGGAGTAGAAAGAAATCGAGGACCATTGAAAAATGTTAGCAGAAGTAAAAATAAAGAAGCATAGGTAGATAGTGAATAGACTAATCTGGCTGGTACTAAGAATTTATGCAGAGAAAGAGTAAGAAATAAGATTGAGGGTTTAGGTTAGGACCAGAAGGCAGAAAGAATAATATACCAGGCTTAGGATGTTGGACTTATTCTGTAGTCAGTAGAAAACTACTAAAAGTTTTTTAAGCAGGTAAATGACATAATAAAAGTGGTGTTTTAATATTAGTCTGAAAGTGAAATGTTGGATAGTTTGGAAAGAGGAAGCTCAATTATGAGACCACTGAAAAGGTCCAGGTATGCTGGTTTTATTGGAATGGTGGCAGGAGGAATAAAAATAGATGGATGCTCATTCTCTAACATCTAAGTGGTCAAAGGGTATAGACACAGTTCTCAAAGGAATTGCAAAGAATTTACAATCACATGAATGAATGAATGCTCCAAATCACTAATAATAAGAGAGGTGAAAATAAAAATTACTTTTGCCTCATCCTACAAATTAGAAAACTGAACAAAAATAACAACAGTCAATGTTGAAGGGGTTTTAGAATTATAGGAATAGTAATTCACTGTCAAAGCGGCTAGGTAATACAATAGACAGAGCATCAGTCCTAGAGTCAAGAAGACCTGAGTTCAAATTTACCCTCAGGCACTTACTAGCTTTGCAACCATAAGCAAATCATTTAACCCTTTCTGCCTCAATTTTCTCATCTGTAAAATGAACTGGAGAAGGAAATGGCAAACCACTTCAGTATATGGCCAAGAAGACCCCAAATGGGGTCACAAAGACTCAGACACAACTGAAACAACTGAACATGAACAACAAAAAAGTGCATTGTTGATTGGGCAGTAGAATGGTTCCATCATTTTTTAAAGCAATTTGAAATTATGCAAATAAAATGATAAAGTATCCATACACTTTGAAGCAGAGACTCCATTACTGGGCTGAGACCCACAAGAAAACCATCAATATGAAGTCTCCATATACACAAAAATATTTATAGCAGTGCTTTTTGTTTTTAGTCAACAAAGAATTAGAAACAAATAGTTACACATCAGTTGAGAATTGGGCAAACAAACTGTGGTGCATTAATGTAATATAATATTACTGTGCTGTAAGAAAGTATTTGTGTGATGAATACAGTATAGAAACAGTATAGAAAGATCTGTATAAATTAATGCAGAATGCAGTAAGCAGGGCCAAGAAAATAGTATACACAGTAAATACAACAATGTAAATAAAAAGAACAATGATACACCACAAAATTAAAAGTAAATGTAACAAACCTATAAAGATAAAGCAGGACTCAAATGAAGAGAGAGTAGAAGAAACGGAGGTGGAAGGACCACAAGAGCTACAAACTGCATGTTTTCAGACTTTCGAAATGTATCAGGTGGTTGTGCTCATTTTTTTTTTTGTCACTCTAAAAACTACCATTTGTTATATAGTTTGGCTCTCAGGGAGGAGCAAGGTAGAGATACAAGGAATCCTAGGGTGATGTAAGAAACAAGACATCAATTGAAAAAAGAAGTAATAAAGAACAACTTAAAGAACAATAAGAAATTACTTAAAGAAGTAATAAATAACAAGAAAACTTGAAGGATGGATAGGATTCAGATAAATAATAGTAAGGTAAGAATTCTAAGAGCTAGAATACTGTGAGAAGAAATATAGATTAGCAAGATTCAGGGAATGAGTAGGATAGTCTGACCAAAGCAGAGGGCTTACTCAGGAGAGACAGAGACAGAGACAGAGACAGAGACAGAGACAGAGAGAGAATTACAAGAGGTTTTGCTAAGGAAGAGTCCACAATACTAGAATGTCTTCTCTTTATTCCAACTTGATGTACAATCCAGGTCCACCTACCAGGTATTTCCTACCAATCCCCAATTCATATCCCATCTCTCCAGGAAGTTTTCCCTAAGCAGACCAGTTTAAAATGTTCTCTTTAACTTAACTCTTGCAATATGTACCTTATATGAATAAGCTGTCTTAGATCCTTGCATTGCTAAAAAGAGGTAAGTCTATCAAAGTCAGTCACCGTACAATGTTGCTATTACTATGTACAATGTTCTAGTTCTGCTCACTTCACTCAGCATCAGTTCATGTCAGTCTTTCCAGATTTTTCTGAAGTCTGCCTGCTCATCATTTCTTATAGAACAATGGTATTCCATTCATGTACCACCACTTGTTTAGCCATTCCCCAATTGATAGGCATTCTCTCAATTTCCCATTGTTTATCACCACAAAAAAACCCTCCTATAAATATTTTCGTACATGTGGGTCCTTTTTCCATGTGTATGATCTACCTAGGAGTAGTATTGCTGGGTCAAAGGGTATAGTTCCAAATTGCTCTCCAGAGTGGCTGGATGAGTTCACAACTCCACCAACAATGCATTAATGTTCCACAATTTTTCCACATCTTCTCCAGCACTTATCATCTTCCTGTTTTGTCATGTCAGCTGATAAGTATGATGTGATATGTCAGAGTTGTTTTGATTTGCATTTCTCTAATCAGTAGTGATCAGGAGCATTCTATCATATGACTATAGATAGCTTTAATCACTTCATTTGAAAACTGCCTGTTATATCCTTTGGTCATTTATCAATTGGGAAATGACTTGTATTCCTATAAATCTTACTTAGTTTTCTATATATTTTAGCAATGAAACCTTTATCAGAGATGCTGGTTGTAAAAATTATTTCCCAGTTTTCTTCTTCCCTTCTAATCTTGGTTGCATTGACTTTGTGCAAAAAAATTTTCAATTTAATGTAATCAAAATTATTAATTTTGCATTTTATGATGTTCTCTATCTCTTATTTGCTTATAAATTCTTCTATTCTCCATAAATCTGACAGGTAAATTCTTCACTCTCCCAGTTTACTTACAGTTATCATAATTATTAAGATGTTAGTTGAATTGAGTTAAAGATACCCAACTATACCGTAAGCTCCCTGAAGTAAAATTCTGAGTTTCATACCGGTATTCTCCACTGTTTCCAGGAATATAAATAGTAGGCACTGAATAAATACTTGTGACTGATTCATTCAGTGAAGGTTTATGAATCTTGTTAGTTGAAAACTTGAAGGATGGATAGGATTCAGATAAATAATGGTAAGGTAAGAATTCCAAGAGCTAGAATACTTTGAGAAGAAATATAGATTAGCAAGATTCAGAGAATGAGTACAATAGTCTGACCAGAGCATAGGGTTTACACAGGAGAGAAATGGAAGATAAGAACCAAATTATCAGCTAGAATCATAGAGTAGACAATGATATCTTAAGAAATTTAATGTAGTAGCAGACCACAAGACGAACAAAAAGAAAGAGATAATGAAAGCAGTGGGCTACATTGCTAGACCATTGTATTGTGACAGTCTAATTGTAAGGTCTTAAGGACCTTTGGGGATTTTTTTTTCATGCTCTATATCCTTTAATATTACATTCTATGACTATTGCTCAACCAGATTACACTCTTAAAGACAGTCACAGAACATGGATTTTTATAGTTGAAAGGTACTTGCCAAGATAATATAACCCAATACATTTATAAATAAGACTACTGAGGATCAATAAGGTGGAGATACTTGGTCAGGGTTATACATTTGGTTAATTACAGAGGTGACACTAGAATTAAAGTCTTCTCATTCAGTGCTCTTCCTATTACACCATTTTGACCCCTATGTGATATAATTTAAAGACTCATATCAGAAACTATATATGTGTCTTGCCGTCTTTCCCCTTTGTACTCTTCCCCTTGCCCCTGCCAAATATAGCAGAGAAAGGATCAAGAAAATGTAACCTAAAAAATAAAGTTCACAGCCATCAAAGGACTTATTGAACAGAATTACAGATTGAGTGGCCTTGGCTTCAAGTCTATTATTCAATATTATATTGGAGGACAAAAGGATACATGGAAGTATAAGACAGCATGATCCTTGCCCTCCAAGAAGTTCACAGCCTAGTCAGGTGAATAAACATATACAGAAATACCAACTCTATATGAAATTAATAATAAAATTAGAATGACATGTTAGTCCAGAAATCTAGTTTTTAACTTCTGGAATATATTAGTGATATTAATGCTATCCACTGTTAACTATTTGGTTATATAATATACATTTTTGTTGTATAATAGGGATTCTTTTCAAAATGGCACTAGGTGAGCTAGTCAGATGATAAGTTGGATTATGGCCTTTCAAGTTAAAGGAAGAAATTAACACAGGATTAAATTTAATAAGACTTCACTCTGAAGAGCCCCATAAGAAAGGGGTCTCAAAGTCATAAGGAATGACAAGGTAAATCTATGCTACAGTATAGAGGTATTTAAAAATGAAGCAAGGTACCAAGATATAGAACATACTATAATAATGGGGCCTATAGCTATTTTGAGAACTTAGGCCTTATCAAGAAAGACCAAACTGTTTTACTGAAGAAGAAGAGCTTTAATAGTGACTTAATAATTACCTTAAAGGTTTGGAAAGAATATTAAATAGAGGAAACTAGAGAGCAAAGTTTTCTTTCCACAAAAGACTAAATATGCCAAAAATCAAGTAAGTCAGAAAGGACTAGAAGGGATCTTAGAAATCATCTAGTCTAATCATCTCATTTTATAGATGAAAAAACTGAGGTAAAGTGAATTGTCCAATTACACAACAAACTAAAAGTAAAGCTGGAATTTGAACACAGGTCACCTGACTCCAGGTTCAATGCTAGTGAGACTATCTATACCACACTGACTACTTACATTGCAAAAACAGTTTGTTCTACTTCTGAATAGCTCCAATATTTGGAAAGTACTTCCTGCCTCTAAATTCTACCCACTAGTTAGGTTCTTCATCTGTAAAATGAATGGGTGGGACTAGCTGAAAATAAAATATCCCTCCCAGCTGCAGATCTTGGATCCTCTAATCACTAGAGCTCCACAAAACACTTCTGAGCCAATAAGAACCCCAGTTACTCCTCCCCATTGTCTCCTTCAACCCTCCTCACCTTGGGGCTTTACATACACAGACATTTTAGGAGTCTACTTCCATGAAGGGTAAAAGTTAGCTAAGGGAAAAAACAAATGCACCTCTGGTGTGAGCCAGCACCTTTCTTCAGGTCTAGGGTAAACCTATTCATTCTCTAGTCACAGCTACACAAACACTAAATAAGACAGTTCCCAGCATTAAACAAGATTAATCTTTATTAATAATGGCAATCCTGTTGCCTTCAAAAAAGACAAGTTGAGGGTATTGGGAATTACTGTTGCCTTCCAGGTAATCCTAAACCAAATTTACATAGCAAAACTTTGAGGAAGTCATCAGGCTGCAAAAACAAAAAGCAGGTATTCACTATAGGCTTGCTAACTTACAAATTTTCCAGAAAATATTTCACACCAAAGAGTTGTTTTTACATTTATTGCTCTGTTTACCATAAAGTACAGAATTCATTACAAATATATAAATCCTGAAATGATTTAGCTCTTCGTCACATTCTAATGTTTTCTTAGAAACTAAGAGAGTTTATCTCCCATTTTTAATCATATTCCTTCTGAAGGAAATACAAATAGGCCTCCTAAATATTTCAAAATGAGTTTAATAAATTATATCTAAGCTTTAAATGAAAAACATTAAGAGAAAAACATTAAATTTCATGAACTTTTCAAAATATTCCCTCCCTAGACCTTCAGCTTTTCATATCAAGCAGCATTTGATTACTTTTAAGGTCAACAACTTGACTATTATAGGTTTTTAAAAAATAAAAGAAGTCTGCAACCTCTACCAAAACTAATTTCCTTTCAATTTACCTGGGAAAGTTGAGAGTTAGGAGTAAAAGCAGCTCAGCTGTTGCCAAGAGAAGACCACAAACACAGGGTAGTCTTGCCATAAGCTGTCTTAATTTTTCCCTTCCACTAGATCCATGATCACTAGAATGGAAAACAGGACAGATAACACTCTATGCCACTCCATCCCCCATTATACACTCAATGGAGATGAACATAATGACATTATAATGCTCTCTTTTATAGGGAGTTTTATAGAATGCATTCATTGCCCCTTGTGTTTCATATTACTTAGCAATCACTGGAAAAAATAATCAACACCCACCACCAAGAATCTTAGAGGTAAATTTGAGTTCATATCATTTCTCACTAACTTTTCACAAGCTGAACAAATTTTTGAGACATGCCTATTCTCTTCTTGAAAAAAAGCATTCAACTCAAGATTTTCTTCCAATTACCTTGCTATAAAAAAGGAATGCTATTAGCACAGTGGTCATTTTGCATGCTCCCAACTTTCTGACTATGACCTTAGAGCCTCAATAAGATGGCAAAATACAAATTGGAAAGCTCCAGTGCCTAGCAGATAGATCCTCAGACTACTGCAACCCATCTGATAGTATGGCTCTGTTGTACAATACAAATGCCACCATATTTTGGCCCATGAAAAAATATTTAAGATCAAATGAGTGTGGAAAGTCACAAAAATGTAGATAGCAAGTCATACAAAAACTCTTAAAGCATGCCTATAATCCAGAGGCCATTTAAAAAAAAATATTGCTTTGTTATGAATTTTCCCACCACATTTCCAAGGAAATAATCCTTGGACCAAAAGTCTTAGGTGAGGGCAAATTCTGGAGGAAGACTACGCAGGTGGAACTCAAGTCAAATCTGCAAGCATTTGTGAGGTACCAATGTGCCAGAAACAGACAGGGAAGCATACCCTGCCCTCCAGGCCCCTCCTCCAAATTTCTCTGCTTCCATTAAGGGTATTGCCATCCTTCTAGTCCCCAAGCTGCATATCCTCAGAATCACCTTTTCTTCCTCTCACTTTTCTCCCACACTCTATCAGTTGCCAATACTGGTTCCACCTTCACAATCTCTGATCTGTATCTTCCCTGCACTCACACAGCCACCATCCTGGTTCTTGCCCTCTCAACACCTCTCACCAAAACTACTGCAATAGCCCCCAAATTGTTCTCCTTGCTTCTAGGCTCTCCCCTTTCCAATTCAGTCTATAAAGGGCCACCAAAATAATCTTTGTAAAAGACAGCTCTGACTATATCACTCCCCTGCTCAAGAATATCCAGTGGTTCCATATTGCCTCTAGGATAAAATATAAATATGTCTGGACTTAAAGTCCTTTACAATCTGCCTCCAGGCTACGCTTTGAGATATCTTTTATTATTACCCTTCATACAAACCACATTCTAGATAAAATGACCTATTTATTATTCCCAGAGACTGGCAGAACCCTGTGTCTTTGCATAGGCTATCCTTACTGCCTAGAGTACATCCCTTCTTTACCTCTACTTTTTAGAATCCCTAGTTTACTTCAAGCCTCAGCTTATGTGTCTCTTCCTACTATGAACCTTTTTTAAACCCCTCATTGTTAGGCATTCTCTTCCTTCACAAATTATATTGTACTTACTTACCTGGGTAAATGGTGTGCCTTTCCAGTAGAACATTAAGTTAAGGAAACACACTAATACTTGCTTTATCTTTGTCACCTCAAAACCTACCACAATAGCTTGCCCAGAGCTGATATCTAATGAATACCTGTTTAACTGAATTGAGAATCCCCTAACCAAGAAAAGAACAAGCTACCACTTTCCTTCCTATGAGCTAAAGTACAGAAATGTTCCATCATCAGAGTAAACTTTTACTGATTTGTATGATCCAACATTAAATGAGTTAATTAAAACAATATTTGTTTCATTCACAAATATTTACGGATCACCTGTAATGTGCAAGGTACTCCTCTAGCCCAGGGGGATGAGACGTGGGGGAATATAAAAATGAGTAAGACAGCATGGTCTCTGCCTTTAAAGAGTTTTACGTACATTAATTTTAAAGGGTTTTACTGATGTTCTAAAGAAAGATGCTTTTATTTTTTTCCTTTGAACTCATCCTTTAGAGATCCTTGGGGGCTAAACTGGCAAGCAAGGACAAGTTAATATTTGGAATCATATATGAAGTACCGACTTCAAACAATGTGCTCTCTGGGAATGAAATTCTCTCACCCCAGAAGCTAAAGATCCCGGAGTAGCATGGGTAACTAAGCATGTCAAAGAACAGAACTCTTAAGATAACCAATTCCACAAGAAGTTCAAGTAGTTACAAGAAATGTCTGATTGTAAAATCTATTTTTTTTTCTTTCTCTCAAAAAAACACCAGGAGTTTAGGTTCTTCATGGGCAGCAAGACAGCATAGTGGACAGATGGCCCGACCTGAAGTCATATTCTGAGTTCAAATCTGGCCTCCACACTTATAGCTGTACGACCCTGGGAAAGTCACTTAACCCTGTATGCCTCAGTTCCTCATATATAAAATGAGTTGGACAAAGGAATGGCAAACCACTCCAATATCTTTGCCAAGAAAACCCCAAATGGTATCATGAAATATCTAAAACAACTGAAATAACAAACAACAACAAAGGGTTGCTTCCACACTACCTATGAAAATGAATAATTTCAAACATCTCCTTTCTCTAGGAAAACAATAGCTTTGCCTTCAGCAAGTTAAAAATTGAATTTCCTACCTAAACAATTGATCAACATCCCACTTCTCTAATGACTCAGCCTTTGAAAACACAGATGAGACATTTAGGTGGAAATACACAATGTTAAGGAATAAAAATTTATTATATCCCCATTCTACATATTGACTATTCACCGACTGAGATGATTCATACATTCATTTGCAAGCGGCTGCCAAGAAATCTAAACTTTAGCTACAGGGAGGACTGGAGCACATTAAACTTTTAAAAGTTGAGAGTAGGCTATTAAAATGTTGCTCAACTATTACTCAGTCTTCGAAACTTTTATTTCTCACCAAATTTAAAGTTAAAATTCCTTATACACTGGTATTTTTTATAGGCCCCCAAAACTATCAGTTTGGGCCACCTAAGCTAAATTGTTTATGGAAGACCAATAGGATAGTAACATAGTAGACTGGTAGACTTTTCAGATCAAAAGACTTCAGCTAAGTAAGACTCTTAAGTTATTTTTCAATTGATATACTTTGTTTTGACCCAAAAGACCTCTCCAACAAATATCCAAATAAACCTAAAGTGTGTATTTCCCCCAAACCAATAAAACTAAATCGCATAATAGCATGACTGCAATTATCAATGCATGTCACTTTGCACTTTTGTAATTTGCCAACTGCTGGCAGAAAGAAAGGATACGTTGTGTAAATTTGGCAGCAGAGCACTATCAACCACTGTTAGTTGTGTGGGATATGATTTTCCTAGTCCTCTACTGGTAAATAAAGAGATATCCTTATTTGCATTGTTGTCATCATTGTGCAAATTGGGTTTTGCCTTTCTTTTTTGAGAAATGTACAATTAGATGTTTGCTTTAGGAACAACATTTTGGCAGCTATGTGAAGACTGGAGATGGGAGACTTTAGGCAGGGTAACTATTAAAAGACCAATGCAATAGCCTAGGAAAGAGGCGATAAGGATAGTGGCATTGTGGGTAAAGAAAAAAGTACAGATATTAAAACTGTGGAAACAGCATCAACAAGATAAAGGCAAGTCGTTGGACATAGAAATAAGAGGAAATAGAGAGTAAAGGATGATTCTTGGGTTCCAAATCTACACAATTGGAAGCATTGCGGTAGCCTTGACAGAAAGGGGAAAGTTGGCAAGGAGGATGGATATTCAAAGAGAAAAATAATAGGCTCTGTTTCAGACATGCTAACTTTCAGGTGCCAATAGAATACCTAGTAGAAATATCTCATCAGCAGTTGGTAATATAGGACTGAAGCTTGGGAGAGAAACTAGGCCTGTGTACTTAGATCTGGGAGTCAGCTGCATACATAACTGAAATCATAGATGCTAATAATATCACTCAGGGAAAAGCTATAAAAACAAAAGAAGGAAAAGAAACCCAACAAAGAACCTCAGTATAGTCACAGCTGGAAATAGGAAATGGATGATAATCTAGCAAAGGAGACTTAGAAGATATCACCAAAAAGACAGGAAAGAAAGAAAAATGAGCAGTATCATGGAAATCCAGAGAGGAAAGACTGGTCAACACTGTCAAAAGCTACACAAAAATCAAGAAAATGAAGGATGAAGAAAAGGCCAATGGATTTGACAATTAAGAAGTCAATCAACACACAAAATATTAATATCAGATTTTTTTGTGATAGCAAAGAACTGGAAACAAAGTAGATTCCCCCATCCACTGGAGAAGAGCTAAAGAAAGCATGATATATGATTGTAATAAAATACTACTGTGCTATAAGAATTGAAGAGGATGATTTCAGAAAAACCTGGTAAGACATACAAACAGATGCAAAATGAAATGATCTGAATTAGGAGAACATTCTACACAGTAACAGCAATATTACAACGATAATCAACTGTGAAAGACTTAGCTACTCTGATAAATACAATGATCCACAACAATTTTAAAGGAATGCAAAATGATTTTTAAAAAACTTCTATCCACCTCTGAGGAAAGAACTGATGGATTCTGAGTATAAATGGAAGCATATTTAATTTTTTTTGCCCCCCCATACAATATGCCTAATGTAGAAATGTTTTGCACAAGTTCATATGTATAATGGATATCATATTTCTTGCCTTCTCAATGGGTGGGGGAGGGGTGAAGGCAGAGAGGGAATTTGGAACTAAAAATATTTTTAAATGTAGTGTGAGTAAATAAAACTATAAGGATTAAGTACAACTTAAATAAAGAGATGAGAGTACACTCCTAACCCACCCATTCATGGAGGACCACAGATATTACACATGTTTTTAGACTTTATTAACTGTATTGATATTTTCCTCTTCTTTTTCTTTAAAAAAAAAAAGCTATTTGTTGTATGGGATGGCTGCCTAGGAGAGGCCAAGAAAGGGATGCTGGGGAAAATATATAACAATAAAATGTATTTTTAAAAATCATTGGTAATTTTTAGAGAGAGTAACTTCAGCTAAATGAAATCAGAAGCCATAATGGGAATGGTTGACAAGTCCTCTGGATTTCTCCATCATGTCCCAGGAATCTCTTTATCTTGCAAGATCACTTTAACTCTAGAACTCAGGCTTCATTAGTCCCTTCTGCACCTGAACTTCGTCTCTCTGACGGGTGAACATAGAGGAGAGTGTCTTCCAGAGCTTTGATTTCAGGAAGGCACCCAGGCTCTTTATTTTTCACCCAGCTGTATTCCCCTTGCCTCTCTCCTATTCTCATACTTGTAGCCAGGCATCTCTCCCTGAATACATACTTTTTGGCATATTTTTGTGAGTTGTTCTCTACTATTAAATTATAAGCTCCTTGAGGTCAGGGACTGTCTTTTTCTATTTGTATCCCCACACTTTAGCACAGTGCCTGGCAGATATTAGGTGCTTAATAAATATTTACTAACTGACTGACTGAAAGTAGAGGAATAATGTGCACACAGCTTTTGCTATGAATTTGACAGCAAAATGGGGGATATAGCACAAGGATTAAAGGGACAGTAAGATAATAGCAAAGGATTTTTACTGATGGGATAAATCTGGACATATTATAGCCATATATCCTTTTTTTTCAGGACTTCTCCAATTTCTGGGCATGTTTTTTCCCAGATTTTTGTTACCATAAATGATGCCATTATAAATGTTTTTATACATGGTTCTTTTGGTGTCATTAGCTATTTTAGGATATCATTATAAGAGGTCAAAGGATAAGAACAAATTTCTGGCATAATTACAAATTGTTTCTAAAATGGTTCCAAAAGGAACAAATTAGCATTTTCTATCTTCCAAAAGCCCCTCCCCAACAATGGATTTTCCCATCTTTTACTATCTTTGCCAAGTTGATGAGTGTGAGGTGATTACTCAAAATCGTTTCAATTTGCATTTATCTTATCAACAGTGATTCTGAAATTTTTTCAAATGTTTTTTACAGTAGACATTTCTTTTTTTTAACAATTGTTTTTTCATATTCTTTGACTACAAGTCTAATGGGGAATGGCTCTTAATCTTAACAGATCTGCAATTCCTTTTTAAAAGGATTTCACTTACCACACTGGCACAGAGAAAGAACCATTTAGTTTTTTGACACTGACAATTTCTAATAAAAATATATGAAGAAATGGGCTAGAGGAAATCATAGCCATTCCCTCTCATAAGTGATATTGGAAGAGCTCACAGCTCTAGCTCTAATCTTCCTGACAAAGAGACTAGGTAAACAAAATTTGGCGAAACACCTCAAGTTCATGTCATATGAGGATCAGTTGAATCAGTGGGTAGTCTAGAGGAGAGAAGACATAGGAAGGATACAATAGCTATATTCTAGCTCTTGAATGACTGTCATGTGGAAGATGGATCTGATTTTTTCTACCTGGACCCAGAAGGCAGAACAAGAAAAAAGGCTAAAATTTAGAGGGAGGTAAATTTCAGCTTGGGTCAGAAAAGCTTCCTAACAAACAGAACTTCTAAAAGTTAACTTAACTGTCACATAGGGAATTGAGTTCTCCTGGCCCTACAGGTCTTCATGCAGATATTCAATGACTTCTATATTATAGATCAGATTCTTGTTCAGGTACAGAATGGATAAAGTTCTTGCCAATTCTGAAATTCTTTAAGTCTAAGAGTCACAATTAATGTGATAAATGACTTGTCCTAATACATGATAATAAAAGTAATAAGAATAAAAGTAATAATACTTCTTCTAATATCTGACTATCAATACATAGAAACAATTTAGAACTGTAAAACATCTTAAAGAGCATACAGTTCAACACTCTTATTTTACACATTAAGAAAGCTAAGGCTAAAAAAGGTAAAGTGACTTGCCCAGAATTGACTTCGACTTCAACTTTTTCCCAGTTCTTGACTAGTATGTTGCTCTTTTATGATTAATCAAAGCAACTGGACTGCTCTATACTGAGAGGCATAGATAATTAAACTATACTGGGGGCAGCTAGGATGGCACAGTGAATAGAGTACCAGGCCTGGAGTCAGGAAGACTTATCTTCTTGAGTTCAATTTTGGCCTCAGTATGATCCTGGGCAAATCACTTAATCATGCCAGTATCTTCAGCATGAAAACTCTAAATCAGGTCACAAAGATCAGATACAACTAAAACAACAACAAGAGCTACACTGGGCTATACAGTAGGATGGTACAATCAGAAAACTTGCACAATATACTATCTCTTTCCAATCATAAACGAACAGGAAGAAAATCACTGTGTTCTATATCCAGAAAAAAATAAAACAAATCTTTTCCATTTTCAAATTTTCAATTTTTCCAGTTATTAAGGTCCTTGAGGAAGAATTTTGTAGAAAACAGTAAACCTTCATGCTATGGTTCCCAAAATTTGAGGTATGGTTTCCATCCAACTTTCTAGAGTTTGTTTAGAATATATTTTTAAATGGCTACTTAGGTAGCTGCTTTATTTAGAGCAGAAAGATTCTTAAAGAACAATAAAATACTGCCCAGCAACAAGCATAAAACAACGAAGCACCAGATTTTTTTTTTACAAAATGAACTGGATTCTTGGACAAGTTAGAAACTTCTAATGTTTTGGTTAATGTCATAAGTTTTTCTAATAAGAAGGTCTCATATCCTTCCATGTCTAGGGCTTTGAAGTATGGAAAACAGACTTATTGTGTGATGGGTTACTGGTTTAATTTGTTGATGCATTAGGAAATTGGCTTTGAACAAATAAGTCACTTAACCTCTAGAGGTCTGTTTCCTGAGCAATAAAATGGAGATTTGGGCAGATCTCTGCAATCACTTCCCATTCTAACTTTCTAAGATTTTGTTTCTTTAATGAACATAAATAGAAGTAACAAGAATACATATTAATCCTACTGGTAATTCCTTTGGGGAAGAATAATAAATGACTTGCAAAATGCATCAATTTAGCTTCTTTCAAAACACAGCTCAGGGTATTTCCTACTACAAGAGACCTTTCCAGATTCTACTAGTCTGTCAGTGCTCTCAACCTCATAAAATTACTTTGTATTTAATTGTATATATGTTCCACTACCCTCAGAAGAAGGTGAACTGATAAAAGGGAGAGATTATTTCATTTCTGCATGTGAATACTGAGGCAATAGCACAGCAGCAATACTTGCACAGTAGCAATACTTGTATAACAATGGTACATTGTTATGAAGTTGAAAAAGTATTTTGAATTTTGATGCTCGTTGCTTTGCATTGCCCTTTTGCAATCTATGGAACTTATTCTTCCTCAAAAGTAACAAAACACAAACAGGAACTGAGGAAATAGCATTTTATTCAAGACGGGTCAGTTTATAGTCTTTTGATGTTCTGGCATCTCTACCTAATATCCACGGCTGCTTGTTAATATTCTCTTTCATCAATTTTTTTGTTTTTGTTTTTTGCTATCAAATTTTTCTAAAGATACTTTTCAGAGTTATTATGGAGCCACATCCTAACAATTAGAGCTGTCCAACCAAGAAACAGGCTGTTTCAAAAGCAATAAATTCTGCACTTAAGTGGAGGACATCTATCAGGAATACTATTTTTAAAAAAAAGAGTCTTCCATTGGTTAGAAGATTAAAGCAGATTATCACTGAAGTCTAATTCTAAAATAATCAGTCAGATTTCTTCCTACACATATATATTTTTGCTTGGACTTAAGAGGGGCTTTTCTAAAAGCTGCATTAATTCTTCCAATCCACTAGAGGCAACTTAGTAAATTATTGCTTTGCTGTGGAAACTAAATCCCATGTGTATTAGCATAGTTTCTCAAATACCTGACTTACTTGGAAAGCTTAAATAATAGAAAACTCTAACTTGTGATTTGAGTATTTTATGTGTATGTATAAAAATATACATGCATGTGTTTAGAAATAAATTTAGTCACAAATTGAATACGATGCTTTTGAAAGTCCCACTAAAATGACAGAATGTTATGCCAGGAGCTAAAACAGAAATAGAGAGAGAGAATACAGTGAGTTTGTAAAATATCATAGAAATAACAAAAACAAAAATTCCAAGTAGATTTGGTGTCATGAAAGACT
Source organism: Pseudocheirus occidentalis (assembly GCA_028646575.1). Taxonomy (NCBI): domain Eukaryota; kingdom Metazoa; phylum Chordata; class Mammalia; order Diprotodontia; family Pseudocheiridae; genus Pseudocheirus; species Pseudocheirus occidentalis. The sequence goes on along the minus strand of CM053599.1, from coordinate 139,834,898 downwards.
AAAAGAAAGGGAGAGGGGAGTAAAAAGGTATTAAGTAGACAAAACCACCAATTTTACAAGTTAATGTATCCAGCTTAAGTCAAAGCCATTGCCTGAAGGAAAAGACTTTTCACTTGACATGTAAAATGTAGGGAAGATTAGTTGTCCATTTCCTCTTGCAAAAGTGAGCAACGATGAAAATGGGAAGCATTAGTTTCCCTCAACTTATCAGACATGTGCCTGGAGGGACACAACAGTAGTAAAAGAAAATAGCATGTTAAAAAGGACAAATCCTTACAGGAAAGTCAGTCTACCTGCCCCTTTTTTAGTCGGTGGCTTCCACAGTGAAATTTATAGCAGCAAGGGTAGATAGATAGATAGATGGATGGATGGATGGATGGATGGATGGATGGATGGATGGATGGATGAATAAGTAGGTAGGTAGGTATGTAGAGAGAGCAAGCATTTTTTAAGTGATTACCCCCAAGGCCAGAGCTATAGCCACTGGGGGATGATACCATTCAGCTGATGCTTTATATTCCAGTTTTTATATTATACATTTTAAAAAACATAACCTCCTGGGGCAGCTAAGTGGCACAGTGAATAGAGAACCAGCCTTGGAGTCAAGAGGACCTGAGTTCAAATTCGGCCTTAGACACTTAACACTTACTAGCTATGTGACCTAGGGCAAGTCACTTAACTTCCCTTTCCCCCCTCCAAAAGAAGAAAAAAGAAAAAAAAATTTTTTTCAAAATGTCATGAATGAAAAACTTGATTTCTCTGATCAGCAGCTAGGTGGTGATATCAGTAGAATTCAAAAAGCAAAACTGACCTAGAGAGAGGATGAGAAGGATGAGAACTAAGACTCAATAATGGGATCAAGCAATTTAGAGATCAATGGTGATCCAGGAAAAGGCAGCTTCAGGAGAAAAATGGACAGAAGCATTATAGAAGGGATTAAGAAGCAGGACTTGAGGAAATACAAGCTATTAGTCTTGAGGACTTTTTGAACAGGAGGATAAGTATAGAATGATAGTTTGGGGGGATGTTAAAGTCAATCCAAGTGACTTATTTTAAGAGTTATGGAGAGCTTGGTACATTTGTAAAGCAGTAGAGAAGCCAGGAAATAAGGAAAAATAGTTACATCTTGGGCACCAGATTTGGGGTCACAGCATTTGATGCTCATGTCTGCCACTTAGTTAACTGTGTTACTTTGGTCAAGTCATTTAAACTTCTGTTATATCAATGTATGTTGTATCAAATGTTATATATTTATTAACACCTTCCTCTGGGTTGTCATTAGGAAACTGCTTTTTAAAATATTATATAAATATTGTATATGAAGTATTTAAAGTATTAAATTATTTAAAGTATTTAAAAGTATTATGTAAAATATAGTTCCATTTACCTTTTCAGATTTTATTCTCTGTACATTTACTAGTTTTCTCTGAAGTAACTTTTCAAACTTAACATGCTATTTCCCACCTCTATGCCTTTGCCCAAGCTGGAAGACCCTTCTACCTGGAATACATATGCAACACTCACCCATATAGGCAGGCTTTTCCTTCATATTTCAATGATTCCTACCTGGGACTGAGCATTCTAGGGAACAGATTTATGGAGCTGAGAGTAACTAAAAAAAGAATGGGAATGTCGCAAAGTATCATAATGACTGAGGTATTTTAAAAAGATTAAACAGAGATAGAAGACCACATGACATATCATGAAGAAAAGATTGCTGGATTGGATTTGTCTAATCTCTCCTAGATGAAATCGAACAGGAAGTGGAAGGGAAAAAAAGACTCATTCTAGAGAGCAGAGATAGGAGCAATAATTGGCCAGGTACAACCAAAGGAGGAGAGATACGGCCTCTTGTGGAAGACAGATTCCAGAGGAAAAAATTAGATAGCTTCTAACCCTATGTCTTATCTGATGAAATGATCAGAAGCCAAGCTGATATAGCCCAATAAAATATTCCCACCATTCTAAGACTGAAATCAGAGTGTTAGTTGAAGGAGGGTCCAATGCAAATGCAAATGGTAATAATAATTTGCAAACAGTTTCTGGAAGCAAGGTTTCTTTGAGAGGAGTCTAAGTTTTGTTACTCTTACCTTACCTTAGGGGAAAATGAATGTATGAACTTAAGTCTTTTATGAAGTTGGCTACTGCTATGCTCACAGATGCCTGATCCTTTATCAGAAATACCAGGTACTTCTTACAGTTTTGTTTCTGTGTTCTATTAATTATGCTTTGTTTGGTAAAACTGTTAAACTGTGTGTTTTCTTGTGGGTCGCATGGAATGGAGGAGATAAGAATCAATATGAAAGGAGACATGAGGCACACCTAAGCTATATTTTGAGATTTTTCTGAATAAAACTGCTGATATGGACAAACAGAGGGACCAAGATTTTGGTGAATTTATGAAGTCTTAGTCCTTTTATCTGTTTTTAAATCCCAGACCAAGCCTAGATGACTGGAGCAGAGATAGGAAGAGAAGGACTGAAATTAAATCCCAGGAATCCATGATTTTTTTCATATTTCAATAATTTTATTTTAATATAATTAGTTTCCTATGTAATCCTGTTTATTTTACTTTGTGCATTTAAAAACATTATTCTAAGGATTTCTCTGATTTCAGAACACTGTTGAAAGGAACCAGGACACAAAGAAAAAGGTTCAAAACTTCTGAATTAGGACAACGTACCAGACTATCAACTATCCTACCAGACAGGTGGGCTATATTATTTATTTCCTCTTCTTGTAATGGAAATGAAAAACTTCACTTCATGTAATGTCCATCTTTGTTACATACGTGTTGCTTAACTCTACTCATTTCAATCCCTTTGATGATAATAATAGATAGCATTTATATAATGCTTTATGGTTTGCTAACCACTTATACATGTTATTTCACTTAATGCTCATGAAAAACTTGTGATATAAGTGTTATTATTATTCCCATTTAAGAAATGGGGCAACTGAAGTCAGGAGAAATTAAGTATCTTGCCCATGGTCATACAAGCTAATAAAATCATAAGATCTGAAGATCTAAGAGTCTTCCTAACTCCAAGTCCAGACCTTCAACCACTACCCCTGGTGGCTAACCTTCAGAAATTGGTTGAGATACTACCTGTTTTAGGAAGCCTTTCCTGATCTTCACTGTTAGTGCTCTCTCTCCCTCCTCAAATTAATTTTGGTTTTTCATCTGTGTACATACTGTATCTTTGTATCTCCAATGCTTAACATAATGCCTTGCTGACAATAAGTATCTAATGTTTATTGAACAGAATGTGTGTGGTTATTACTATTATGATTCTAAAACCTTGGCTTTCTTTAAATTCCATTTCATTGTAGTGTGGTCTTTTTGTTTTGTTTTGTTTTTTTAAACAAGATCCACCAATCCACAGAACAGTAACTTGTGAATACTAACCTTTCCTGAGATCACAGTCTCTGGTTCTTGGTAGAAGATCTGATTTAACTAAAATGCAAATGTTATAATTTTTGTGCTCCAAAAGCAAACAGGACCTTCTGTTAATTTAATAAAAGTTTAATTAACAGAAAATGAAAATACTGAAATACAAAGTTTCTTATCAGTTGTTGTGAACACACTCATATAAACAGATGGTCTTCTTGGAACATTTCCATGTATGCCTCTTGACCTATATGTCAGTGTGTAAAGCCTTTTCTGGTTTATTAACTGTCACCAGACTTAATTTTAAGTAAATTATTATTATTAAATTCTAGAGGTGGGATTTATCTGTATAAGGGACTGAGATCAGTTCTCTATTTCCAAAAATTTTACATGAACCATTCAAGTCAAAAAGTTGTAAATCCTAGTCTTGAAAATCTTCAAAGAAGAAGAGTCATATATTCCCTAGAAATATCTATATTTATGTTCAATAATCTACACTTCTGTAAAGTTCTATTGCACATGCAATCTTACTCTCTTCCATATTATCTCCACAGTGGAACTGAAAAATTGCAGGCCAAGCCCTGTCCTATGATAAATACTTGTGAAGCCCATGTTCTGCAGCAGAGATGTTCCCAAGAATTATTAAGAGTCAAATTTGGGGGGGTGGCTAGGTGGCGCAGTGAATAGAGCACCGGCCCTGGAGTCAGGAAGACCTGAGTTCAAATATGACCTCAGACACTTGACACAAAAACCAGCCATGTGACTTTAGGCAAGTCACTTAATCCCCAATTGCTCTCCAAAAAAGAAAAAAGAAAAAAAAAAGGTCAAATTTTTGTATATCAACTCCTGTTTTAAAGGTATTAGAAGAGCTGGCTTCTTAAAGGAATTTCATGCTAAGTTATCTTATATAATCAAGAATGTGCATGTGTGTGCATGCATGTGTGTGTGTGTGTGTGTGTGTGTGAGACATGAATCATGACCTCCAATTTACCTTTGGAAAACTGGATAGTTGTATTTTTATGCTGAACTTTTAAAATAGGATCTCCACCAGAGAAAATCAATCACTAAAACTATATATCAAACCTCAGAGACAGATTCTCAAGTTTGCTTAACTAAATGAAGTTCCAAGCCAACAAAGAGCTGCTGGAAAGTGGATGAGTTTGATCTTTGCCTTGTTCTCAAACATCCTATCAAAATGAGTGAGACACAGAAGAAGATTTCAAATCAATACCTATTATTTCATTAGATTTCCAACAAATACCAGAAAGCCTTTAATTAGCATATAGAAATTTATGTCTATCATTTAATAAATTGCAATTTCTAAATACTAAGGTGACATTTTTAGATTTCCTCACATCTGAAAAGAGATCTCTTCCCTCTTCTTATAGAGAAATGCAAAAATAAAAAAATCTTAGTCCTTAAGGGTGCAGCTAAGTGGCACAGTGGATAGAGTGCTAAGCCTGGAGTCAGGAAGACTCATCTTTTTGAGTTCAAATCTAGCCTCAAACACTAACTGTGTGACCCTGGGCAAATCATTTGACCCTGTTTGCCTCAGTTTCTTCATTTGTAAAATAAGCTAGAAAAGGAAATGGCAAGCCACTCTAACTATCTTTGCCAAGAAAACCCCAAATGCAGTCATTAAGAGTTGAACATAACTGAAAACAACCCAACCATAAAAGTCCTTAGGGAACCAGAAAAGAGAAAAACAACAAAAATCCCAGCAGGGAGGCACATCTTGTAAGGAAATCACTGAGAATAAAGCCTCTAATATCTGAAAACTTTGAATTCGGTAGCTTTGCAAGACACAGTAAGCATGTAATAACTTTATTTTTTTCTATCTGCAACATGATTCTCTGAAAACTACATCAATGGACCACCTTGCAGACATATTTTTCTTTTCAATTCAATTCAATATAAGTGGTGCTACATACTCAGGACAAGTCTAAGTCTGTAATGGAAGTCATGAATTTGTCTGGATTTGCAGTCAAAGGTCTAAAACCCCAGTTCTGCTACTTAATACCTATATAACTGCAGGCAAGTCATTTTTAAGATGTAGGCACCATGTTTCAAACACTTAAAATGAGGGGACTGGCCCCCAAAAGATCTCTAAGAGTCCTTTTAGCTTTGATAATTAAAGATATCAAAATTACTAAAGATAGAAAGAATTTTAAACGATACAGTTCCTACTCAATGTGCTTATAATCTCACAAGTGAATTTAGACATGGGCATATATACTATAATAGAACCTATATAATATTAATATATGCAGAGTCACAAAGTGAGGCAGAAGAGATTCAGGAAGGGATAATTTTTAGTTAGAGAGATTAGGGAAGGTTTCATAGAAAAGGTGCTAAACTGGTCCTTGAAAGAAGGGAAAGATTTAAAGAGACAATGATATGAAAGGAACCCATTCCAGGTATGGAGGATCTACTTAAGTATTTATAGACAAAGAACTTCCCTGGGCCTGTGAAGGACGCAATATAATGACAGAAGGTTCTCCTCAGTTTATAACTTAGCTGGGAACACAGCAGATATAAATATAAAAAAGATAACTAATACTACATAGCTATTAAATGTGGTAGAAGAGGGAGTATGAGAGTTCTTCAAAAAGAAAAACTTGTGAATTGAAAGGAAGAGGTTCTAAGGCAAAGGTAAGGTTTTGAGGTGGGAGTAGAATGATAGGCAGGTTTTTTTTTCAAATTAAATTTTATTTTGTTCAATTAACCCAAATTCAACTTCTCTCCCTCCCATTTACCCACCTCCCCACCAATCAAAAAGGAAAAACAAAGCCCTTGTTTAAAAAAATGTGTATAGTCAAGCAAAATAATAACAGGAAGAGTTTAGATAAGTAGAAAGATGGAAGTAAAGGCATTCCAGGTATAAAGAATAGTGAACAAAAATAACGGAGGTATGAAATCAGAAGGAATTTAAAGCAAATAATTAATAAAAAATCAATTTGGCTATGGCAAAGTGCTGCTAATGAGTATAAACTCCTCAAGGGCAGGGACTTGTTAAAAAAATTTTTTTCTCTTCGTATACCTAAGCTCATAGATATGGTTCTTCAGTAGGTATATCTGGACAAAAAAAGTTGGTAATGAATTGGGAAAGAACACTTAATATTAAGTCATAGGACTCTGGTTCAAATCCCATCTCTGATTCTTATTTGCTGTATGACCTTAGGTAAGTCACTAAATCTCCCTGGGCCTCAGTTTTCTCATCTTCAAAATGAAGGGGACCAGAGTAGATGGACTCTGAGATCCCTTCCAACTGCAGATCTATGATCCAATGATTCTTTGGGTCAAGAATGAGGACAAAAGACTTGCGCGCATTTGGGAAAAGAATACCAACAATTCCAAGTTTTCCCCAAAGAAGGGCAGGCAGAGCAAAGCATCTTTTGAAGACCAATGTTTTTCTGGTAATGTCGTACGATTTCTGGAATTCTACAAGTAGGAAGGGCACATGGTTCTATACCAATGATACCTGAACCAGTGGTGTCCAGCTTTTCTCTCTCAGCTTCTCACATGCTAATGAGATTGGTGAGTACATGAAGATAACCTTGAAGCTGTCATACAGCAAACTCATTGAAAAAAAAAAAAGAAACTGATTGCCCTCCTACCAGAAATGACTACTAAATGACAATCTTTATGTAAATAAATGGTTTTAATTTATTTGGAGACATCAATAAAAGTCTTTAGGTCCATGCTGAAATGAGATATTAAAAAGCCTGGTGCTACAGTATGAATACTGTAGCATTCTGCTAAATTCTACTAATTCATACTAAAAAGTTTAGTAATACAGTATGAATTATGTGCACGAGCTTCATGACCATACAGAAAGCTTGTATGCACTGCCCTGAATGTTGGCGCAATTCTCTAGGAATTGTTCAGCATTTACTCATGTCTTCATGACCCCATGGACCACAATGTCCATGGAGTTTTCTTGGCAAAGATACTAGAATGGTTTGCCATTTCCTTTTCCCGTGGATTAAGGCCAACATTAATTCACTTCCTCAGGGTCACACAGCTAGTAAGGGTCTGAGGCCAAATTTGAACTCAGTTCTTCCTGACTCCAAGCCACCAAGCTGCCTCCTAGGATGAGTGGATCATAAATGCTGAAAACATCTACAATCTGTTCAACACTCACTCCTTTAATGACAAGAGAAAGTCCAACGGGCCTGAAAGAGAAAGGAAGAAATCCTTTCCTATTCTCCTCAGTTCAGACTGGAGGTCTTAGAAATGGTCAAATAACTCAGCTTGCTAAGTCAGAACTGAACTGCTGACATTCCCATGCTGCTTCTGGAGGAGCTCATTCTCAGACTGCGTCTGGGTTCTGCCTTTGCCAAGCTCACACCAGTTACTGGCTCTGGTTTTGGAATCCTCAGAAAAGCATAGCATTCCCTGCCAACAGTAGGAAGATGCTATGCACCAAGCAAAAACTTAAAACTGGATTCGCATACCAAAATACTTTAAAACTAAGTTGTTTTTAAGTACAAGTTGAGTCAAAAGAGAAGTTAGCAATAAATACATGAAACATACAAATATCTGCCAAACTAAGCAGAGAATGAAGAATGACATTTTCTCAGGAAAGATAGGCCCTTGTACCAAGAATCTCTGCTATGAAGACAAAATTATTTTCCTTTCAAACATTATACTAACCAAAAGAAATACAGCTAGTCTGATATCAAACAGGAAAAGAATTAGGAGGAAATGCAATGACAATTTGAAGACTACGTGTGATACTTACCCAATTGAATAATCATTTCAAATTATTTAATAGTATCATAGATTTTAGGTTGAAAGTGATCGTATGTATCCCTGAGTCAAACTCCTTTATTTTGACCATAAAGAAACAAAGCCCAGAAAAGTTAAGTGGCTTATTTAGGATCCTATAGAGAGTCAATAGTAGATCCAAGTCCTATGATTCTAAATGCTTCATTCTATTCACCAAACTGCTAGGTTACATCACAGTAAGGTTAACATTTAAAAAAAAAGATATCATGATATAAACATGTGCAGCAAGAAAGTTGACTTATAAATGGCCTATGTAGAAAAATGGATCTCATTGTCAAATCTTTTCTCTGATGAGCCCTTGGACCCTCTCTGTCCCCAATGCTCCAAGCTACCCCTAAAGACTACTGCTGGAAGTTCCTACAGAGATGATGACAAAAGAAGGCAGAGCCACAGAAGACGCTGCAAACAAAGTGGAGAATTCTAGGACCCTGAAGGAAGGGAACAGTGAAGTGGAACTTAGAACATTTTTTTTTAAGTAAGAAAAATTAACAGTAGTGTTGTTAGTACAGTTCCACTAGTGGTTAGATAAAATTTTGTGGGCTAATATGCATAATATTCTGTAGAAAAACACATATCAAGTTTTTAAAAAAACACTAATCTACAAAGTTTTAGAATACAACTCATTGCTAAGTCGGATACAGCCTATATGAATATTAATGTAGTTACATACCATAAGCCCCTTAATGAAATTATTATAAAGGGTATAAAGGGGCCATTATGATAGACTAGAAGTAACACTAATTCTGGAGTCCAAGGACTCGGTTTAAATCTTGCCTTGGAAGCTTATTACCTGTGAGACCCAGAAGAAGTTGTTTAACTTTCCTGGGCGTCATTTTCTTCATCTGTAAAATGAGGGATCTGTACTGGATGCGATCTAAGTTCTTTCCAGCTCTAGAAGTATGATTGTATTTAGGGAACTTTTTATTTGACACATCTAAAAAGCACAAGTCAATACTATTGAAGGTGGGCCAGAAAGATTAATAAAACTTTATGTGGGCACAAACAAGCTCTATTCTACTCTTCTGAGTGAAATAAAGCAAAAAGTACTCACCGCTGAGCTAAGAAATAAAGAATATATACTAAAGACAAATGTGGCAACAAAATGTGGTTGGTAGCACTAAAAAATAAACTCCAAAATTTGTATTCTTAGACTTGGCACCTTGATTTGTCTCATTTCTGAAAGCCTTCATTCTTCTTTGGAAAAAAGGGTGTTTTTGGAAAAAAAAAAAGCTTTCTTTTGGAAAACAAAAATGATCAGAAGAAAAAAAGTATTTGACAAAATCATAAAAAACAGGAAAACATTCAATGCAACCAGACAAGTAACTGAACAAGCTAGATGCATGTGAATAACACAGGCCATTTTACATAACCATTTTGCCTTGATACAGCAAGCAGAAAACCAGGAAGAAAAAATTACTAATGGGAAGATGACTAGTAAAGCTATGAATTAAACTCTCTGGAGATAAAGAGGCATGGATCCTGATGAAAGAAAGTGTTCAGTAATCGAACGCATTTATTACATTTAAGGGAGCTGTAGTTAATTCAAGGGCATGCCTTGAAGAGTAATGTGTCCACAGACCAGGCCATGCTTCAGTGAGTCATTTTGGATTCATTGTGAATGTGAGAAAATACAGACACCCGGGTTTTTAAATAGACCTGGGGTTCAATTTTGTTTATAGAGGGTAGGAGTTCTTCATCACCAAAGGAAGTAAATCTAGATTCAGAGTAGTAAAGAACCCAAGAGTTCATTGAGTAAATTCTCTTATTTTACTGATGAGGAAACTGAGGCTTAGAGAGGTTAAGAAACTTACTCACAGTCACACAGCTTTTAAGTGTCAAAGAAAAGCTGTTTCCAATATGGGCAAGGGAGCACTTTCAAAATCAATGTAATGTGTGTCCTCACAGGGGGCTCCAGCAGATGCCTGTATGACAGAGGAACCTACACATCGGAGAAAAATGGAGGCATCTATACCTGCAACATATCCAGGTATCTATTCCTGCCCTCATATGAAAACAAGGCAGTGAAGCAGGAAAAGGAGAAAAGAACATTGTTTTTAATGAAGTTCTGCTCTCTTTAATTGTTGCAAAATAAGAGAATTACTCTTGCCATCTTCTGAACAGAAAGAAGCTCCAAAAGCACCTTGGAAGAATAACAGCGATACCAGTTCATCATCTGACAGTATCAAAGGAAAATACAAAAAGTTTCAGACAACAATTTCACCTCCAGTGTGGCATAGTGAAAAGAGAAGTGGCCTGGAAACCAGGAAGACTTAAGTCAAACCCCAGCCTCTGATGCCCACTAAGTGAACCTGGGCAAGTCCCTTAGCCTCTCATTGCTCTAGGCAACTCTGTAAGAATGGAAGTTGCAAAGAAGGCAAAAATCTGCTCTGGTAAAGAAACATTTGTGGGGTTTTTTATCTGGGAATTCTATATACCAATGAAATCACACATTTATTCCCTATCCATAGAGTGCAGAGAGCAACACATTTGGGGTCAGAAGACCTGGGTTCAAATATCAGCTCTGCTACTTACTACCTCCATGATCTCAGGTCAACTATTATATCTCTCTGAGATTGTCATTTCATAATTTTTTAAAATAAATTTTTATTTGTTTTCTTGTTTACATAATTCATTTTCATAACATTTTTGAATTACAAATTTTCTCCCCATCTTTCCCCTACCCCAACCCAAAAACAGCAATTGCACTGTAAAGCCCCTCCCCTGATCTGCTCTCTAAGTTTCTGATAGGGCAGGCAGGGTCTCCCTACCCCAGCCCCTGTACATCTTAATTCCTAGTTGCAGGTATTGAAGAACTTTAAATTCTAGATTCTTTCGATTCCTCCCTTGTCACCCATCCCCACTGGAAGGACAAGCAATTCAATATAGGCTGTGGATGTGTGATTATACAGGACATCTTCATAGTGGACATATTGTGACAGTAATCATATGTCCCTCCTTCCTATCCCTCCCCCCCTTGTTCTGTTCTCTACCCTGTCCCTG
>CM053599.1:139803358-139823216 GCA_028646575.1 Pseudocheirus occidentalis | reverse complement strand
CGAGGGCTCTGAAGCAGCCCAGTGGAAGCCACTGTGGCTCTCAGCCGTTCCTGCTGCAACAAGCCGCCTCCTGCTGCCTCCTTGCCCTGGGAGCAGTTTGGCCGGACCTGCTCTTTTCCTCCCCAGTTAGCAAAATCCACCAACCTTTCTCTTAGCCTTTTTGTCTTCTGGCCTGATAAATGTGGTAATTGTGCCTCCAGTGCAGCAGATGTACTCCCCTATAGCCGCAGTTTCCCCGCCCGATGCCCCAGGGCCTGAGCTGGGCTGGTTTCGGCTGTAGGTCCCAGACTGCTGTGAAGAGCCTGTAGCAACAGATGTGCTTTCTGTCTTGTGGAGAGTTTTGGAGCTTGAAAATCTGTTTGGCATCCCATTTTATAAGTTTTTTAGCATGTTTGTGTGGGAGCTGTGGTCCTTTGCTGCTTCTACACCGCCATCTTGGCTCAGCCCCCCAAGAAGTCAATTTCAATTTCAGTTCATAAGCAGGATGTTTGCATTTTCTTTCAGTGGCTCTTAGCTTAGCCAGAGTGCTCTGTTCAAGTGAGGTATGGGGTGGATGAAGTTCCAGTTTTGTTTATTCTTTGGATGTTTATCTCTGCTGTGTGTATACATCTTGATACAGCTCTCAGAGAGTGTGAGGGAGACCTCCTTCACAGATTAACTAAGCTTTTGTACATTGAAGGCTTTTTACTCCATGTAGGGGAGTAGAGCCTCTGGAGTTTCTTTCCTCAGGATCAGCTGGACAGGGCTGGCATTTAAAATCTTGAAACAATTGGCTGGACTGCAAATGATACCCTTATTCCCCAAACAGGAAGAATAGCAGTCATAACTTTTTGTAGCCTGTGGTCCAGTATGTTCTACATCTTTTTAGTAGAGAACTGAGCCTCTGTGAGAGCTCTTCATGTAATGGGCAGATACATTTTTATAAATCTTTGTCCCTGAGAAAGTATGACTGATCTCTCCAAAGAACTTTTCTTTTTAGTTGAGTCATTAGAACTCACAGAAACTTTGCACAGAAGTGCTTTGTGGCCCAGACTGAGTAACTTGTAGCTGTTTTAACCCAATCTCAAATAATATCAGTATGAAGAGCAATCAGGTTGCAAATGGGGGAAAAAGCATCATGCTGAGGAAGATGTGATTATAAAGGGGATAGAAAATTGCAGAATGGTTTACATCTTTAATTAGCTGCTCTTCGTCATTTATCGCTTATTGACTAAAGACAGATTTAAAATTAGGGAGATTTATCTCTGGCAGGGACATTTGCGCTTCTGATTTTTGTTGGGGATGGTTTCAGTCTCTAATTGAAGGTTTCAGTGATTGGTTTCAGAAGTCATCAATCTCAAATAGTAGGCGCTGCTGAGCAGTGATGAAGTCATTGTTTAGTGGGTCACAGCAGGTTTGTGTCAGTGAAATGTTTATTCCTTGTGCACTTTAGCCAGAAGGCTGACTTTTAAAGACACCAAGGGTCTTTCAGTGCTTTATGTCACAAAGTAAGTGGGCTGGGAGGAAGGTTTGTCATGCAACTCAGGTCATGTGGGAGGAGCGAAGGGGGAAGTGGGCTCTCCAGCATTCTTTCCTCCTTGTCTCCTTGTGTCCTTGGACAGTCTTCTAACCTTGCCTTCTCCTTGTTTGTAGTATTGGAATTCAGAGACCAATCTACTCCTTGACATAGCCATTTCATGATTCTAAAACCTGTTGCAAATGCAAAAGCCACATTTAACGATAATGGCAAAAGAGCTGAGAGGGGGAAAAAAAACAACTCCATAAATATAGTGTTCCAGAACAAATAAAAGAGCTCAGCTTCCAGATTTCAATTACTGATATATAGAAAAAATCAGCCCCTAAATTCCCCATGTCATAAAATACATTGGAAGAGAAACTGGGTTATATCAGGGTTTTTTTTCTTCTTCCTTACTAAACCACTGAATGGGGCTGGAAAATACAGCAGTTCAGTGAGGGATGTTATCTTTTTCCAGTGTCCAATACACTTTTTCATTGTTGTATTACCACATTTATAATTGTAGGTGAAGATTCATCAGAATGCACCTGAGAAATTCAAAGGGACTTTGGTTTCTGAAAGGCAGAAAATGGTTTCTAGAAGAAGGCAGAGGTTGAGCTAAGGGGGAAACACAGAAGAAACATTTGGAAAAATTTTAGAGAAAATAATGAAGGAAGAAGGGAAAAAAAGAAAAATTTTAGTTTACATCTTTCCCTGTATTCCTTATTATACCTTCCGTTTGCCTTTTCTTTAAAATGGGGCTAATAATAGTGGCCAATTCAATGAGTTATTATAAGGATCAGATGAGATAACATGCATAAATAGCTTTTTACACATTTACATATATACCATATGTAACTATATAAATGTTCATTATTGTTATTATTATTATTAATTTCACAGAGGAATTTCAGAGGGAACTAAGTTTGGAAAATGTATTAGGCAAAGTGAGAGGTATCACACCCTAACTTTAGAAACATACTGAATTATCTCATCCGTTAGCCATGTGGTTTCAGAGAGGACGTTTGGTCCTACATTTGATCCCTAGCAGTAACTGTAAATGTATTGACCCTAAGGGACCAACTTTCACACTGGTCTCTAATAACCAGGGCTGCTAACTAAGGAGCTTAATTTAAAATGTACCCTCAGTACACGTGCTGCAGGATCTAGGCTGCAGATATATATTTTTAAATGGTAGAAATTAAATCCCTAGGAAAAATTCTGAGAGGAAAGATTCTGGAGTCATTTTGCTTTTATCTGCAAATTAACAGTGAACATTGAGCTTCATCAGCTGCAGATGTAATCATAGCACTTGTAATGTTAAAAATATAGTATGTACATGTAATTAGCAGTAAATGGCTCATACGCACATGCTCTGATTGCCTTATCGTAGTTTCTCATTAAAGCAAGCATTTTCACCCAGTTGCTAGCCTTTACAGATTTCTCCTTATAAAACAGCCTGTAGGGGAGGCCAGCCACAAGGCTCAGAATTTATTTTTCCTTTAATATTTTCTCTTTGTCAGTCTGGCCATTTATTTCCTTTCATTAGCTGTTTTTGAGACACTGATAGGGTAATTTAAAGAGACTGGTGTGCTTGAAGACTTATTTCTCCATGGTGTTACTAACGTGGTATTTATTCTTTACACTAAAATTGTTCTTCACAGAGACATCTCCCCGGAATGCTGGTATAGTATATATATTATTTTCAAGGTGGCAATGTTTTATAGAATATCCATAGAATGAACATTCTGCAATTTTTCAAAATGAATGCCTATATTAGATCACCAGATTATAACAAGCTTTTGTTTGTATTATTGATTCTCTAATGGTTCAGTGTTTTTGTTGTCTTTTAATGTTATTAAATACTGAGTTTCAAGTGGTCATTTCAGCTATGAATTTAGAAAAAACTTAATGCCTTTTCATTCCTCTGTGGGAAGCACTAGGAAATTCGGCATCTAGTCCTAGTACTACACTAATCATATCTTGTTACTAAGCCTGTCAAAAGACCTTCCTGAGTTCAAGATTCATCTCTGCCACTAGATAGGTTTAGGTATATTATGACTGTGCATACATTCTTTCAGCTCTCTTACTTGGTTTCCTAGTCTATGAAATAAAGGGGTTAGTTTGTAAGGTTAAACATCTAACATTTCACATATGAGTCTTAAAGAGAGCATCAATATAAGTATTTTTTTTAAATTTTAATAGGTTCCCCCCTTTTTTCCCACAATTTTGATCTTCAAATTCTCTCCTTACCTTCCTCCCCTTCCCACTCCTTAAGCAGGCAAACAATTTGATAAAGTTTATGCATGTGCAGACATGCAAAACTCATTTCTGTTTTGGTCATGTGAAAGAAAACATTGACAAAAAAAGAAAAAGAAAGAAAGTTAAAAAAGCAAACAAGCTTTCAATTTGTGTTCAGACCATCAGTTCCTTCCCTGCACATAGATAGCATTTTTCATCATAGATCCTTCAGAATTTTCTTGGATCTTTGAGTTGCTGGGAACAGCTAAGTTATTCATAGTTGATCATTGTACAGTATTGCTGTTACTGTATGCAGTCTTCTCTTGATTCTGTTCATTTTACTTCACATTGGTTCATGTAAGTCTTCCAGGCTTTTCTGAAAGCATCCTGCTCATAATTTCTTTTAGCACAATATTATTCCAACAAAATCATATACCTCTACTTGTTTAACCAATCCCCAATTGATGGACATCTCCTCAATTTCTAATTCATTGCTACCACAAAAATAGCTGCTATAAATATTCTGTATAAAGAGGTCCTATTCTTTTTTTTTTCTTGATCACTTTGAAATACAGCTCTAGTAATGGTATTGCTGGGACAAAGGGTATGCACAGTGTTTCTGCCAAACTGCTTTCCAGTTTTCCCAGCAGTTTTTGTCATACAGTGAATTCTTGTCCCCAAAGTCTGGATTAAACAGAAGATTCCTTTGGTAATTTAGTAGTATGTATTGCGCACCTAATCTGTCCCACCTACCCACCACTCTATTTCTTAGCCAGTACTAGATTGTTTTGATGATTGTTGCTTTGTGATACAGTTTGAGATCTGGTACTGCTAAACTACCTTTCTTCACATTCCCCCCCCCCCCATTAATTTCCTTGATATTCTTGACCATTTGTTCTTCCAGGTGAATTTTGCTATTACTTTTTCTAGTCGCATAAAATAATTTTTGGTAGTTTCATATGACATTGAATAAGTTTATCAATTAATTAAATTTTTTTTTTTGCTTTTTTGGAGGTCAGTTGGGGTTAAGCGACTTGCCCAAAGTCACATGGCTAGTAAGTGTGTCAAGTGTCTGAGGTTGGATTTGAACTCAGGTCCTCCTAACTTCAGGACTGGTGCTTGTAATAGTAATAAGTTTATTAGATACTTTGGGCTACGTAGATCAGATACTTAGGGCTAAGTAGCACCTAGTAACTTAGGGCTAAGTATAGAAGGTATGAACTCTGTCCATTGTTGAGAAGGTATGTTTACTTGGAAGAAGACTATTGGCTGAGAAACTCCCCTGTTGACTTGGGAGAAGGCTATTGGCTGAGACAGGAAGCCAGTGTTGTATATAAAGAAGAATTTTAGAGAGAGGGGAGAATTTGGAATTTGCTCCTCAGTGAAGGAAGATTCATGGAGACTGAAGTCAGCTGAGAAAGAGAGGGAGAGAGAAAGTGTGTTCCTCTCCCGGTATCTGGAAGCTGACTGAGACATGAACAGGATGGGACTTTGTTTGTTTGTGGCCTAGCTGATCCTTGAGTTCCAGGCAAGAGAAGTGGTGAACCCTGTGTGCCAGGAATTGCCCTGAAGGCTGGACAAGGACCTGGGAGCTGTTTATCTCTGTGGACAGGACGAGAACCTGGCAGCTGTCAGCTCTTGAATCTAGGTGATTGTCTGGCAGATTCAGGAGGGAACTGGGACCAGGGAAGAGGATCCAGGGAATCAGAGAGACCACCCAGGGTGAAAATGAAGAAAAGGCCACCCCTTGGATGAAACTGAGGTTTGTTGGAAATCAAGGGGTGGAAAGTTTGTGTGGTTTTCTAAGAACTTTATTGGAGACTAAAGTTAATGGTTGCCCCATGAGTGGAAGATCAGTATATTGTGAATTGTTGATGTAATCTTTAAGTGTTAAGCTGGTTTCCCCCTTAGGGAAACCAGGTAATTCTCCTTTTGTTCCTTGTTCTAAATATTGTGACTTTCTGTAAATACTGTGCTAAATATTGTGATATAATATTGAACTGTGAATATTGTACTGAATCTTGATTTGTAATGGAATAAACAATATTCACTAATACTGTGTAATCCGAATCTTAAAAGCTGTTCACAATAGCATTCTTTTAGGAATCTACTGTTGCTTGGCTTTACAGTGCTCTACTCACTGCTCCACCTAGCCGCCCCAAGTATATTAATTTAGGTGGAATTGTCATTATATTGGATTGACCTACCCATGAACAATCAGTATTTTTTTCAATTGTTTAGAACTGATTTTGTGTGAAAAGTGTTTTGTAATCGTGTTCATATGGTTTCTGGGTTTGTCTTTGCAGGAATACTCTCAAGTATTTTATATTGTCTACAATTATTTTAAATGGATTTTCTCTTTTTATCTCTTGATGCTGAGCTTTGTTGGTAATATATAGTAATGCTGATGATTTATGTGGGTTTATTTGATAGCCTGTGACTTTGTTAAAGTTGTTAATTATTTCACCTCATTTTTTAGTTGTTTATTTGGGAATGAAAATTCTTAATTCATTGTTTTGGAACTAAATATTTATTTTCTGAAGGTCAGTGGTAGACAAACGGAGTGAAAAGGAAATATGTGAGAAGACTACCTTACATTAATAACATATGTTTGGAAACAGTAGGACATTTCTAGTTTGCATTTATGTTGAGTGCAAAGCTGAAATTTCTCATTAAAAATAAATGAGAAGTGCAGATGAACTGTTATCTATTATAGAGAATAATAGTTCACACTTACATAGTGCTTTAAGTTTACAAAGTGCTTCACATACATTAATAGTCATATTACATAATAATCATAAATAACCTTGTGATATAGGTAGTGTAAGTATCATTATTCCCATTTTATAGATGGAGAAGCTGAGCCTCAGTGGGATTTAATGACTTTTCCAGAGTCACACAGTAATTTTTGGACTTGGGTCTTGATCCTAAGTGTTTTGAATCTAAGACTACTGTGCCTTCTAATATGTCACAGTACTCTGGTCTTTTTGATAACATTAGATGAAGCTAGTAAGTTCACCTGATGGAATATTCTAAGCAAAATTTTCAGGATGTGCTAGAATATAAAGTATATTATACCTAATAGGAAACGATATAAAAACCATTCTCTTTTGTAATTTATCTTTTTCCTCGTTGAAAAGGAAAATATATGGAATGCCCTAACCTCCACTTTCCCCCAGAAAGCATTCCTTTATATGGAGGACTCGATTTCCATATTTACCAAATTAGGTTATCCTTCCCCAGAGCACATTTCTAATATCGAATGCGATATTCTCTAGGACTTAACTTGAAATTGGGAGCCTTGTCACCTCTGCTTTTATTTTTAAAACCCCATAGATCCAATGTCCCCTGATTTATTTTTTATAATAAAAAAATGAAAGTGGAAAATAGAGTAGGCATTGGGGCATGGTGGCATTGGAAGGGAAAAGTGACCTGGATGTTTTCATGATTATATAAATTAACAGGCTTCGACCAGACTGTCCCCAGTTACAACAAAGCTTTGAAGGCAATGTCAGCTAATCCAGTGCCATTCCCAATTTTGTTTTTCATTTTAAAAACTAATTTAGACATTTAGCTTGTTAAAGGAACAGTAATTGTGTTTTTTTTCCAATGGAAACTGAAAGCCAAAAGCTAAAGCAGAGAGGCCTTTTAGTTATTTAGTACCAGTGAAATATACCCAGATATAAACGAGTATGAAATGTCTTTAGACAAGATAAATTGTTTTTTTTTTAAATTAAGTGGTTTTTCGTGAAATAGGTGGAGATATTTCCTTTCTTTCCCTTTCCCCCAACAAAACTAGTACTTCAGTTGAAAAAAGCTATATTCATCTTGGTGGTTCTTTTTGGTTTAAATTTTTCTTTACCTAGATACTATTTTGCATTTTTAATAAAATATGTAATATTTGATTTGTAACTTGATATAAAATATTACTTTTATGAGTCTTCATTATTAGATAACATGTATGGATAATCTATCCAAATAGCTTTATTAGTAAATTCAGACTGTAAAATACTAGAATTGTAAGAGACTTTAGAAATTATTTTATTGTTTTTCAGATGTGAAAACTGAGACCTAGAGAAGGTAAATGACTTGCCTAGATCACATAGCAACATTAGGAGTAGAATCTACCTCTGCTAATTTCCATTCTATTGCTAAACATGCTGTCAGTCTACCATTCTCTAAGGTATCCTTTGGGATATTATTGAAATAGTGTGAGTGCTCTGCCCAAAGGAATATAAATTTTGATTGCTGAAACCTGGCAAGATATCTTGGGGTTCAGTGGCAGGATTCTTTCTTAAGGACCATGCCTTAAACCCATATCATTCTGGCTCTCCTTGATTGGCCAACAGTTGGGCCCTGAATGCTCAGAGTGAGTGTGAATAGCAATTGTTTGTTTTGACCAGAAATCCTGAGGGTCTACTCTTCCCAGATTTTTTTTTTTTGGAGGGGGTAGAGGGCTAGGAAAAAGAGGCCATTCTTTGCTTCATTTCTCACCTAGCCTTAATCACTGAATGGGCATTGCCTCAGCCAAGCTGAGACCTGGGAAAGACCTTAGCTTAAAAAGGCCATGGTTTCCCATGACATCCAGGGCCATCTTCAGTCATCCTGATATATATTTTGCCACTGGATCCAGATGGCTCTGCAGGAGAAAGTGGGGCTGGTGACTGCATTATCCTGCCTCACTTAAATCTAGTTCACTTGCAAGTCATGCCATCACCTTCCTAATGTCTTGGTCCTCTTCTTGAACTAAGGGCAAACGATAGGAGCATAATGGGACTACTTTATTGAGACTGTGAAGAGAAAGATTTTCTTTTAATTGAACCATTTGGCTTACACGTTTCTGTGTTGTGGGGTTTCACAAACTTTTTTCTTGAAATGCACTACAACCCTACTTAAAATTTTTAAGTGTGTGTAGGCTCTTTCACAATTATTGTTGATCATTTTAGTAAGAAATTCAGAATAGGAATAATTCAGAAATACTGAAGCCCCAAGAACGTAGATGGTCTATATGTGATTATTTTTTTGTAATTAAGTAATGGAAGGCTAGAATATGTGAATTTCCTATCATCATTACCACTACTAGTACTACTCGTACTGCTAGACTAGTACTACTGCTGCTATTACCACCAACTGCCACAGTACTTACCTTTGGTCCTACATACTTTGTTTATGATTTAGTAGGGTTGAGTTGATTGGAGATGGATAAAGATGTGAATGTTTTCAGACTGGAAACTCCTCGGACTAGGTTAGATATGGACATTAGTATGGTTTACCAGGTCTGTAACCTGACTGAGACAAGCCTGGGCCTAAAAAAATAATAATAACAAATCAGGTTGCAGGAAAATAATAGTTTTTGTCAAAATTGAAGTTGGTTCTAGGATGGTTATGATTTTCAGGCCACAAGGAATTTATTGCCTCCAGTTCCTCTAAATATAACTAAAGACGAAAAAGGCACATACTAGATTTGTGTTACAAGAGAGAGTATTTAAAAATTATTTTAAAATACATTTTTATTAATTGTTTTATGTTACCATAATTTCCCCCCAATATTCCTCTCCCTCTCTGTATCATATAACAAATAGCATTTTTATTTTTAATTTAGTATTTTATTTTTCCCCAGTTACATGTAAAAAGAATTTTAACATTCATTTTTAAAATTTTGTGTTCCAAATTCTCTCCATTCATCCCTCCCTACCATCTCTCATTGAGAAAGCAAGCAATTTGATAGAGGTTATGCATGTGTAGTCATACAAAACATATCCATAGTAGTCATGTTGTGAAAGAAAACAGACAAAACTCAAGAAAAATAAAGTTTAAAAAGTATGCTTTAATCTGTATTCAGACATTATTAGTTCTTTTTCTGGGAATGGATAGCATTTTTCATCATAAGTCCTTCAGAGTTGTCTTGGATTGTTGTTCTGCTGAGAATAGCTAAGTCATTCACAGCTGATTATCTTACAATATTGCTATTTCACTTTGCATCAGCTTATGCAAGTCTTTCCAGATTTTTCTGAGAGCATTGTGCTCATCATTTCTTATAGTACAGTAGCATTCCAACTTGTTCACCCATTCCCCAATTGCTGGACATTTCCTCAATTTTTAATTCTTTGCCTCCAGAAAATAGATGCTATAAATATTTTTTGTACACATAGGTCCTTTTCCGTTTTGCGCATAGTTGCAAATTGCTCTACAGAATGATTGAATCGGTGCACAATTCCATGAATAATGTGTTTTTTCGCAACATCCCCTCCAATATTTGTCATTTACCTTTTCTGTCCTATTAGCCTTTTAATAGGTATGAGGTAGTACCTCAAAATTCTTTTAATTTTCATTTCTCCAATCAGTAATTAGTTAGATAAATAAATAAGTGCCTAGTCTGTACCAGGCAGTGTACTCAGTGCTAAAGACACAAAGAATGGCTTTTTAAAAAGAAAGTTAAAAAGAACAAATCAGTATAATAGATGGATATTTTCTGTTGTTTTTTTTAAATGTGTGCTTGTTCTTTTTAATTACATTGTTGCTCCATAAATATATTGGTTCTTTTTTTTTTAATTGATTTGTTTATTTACTTTTAGTTTACAAGATTCAGTTCCACAATCCCTTGAGTTTCAAATTTTCTTCCCTCCTTCTTCTCCCCCCTCGCCCATGGTGGCTTGCAATCAAGTATAGGATCTGCAAATACTTTCATGTTGGACATTAGTTTGCTTGTATAGAAGGGTTGTAACCAATGGAATGAACAATGGGAAAGAGGGAACAAAACCAAACACGAAAAAGAAAGAGAACACGTACTTTGCTTCAGTCTCCATTTAAACTCTGTTCTTTCTAGATCTTTCTCTGAATGTAGACATCTCCTATCCTGAGTCTTTTAGGTTCTTTTTTTTTTTTTAACTTTTCTCTGTATCAGTTCATGTAGATCTTTTTTTTTTTTTTTTAAGGGGGACGGCAGGGCAGTTGGGGTGAAGTGATTTGCCCAAGGTCACAGAGCTAGTAAGTGCTAAGTGTCTGAGGCTGGATTTGAACTCGGGTCCACCTGATTCCACAGTCAGTGCTCTTATTCACTGCACCACCTAGCTGCCCCAGTTCATGTAGGTCTTTTCATGCTTCTCTGAATTCATCCCATTTGTCCTGCATTACAGCACAACTATTCTGTTACATGTATGTACCAGACCTAGTGTAGCTAGCTATTTTTCAATCAGCGAATATGTATTTTGTTCCTATTTCTTTGCTACCAGAAAAAGTGCTGATATTTTTATATATTTGGGGATTTTATTCTCATTAGCCCTCTTGTTGTATAAGCCCAGTAATGGAATATTTGGATGAAAGAGCATGGGCATTTCACCCACGTTATTTGCATAATTCCACATTGTTTTCCAAAATGGTTTTATTGATTTACAACTCAACCAGCAATGCAGGAATATGTCTGTCTTCCCATAACTCTCCTAACATTGACTGTTCTTATTTGAGAGATATTTATGCTGTTGTTTGATTGTTTCAGTAGAACGGCAGGGGAGGAGGGAAAAGAAATAATGATTCCAAAAGTAAGAGAAAATAATATTAGTGAAACATTTATAAAATACACAAAAGACCCCAAAAAGAAATACAGAGAGAGGGATAAGCAGAATAGAATTGGAGTTACTTTGCTAAACTTAATATTATCAGCAGTTTAGTGAATAGAGAGCTAAGTTTGGGGTCAGGAAGACCCAAGTTCAAAACCTGCTCCAAACTCTTATTCAGTTCTCTGATACTAGGCAAGTTGTTTAACTTCTCTTTATTTAATTTCTCGACCTCAATTTCTTCATTTTTAAAATGACCATGATAATAGCACTTACTCCTTGGATTGTTATGAAAATAAAATGAGTTAATTTTCCTAAAACTCTGTATAAACCTTAAAATGCTCTATAAATATTAGTTATTATTATTGTTTTAAGGTATGTTTTATATAATTGAGATCACAGTTTCATATGCAAATTCTATTTCTGTACCTTGTATGTGGAAATGATCATATTTATTGATGTCTGTCAAGTTCATAATAAAAGCTGTTTTAGATGATATTTTGTGATTTCTTCAGCTCCCATGAATTGTATTATCATCTCTAATATAGATAATTCCCAGATCTAGACCTATCCCTATATCATACCTGAACATAAATAAATGTATATTTGTCTTTATTCCTCTTGTCTTTTTCCTGAGTTCCAGTCCCACTCTGCCAAATGCTTTTTGGAAATCTGAAACTGAATATTCTGTACACATCCCAAACTCAACTTATCCGAAACACAATTCATTACCATTTCTCCCATACCCTCCCCTCTTCTCAAAAGTGCGTAGTCTGTTCCAGGCAGTGTACTCAGTGCTGAAGACACAAAGAATGGCTAAAAAAATTTTCTCTGTTCTCACAAGCATCTACCTTGTTCTCAGGGAACTCACAGCCTAACTCAGGCTTGCAGGTGCCATGTGATCCTGGACTCTACTCTGCTCACATATCCTTTGTATCCCCACATCTTGACCTTTCTACCTTCACAACATCTTTCATATGTGTCTCCCCTTCTCTACCCTCCACAGCCACCAGGACTTTAGTTCAGGATGTTATCACTTCTCCCCCACACTATTATAATAACTTTAAGATCAGTCTCCCTGCCTTGACTCCATCCCCATTCAAATCCATTGTCCCCATCAATTGTCAGAGCAATTTTTCTGAAGTTTAGATTTGACCGTGTCACACCGTTTCCCTACCCTATTCAGTCATCTCCAGTACCTCTCTGTTCTATCCAAGATCAAAAATAATATGCTCTTGGCCTATAAAACTCCTCATAATCTGGCCCCCTTCCTACCTTTCCATTCTTTTTACACTTTTCATTCCTCTGCATACTCTACGATCTCGCTGCTTGGGCCTACTTGCTGTTCCTTACACAAAAATACTCCATTTCCCTTCTGTTCTTTTGTACTGGCTAGCCTTCATTCCTTGACTGATTTTTCTCCTCATCTCCCCTTCATATCTCCTTCTTCAGCTTAAATCCTAACTTCTGCAGAAAGCCTTACACAGTCTCCCCAGCAGTTGTGGACTGCATGTTTGTTATGTGTACCTTGTTACTTACATTCCTCTCCCATTAGAAGGTGAGCTCTTTGAGGGAAAGGGCTATTTTTGCCTTCTTTCTTTTAATCCTCTCTGCTTACCATGATACCTGGAATGTGGTAAGGAAACACTTGATCAGGCTTATTGACCTGTCTTGATTTGATACCTGATCATTTGAACTTATCAGTCCAAGCAGGGTAAAAGATCCTTTCAGCCAGAAAACCCTATTTGGTATTAAGATTTTTGAAGGGGAAGGGACTGTTTCACATTTCCCATCTAGATTGCAACAAAGATGGAAAATTTAGGCATTTTTGAGAAGAGATGTAGACCATAAAAACAGTAGAAGGACTGTTAAGATTTTCTAACAGAATAGTTAATTCTAAAAATAGACCTATACTTTCCAACTCCATCTGTAAACTCAAGTTGTTGCCTTCCTTGAAGTAAAATTGTATGCCTGTTCTCCTAGGCAAAATCTATTCCCTAAAGTAACCATATTTCTGACAACAAGTGTGGGGCTAGGAATGATGCTAAAGGGATGAGAGATGGTAAGAAGAATAATTCTTTTTATTCCTCTATTTCTCCCAAGATTTCCTGGATCAGTCCTGAGGGGTAGTTGCAACTAGGTCTTAGCTTCAGGAAGGACCCTGCTCTTTTTTGATGTGTGTGTGTGTGTGTGTGTGTGTGTCTGTCTGTCTGTCTGTCTGTCTGTTTGTCATAGGCAGAATTTGGTGGCTTTGAAAGCTAGGGATATTTTTTAAGCCTTCTGATTTTATGCCATTTGTTTTACTAATTGATGAAGCATAGTTCAGAACTATTCTTAAATCAGTACACCTCAGTCGTTTAACAAGCACCTACTATGTGTGTCAAGACAGTACTGGCAGAGATAGAACTGAAAAACAACAACATAGATAGAGTCCCTGCCTTCTATGTGTAAGTACCAAGGTGATTTCCAGACAAAAGTGTGAGAAGTTTGAGGAGGAAAAGGAAACTTCCTGGTAGATATGGAAAAAGAAAAATTTATGAAAGAGGGAGTATGTCAGCAGGGCCTTGAAGGAAGAGAGAGGACCATAGGATTATTTAAGGTAGAAAAGGGCTTTCTATTCCTAATTCTGTTATGTTACATTTGAGGTTCAGGGAGATTATATTAATCAAGGTCACCCAGATAATAATATACAGGCAATGTCAGGTTCTCAGAAGACAGACATGAGGGGCGACTAGATGACACAGTGAGTAGAAGACCAACCCTAGAGTCAGGAAGACCTGAATTCAAATGTGGCCTCAGATACTTGACACGCTTACTAGCTGCATGATCTTGGGCAAGTCCCTTAATCCCAACTGCCCTGCCTTCCCCCCTCCAAAAAAAAAAAAAAAAGACATGTATTGCACATTCCATTCACAGGGGTGGCCTGCACAGGTGAAAGTGCAGAATGAGATTGGGGTATGCTTAGAAGCTCAGTTTGAATGGTATGTAGATTCTGTTAAGAGGAATTAGGAGGAATAGAGGTAATACTAGATTGGAGTCCAATTATGCAGTGGCTCAAGTGCCAGGCTTAGCAGTTTGTATTATTTCCTATAATTAATGGAGTGGTTTTAAAAAAAATAATGGTCTTGGGGCAAGACAAAGACATCTTGTTAAGAGGATAATAGTGGTATGAAGGATTTGTTGGGAAGGAGGAAAAACTACAAGTCCAGGAGCTTTGTTAGGAGGATGTTATTATAGTCAAGGTAAGAAGGGATAACAGCCTAAACTGGAGTGACGGCAGCATGATTGGAAAAAAGACGATTCTCTCTGGATTTCAGTTTCTTCGTCTGTAAAATGAGAAAGTTGCATTTTTTTACATCCTATCATTTTCCATGAGTTACATAAGGTATTATAAGATAGTAATGTTAAAGTCTAACAACTAATGAGATGTATACTGGTGAAAGAGAAAGAAAAACAAAGGTGACTGAGGTTTCAAGCTGCCATCAACAGAAGGAGGAGAGTTGGGTAGAGTGTGAAGTGGAGGAGATCAGTCAATGTTTGTTTGGGGTGCCAGGAAGACAGCCAGGTGGAAATGCCTGGCAGGACTCTCTAGGACTCTCCATAAGTGGATTTGGGAGTCATCTATAGGGAGTTGATCATTGAAGCCATCTTCGTCGATGGGATTGCCAGGGAAGATCATGTACAGGGCCAAGAGAAGAGAGACGAGGAGAGAGTCTTGATGGATTCCCACACTTGGGTTGTGGGGAGAACAGGAGGTAGGGAGCAGTTTGACGTGTGACAGAGCTAGAAGAGTGTCATTGTTACTGTCATTGTGCACTTGGCACTGATGGCTTTATAAGAGACCTGTATGGATATTCTTTCTAATCCCTGTTTCCATTTTGGTAACAGTGGGCAAGGGTTTCACATGAACTTGGCAGCCATTGTGCACATATTTTTAGATTTCACTTTCTTTCTCCATGTCATTCCTACCTCTTGCCTTGAAACTTGCTTTCATAGTGTATTTTCTAAGATTATAGATTAGATGATAAATTACCTTACACTGAACATAGAGAGTAGTGAGTGACATTTTCATTTATAATAATTAAGCGGCAGTTTCAAGTTTATAATCATTAAGCTATGATTGATGTGAAGGGTGAGTCAGAAGAGAAGCCTATAGCACAGAGAACATGGTTTGCCCAGCAGTGTAAGATCTTTGGGATTCAAAAGATAGAAGACATTTTCATAGAAATATGGAATTTTGTAATACATATGGAATTTTCACAGATAACGTTAGTAAAAAACAACTAGTATTTATTGCAATTGATTCTCTTCCTTTGTTGCTGAAATATTCTAGGTAAAATCAAGTTTTCTAGAGCATCACCACAGATCTTCATAGGGGTATTTTTGGCTAGATAGTATGATGATAAAAATCCTTAAAACATTTAATAACTCTTCCTGTCAGTTATAATTATACAAATATAATAATATCCATTGTGATTATCTAGGTGTATTTTATGAAGGCTCTGGAGTTCGTGAATTATGTTCCTAGCTAGCTAACATGATATAGGTGCAATAAATTTAGAACTGAGATGGCACAGAGACCACCACATAATTACAGGAGAAACTCGTTTAAAGGAGAATTACTCAAAGGCCACCAGCTATTTAATCTGTCCAGATTATAACTAAAAATAATCATAAGAGAGGAAAATATTCCTGTCAAGAAAAATTTTACAGCATTTTAAGATTAAGCTGTCATTGCTAATCTGCTTTATAATCACTAAGTAATATCTATCATTAAAAACAACATGTTGTCAATAATGCTACCCCATGTCTTTTCTTTGTTTCTTCACCTCTGCCCTTCTTGATGGAAATGGCAGGAATTATATTGTATTATAAATGATATTTGCTAATTCAGAACAGCAGTCTTTTCAATATACGTATGAAGTAAGATAGAATACCAGTGATTTATAGTCATATAATAATACTGGTACTTAATAGTTTTTTTTTATTTCTACCTCTGATCTATTTACTTAATCCTTACAGTATCCTTTAGAAAAATGTCCCCTGATTTCCCAAATCCTGAAGTTGAAGCCAAGAGATGAAAGAAATTGCCCAAGGCTTCCTTAACCGATGTGATCCATATATAAAGCTAGAGACTTGATTTTCAGCTCTGTCTTTTTAGGGTCCTGCTCCTCTCAATATAAATGAAAATGGTTTCTAGGAGTTGATTCAAAATGTAGGGTTGGAATCACATCCCTGCTCCTAGTGTTTAAACTAGGAGGCTTGCATTATAATATTGGTATTGTAAAATAAGGATATCAACTATATCTGTGCTGTAATTAGAATTGTATAGTTATACAAGGAGTATGTGTATGTAATTTAACTTCAGTTCTTTAAAGTTCAACATCATTTTATTCTTTGCCATGGTTGAGACCCACATCAGTAATATCTCTTTATAGGGCATTCTGCTGTTTGATGAAGCCCCATTTAACCAATTAGGACCAATGAGTTGTAGGAGAAAAAGGACTTGAGAGCTTAATCTAAGCTATCTGCCTGGATCTAGAGAGGTTTTTGCCAATACTATCCTAGACTAATGACTAGACTAGTCCGATTTTTAGATTTCCATAAAGGAGAGACCATAGTTTCAGGGAGGCTATGTGATATAATGGAGAGAATGTTAGATGTGAAGTCAGGAGGGCCTGGACTGAATTCTGGCTCTGATATTTTAGTTAGGTCACATTGGGGAGATCACTTAGACTCCACACTCATTTTTCTCATTGGCAAAATGAGATTAATCATACTTGAATTATCTACCTCAAAGGTTATAATAAACGAAAAGCACTTTGCAGATGTTAAATGACGTGATTGTGAGTTGTAGTAGGGATAGTGGCTGCATCTGTAGTAGCCATTGTCATCACAGTGATTCACCCAGGTCTATAATAGCTATTTTAGAATAGAGGTCATCTGTACATCTAACCTAAATCCTTCACACTCTAGCTTGTCCATCTCCTTTTCATATGCTCTCAGTGGAAATAGAAATGATCAAGTTAACAGTTATTTCTTCTCTGTTTTATACAACTCGTACTTCATTTGGCTTTTCTTTGAATATTCAGCAAAGTTTGACTTGGCCCAGTCACATTAGGAAGCTCAGTCCAGAGGTGTATCCAATGCCGCTTTTGGGCTTTTGTACTGACACCAGTGCTTTGTTAGTAAAGTCCTAAGTTCCTTTAGGCCTGGAAAGTTTCATTTTCTTTTTTTCTATCCTCTCCACCCAGCACTGTGCCTGGTACATGGTTGACACTCATTAATCACTGTTTATTGATTAACTTACTGGTAGTTTCTCTCTAGCATATTGCTATTCCCCTGATAATCCTGAGGCTTATCATTGTCTTGGTACTTAATGGATTCCTTTGTAAATGTCAGGTAGTTTCTTTCATCTATCCCCCCTCTGAAGGGTTTTATGAGAGGATTTTCTATATATTCCTTTTCATAAATATAAGCTCAGTTATCATTGGGGGTGGGAGGGAATAGGACTGTGCAGGTAGACTTTTGTATATTATCTCTACATGCGATGTATGTGATGCTTTATCATGTGTATTTTTCATCCACACATCTGATACCTTCCATCTAGGATTCTAATTAGCCTGTTATAGCTCCAAAATTACATGCTCTTACATGCTTATGATTTTCTCAATGGGATTAGCAGCTTTTTCCCCCCATAGAGATAATTGAAATGTCTCACTGGTGGTGTATTTTTATTACTAGAACATGCCCCCTTCCCATTATCCCCCAAACCCTTTATTGTTTTTCAGTAATAGCTTCTTAGCTGCATTCTTAAAGCGAAATGTTCAGGAAGCTTTCAGATGAAGAATTCTACCATCATTATGCACATACCATAATAATAGTTATGCATTTTCTTTCTCTCTTTTGATGGCAGGTTCCTGGAGATTTGAGTCAAACATCTGAAGACCAAAGTTTGTCAGATTTTGAAATGTAAGTTTTTAGCATCTTAAGGATGCACTTTAAAATGGAAATGATTTAATTTGGCTAACATCCAATGCCAGGTTTATCCCTGAACCATTATACCATAAGGAGAAAAACATAATTGTTCAGATCTCAAAGAGGTTTACCTCTCAATTTGATCACTTCATATGACAAACATAGTCTGGTTATCTTGATTTTTATACACATACATGTACACATATGATTAGAAAAAAGAGATGGGCTGGTATTGGAATGATAGAAGATACAGTAGTTGAATAGTTGGAGTGTTACATTGTTACCCTTCTGCCACAAAATAAGAAGGCCTCTAATACCTTAGATATTCAATTCAATTAAACAAATATTACATGCTATACACGTACAGTGCTATACATAGGCTAAAAAACCCAATCAAGTTCCTATAGATATTGAGATGGAAAATAATACAATCCCTCCCATAAATTTGCACAGAATGTGGGTTGGATTTACTGGCACATCTACCTCATGATCTATGAAGTTTCTGTCCTCAAAAGCTTATAATCTATGTGAACACATAGTATGGCATTACTAGTGAAGACATACATAAAAAAGGTCTAGAACAGATATATGAGAAAAGGTGAGAAAGCGTTTCTAGCTGGGGAGGTATCCTGCTCGAGTAGATTCTGTATACACTTTGCATGGATTCTTTTTGGACAATTTATAGGGAAGTGTGAACAAAAATTTCATGAGAGAAGTTGTTAAGGGTTTGAGATACCCATCAGTGGTAGGAGTACCCAAACTGATGAAATCACAAATCTATCATAATATAAAAAGTAAATAGCCTATTTGTTGTTTTGTGAGTTGGGTACAAGGACATAGTATCAAGGCTAACAAAAGCCTGAGCATCTCACTTCCGTGAAATACACAGAACAGGAAGAATTTTGCAATCATCTTTCTGGAATGTTTAGTGTTCATCTTTAGTCATGGCCAAATAACTCTTATCTTACCAAAGAACAGACTGATCTCCCTTCTGGAATCAAAGAGGAAAGGACTGGAGGAATGCCTCTCCTCTCTATAGCATTATAAGGGAAAAATGAAATGTTCTTTTGAAAAATAGAAGAGAAATTTCTGACAGAAAAAGCAGATGTATCTTTATTTCTGAGGTGGGAGAGTAAAATGTGAGAGGACCTCGAAAGGAAAGAACTGTTGAATGTTTGGAGCTAAGTAACAAATAATGAGTATCTTCCCAAAGACAAGGGCCCTGGACCCTCTCAGGAAAAAACAAAAACAATTGTTTGTCTGTCAGCCACCAATGTCGGGTGCAAGATCATTATCAGAAGAAGAAAGAAGAGCTTCCTTGCTGATGTGTATTAAGACAGCTGTTTTGCAATCTGACATTAGCACCACGGAGGTCTCATGTACTGTTGGGTCAGTGTAAAGCCAATCAGCAGTAGATTCCTAAAAGAATGCTACTGTCAACAGCATTTAAGATTGGATTACACAGTATTAGTGAACACTCTGTTTATTCCATTACAAATCTAGATTCAGTACAATATTCACAGTTTCAACAATTCACAATATTATATACAATCTTCAGAACAAGGAAAGTCTCAGTATTATATCTTATTAC
>CM053599.1:139778943-139802858 GCA_028646575.1 Pseudocheirus occidentalis | reverse complement strand
GTATCCTATCCACTTAGCCCTAAATATCAAACAAATTGATTACCATTACAGTCAGGTAGCCAGATGATCATAGAGAATCAGTAAGACTGATCAGACTTGAGTGCCTGCCACTATTTTCTGGTCATTCATGAGAACAACAAATCTTACTGCAAGATGGCTTTTAGAAAGCATTGCTAAGGAAGATGAAGTCTTGGGGGAGAAACTGTAAGCCTTAGAAGAATAAGCATATTTTCTTCACTACTGCCATTGAAATAAAGGACAATTGAAGACAGAGGTAGAATTAGAAGAGATCAGCTGGTTAAGAAGCCAGTACATGAGAAGGCGATTTTGACTTTTGAACAATGACTTGGAATGTCGGAGTGATGAGCTTATGTTAAAATGGTCTGTCCCCTACATCTCTAGCCCAGGTCTATGAAAAAAATGTACTTGCCAGGATTTTTGCAAATCTGTTCAGAAAAGAGGAGAAAGTTATATATGAATATTTGTCAATCAAGATATCATAGAGAAATAGCTGAATTACAGGACGAATGAGAGTGGTAATTTATAGAAGACAAAATTGAGTCAGTAAACATTTATTAAGTCCCTTCTGTGTGCTGGGTACTTGGCTAAGTATTGGGGATATGGAAAAAAGCAAAAGGTAATTCCTGCTCTCAAGGAGCTCATAGTCTCATCGTGGAAACAGTATGAAGACAGCTGTATGTGGTCAAATTTTATATAGGATAAATGGGACATAATCAACAATCAAAGGATTCTGGAATTAATGAGATCAGGAAAACCTTCCTGTAGAAGGTAGGATTTTACCTAGAGCTTGAAGGAAGCCAGGGAAGCCAAGAGATAGAGATAAAGAGGAAGAGCATTCAAATCATGAAAAGACATCCACTAAAAATGCCTGGAGATGGAAATCAGGAGATGGAATTTCTTGTTTGTGGTACATCAAGGAGTCCAGCGTTACTCAATTAAAGAGTACTTGGAGGAGTGTAAGGTATTAGAAGTCTGGAAAGGTAGGGGTGAAGGTTATGAAGGGTTTCAAATGCCTTAGCTAGTTAAGGAAGGGTCTTATATTTGATTCTGGAGATGACAGAGAATCACTGCAATTTATTTATTGGAGGAATGACATGGTCATATCTTCACTTTAGATAGATCAGTTTGATTGCTGAGTAGAGGATGGACTAGAGCGGGGAGAGACTTGTCTCAGACCAATCAACAAGCTGGTTTGTTGAGTTTGAAATGACATGATGGTGCTTCTGGTGAGAAATTGGTGCCATGTAGCTAGTTAAGGAAAATGTTAGGGATGGAGATACAAATTGGAACATCATCCAAATGGGAGATAATTGAAGTTGTGAAGCATAATGAGATTTCCCAGTGATCAGTTTCCTAGGTAAGGAAAGCATGATGGAAGGTCCAAAGACAGTGTAGCTAGTCAGAACTTGGGAGAAGGCTGTGGAGACTTGAAACAGCGTCATCAATGTATCATAAAGTTGCAAAATTCCAGTGTAACATTATTTGAATGATTGCCCATTTATAACATTATTTGTCTGGACCTTTTTTCAGGACCAATTAAGGATGTCACTTGAGGCATTAGATTGGTAGATACAAAATGGTACTCAGTAAATATTTTAAAATGAAAATGTTAGAGTTAATTGTGGCAAAAATGAAGAACATTACCTGTGTGATTAGGGAAAATTGTTGTTTCCATTTTGGTCAATGTATGTGGTCTTCATAGAATAGGTGGGATGTAAAGAGCTATTTAAATTATGTTAAAGAGTTTACTAAAAGAGCAATTAGGCATAATGATCAGATCATAAACAAACCTATGCCCTCTATATACATTAGAAATACAAATCTAGGGGCAGCTAAGTGGCACAGTGAATAGAGCACTGGCCCTGGAGTCAGAAGGACCTGAGTTCAGATCTGGACTCAGACACTTGACACACTTACTAGCCACGTGACTTTGGGCAAGTCACTTAACCCCAATTGCCCTGCCCTCTCCACTCCAAAAAATAAAGAAAAAAAAAGAAAGAAAAATCTGTATTATACTGATTGCCATCCTAACTTTGTCATGATGAAAGTTCACATAAACATTTAACTAAAATAATTCATTGATCTTTTTTTATCCTCATGACTTGGTTTGAGGAGTAAACTTAGTTTCGAGTTGTTTCATGATCTCTCTAGGAAATAATATAGCCAGAGACTGAAGCAAGAGCTTCATCATTTCTCATCCATCTCTGGTTGACCTGCATCAAGGACCATCCTTTAGCCACTCATTATTACCTGTTGTAGACTGTAGTTTATGTATTTGCAAGTAGAATTGTTGAGACTTTATTTTGTATAAGAGGATTGACATTGAAGTTTGGTGCTATTTACCTGAAAATTTCTTTAGAGGCATATCTCCTCCAAAATTTCTAGGGAGCGTGTTTTGAGATATATGGAGAACATATACAAATGGTACTTCCTTATCTTCCCCACAGTGTCCAACATAGAAGGAAGAATGGGATGAATGGTTCTTTGTGTTTGTATATGTAGAGAATGGAAGCTTTTAAATGTACTTTATATATCTGGGATATCTAAGTTCTCTTTCTTTTCTAAGTCTCTGATCCAACGATTAATAAAATTATTCTACTGCTAAAAATGTAAACATAAGAACATCCTAGTTGAAAGTTTTTTAGCCAGGGAGTGATATGATGAAAGTGGTGTTTTAAGAAAACCATTATGATATGTGTGTACAGTAAAGTTTGGAGAAGGAAGGAGACAGAGATGTTAAGTTTGGTTTTTAGATATGTTGAGTATGATGGTACTTCAAGTGAAAAATTGGTGTTATGGAACTAGTTAAGGAAAATGTCAGGGATGGAGACATAAATTGGAACATCATCCACATGGAAGATAATTGAAGTCATGGGAGGGGTTGGAAAGAGAAAAAAAGCAAAGAGTTGGCTATGTGAACCCTATGAGAATGCTTGTAGTTAGAGCTAGAGAAAAGTATCCCTAAAAGGATTAGTCAGAAACCAATGCAGGACATTGTAGAGTCATAAGGAAGAGGGAGTTTTATTATGGAATGGGTCATAAGACTTATTATCTGCATCAAATGGTATGTAGAGGTCACAAGAATAGTCAGAAAGATGAACTATGAGTAAATTGAAGAAAATTAAGTTGTAAAACGAGGTAGGAAAAATAAAACTCTTTTCCCCTCTTCCCTACCCTAAAAGGGCAAATGAAATTAAGAGGGATTGGGGCAGTGACAAGATGACAGAGTAAAAACAGGGACTTGTTTGAGCTCTCCCCCAAACCCTTCCAAATACTTGTAAAAATGACTATAAACAAATTCTGAAGCAGCAGAACCCACACAATGACAGAGTGAAACAAATTTCCAGCCCAACACAACCTGGAAGGTTGGTAGGAAAGGTCTGTTGCATCAGCCTGGGAAAGGAGTCCAAACCAAAACTTGCCAGCACAGATCAGACCCCAGCAAACTTAGAGCAAGCCTCAGGGACTGAATCACTGGCAACTGTAGCAGTTTCCAGACTTTTCAACCCACAAATGCCAAAGACTACTTAGGAAGTCGGTTGGAAAGGTCTGTTAGACGTGGGTAAGAGGGGAGCATGGTTTGGCCCCAGCCCCTGGGGCATTGGTGACAGTGGCAGCAGTGACTGCTTCTGCAGCTCTTGGACCACAGAGGGTGGATTGTGCAGCTCATCAGAGAGGGATTACAGGTATGTCTTTCCTGGCGCTACAGCAGGATGCTCTTGCTTTGCTTGTGCTTGCATCTGGGTTGCAGTCCTGGGTGGTGCTCCTGGGGCAAGGAGGACCACAGCATGATGGAGCTTGTGGCAGCGGTGGAGAGGGAATCCTCCTCATAGTTCCAAGTTAGAAAAGAGTGCTTGTGGCCACTCACAGACCAGAGCACAGGGCAGGAGAGGAATAAACAACTCTCCTTTGATAATACCACTTTGGAAGAACTGAACATTTATAGATCCCTAGAAGTATCTCCGAAAATAGCTGCACAAAACACCTGATACTTAGGACAGTACATCCTCCACACTGGAAGCAGAGTCCTACCTTAACAAGCGGTTAAAGAGTCAAGTAATTGGCTAGGAAAATAGACAAGCAGAAAAAAAACCTCAGGCTATAGAATCTTACTTTGGTGACAAAGAAGATCAAAACATAGAACCAGAAGAAGACAAAAAAGTCAAACCTGCTACATTCAAAGCCTCTAAGAAAAACATGAATTGATTTAAGGTCATGGAAGAACTCAAAAAGGGTTCTGAAAATTAAGTTAGAGAAATAGAGGAAAAATTGGGAAGAGAAATGAGAGTGATGCAAGAAAATCATGAAAAACAACTCAACAACTTGATAAAGGAGACCTGCCAAAAATACCAAAGAAAATAATGCTGAATCCCTCAGAGAGGGATTACAGGTATGTCTTTCCTGGCGCTACAACAGGATTCTCTTACTTTGCCTGTGCTTGTATCTGGGTTGCAGTCCTGGGTGGTGGTCCTGGGGCAAGGAGGACCACAGGCATGATGGAGCTTGTAGCAGCGGTGGAGAGGGAATCCTCAATAGACTAACACAAATGGTAAAAGAGCTACAAAAAGCCAGTGAGGAGAAGAATGCCTCAAAAATCTGAACTGGCCAAGTAGAAAAGGTGATCCAAAAGCTCGCTGAAGAAAAAAATTCCTTCAAAATTAGAATGGAGCAAATGGAAGCTAATGACTCTATGAGAAATCAGAAAATGATAATACGAAAACAAAAGAATGAAACACTAGAAGACAGTGTAAAATATTTCACTGGAGAAACAACTGACCTGGGAAAAAATCCAGGAAAGATAATTTAAAAATTATTGGGCAACCTGAGAGTCATGATCTAAAAGGAACCTAGACATCATATCTCAAGAAATTATCAAGGAAAACTGCCCTGATATTCTAGAACCAAAGGGTAGAATAGAAATTGAAAGAATCCATTGATCACATCCTGAAAGATATCCCAAAAGGAAACTTCCTAAAAAGGAAATATGTAGCTAAATTCCAGAGTTCCCAGGTGTAGGAGAAAATATTGCAAGCGACCAGAAAGAAATAATTCAAGTATTGTGGAAATGCAATCAGGATAACACAAGATTTAGCAGCTTCTATGTTAAGGGATTGGAGGACTTGGAATATGACATTTCAGAGGTTAGAGGAGCTAGAATTAAAACCTACCTAGCAAAACTGAGTATAATCCTTCAGGGGAAAAAATGAATATTTAGTGCAATAAAGGGCTTTCCAGCATTCTTGGTGTTAAGACCAGAGCTGAATAGAAAATTTGACTTTCAAATACAAGACTCAAGCGAAGCAAGTAAAGGTAAATAAGAAAGAGAAATCATAAGGTACTTATTAAAGTTGAACTGTTTACATTTTTGTAACTCATGAAACCTTTTTCAGTATTAGAGTAGTTGGAGGGAGCTTTTACACTAGAAAGGAAGAGGGGGGAGGTAAGAGGGAATGAGTGAACCTTACTCTCATTTGATTTGGCTTAGGAAGGGAATAACATGTACACTCAATTGGGTATCTTGCCCTATAGGAAAGTAGAGGGGAAGGGATAAGATGGGCTGGATGATAGTAGGGAGGACAAATGGGAGGAGGATGTAATCAGAAACAATCACTTTTGAGGAGGGAAGGGGTCAAAGAAGAGAATAGAATAAATGGAGGGAGGGATAGGGTAGAGGGAAATACAGTGAGTTTTTCACAATGTGACTATTATGGAAGTGTTTTGAATTACTGCACAGTTATAATCTCTATTGAATTGCTTGCCTTCTCAATGAAGGTGGGTGGGATGGGAGGAAGGGAGAGAATTTAGAACTCAAAGTTTTAAAAACCAATGTTAAAAATTGTTTTTACATGCACCTGGGAAATAAGAACTACAGGCAGTGAGGAATAGAAATCGCTCTTACCCTACAGGAAAATAGAAGGGAAGGAGATAAGAGAAGGAGTGTGTGTGTGTGTGTGTGTGTGTGTGTGTGTGTGTGTGTGTGTGTGTGTGTGTGATAGAAAAGAGAGTAGATTGGGGGAAGAGGTAATCAGAATGTACACTATCTTGGGGTTGGGAGAGGGGAGAAATGGGGAGAAAGTTTGGATCTCAAAGTGTTATAGAAGAGAATGTTGAAAGCTAAAATTAATTAAACAAAGAAATCAAGAGGGATTGTTATCTGTAAAGGATAGTGTGGTGGTTGAGGACAGATTAATGAAAATATAGAGAGTGTGAAATGGACTTCATAGGGAGTGTAATAAATGGCCCACTTGAAGACAGTCAATTGTATTAGGCCAGTTATTCACAGCTCTGAGACTTTCTTCAACAGGCCTCTAATGGCTAAGACTGAAGAGAGAAGACAGAAGTAACCAACTATACGAATGAAAGAATAGAGTATTAAGAAAATGAGATTCTAAGGGTGTTGGGGCAGTGTTGAGTTTTAACTATGCAGTCAAGGATTTGTTGTTGTTTTTGACTTGTTTTAGTGGTATCTGATTCTTCATGACCCTATTTGGGGTTTTCTTAGTAAAGGCTTAGCAGTCAGTTAAATGTAGCCAGGCAATACTTAATATCCTAGATAGGGTGAAGTGGGGTCAATAGATGAGCCGAGTTTAAAGCCAAAGAACAGGTTCTGTAGGCTTGAGGTTTCCTAAAAGCTGCTCTGTGGATTCTGGTTTATAGTGACAAGTGATTGTAGAGAGGTTGACTAAATGAAAACTCTTGAAGTGTTTATATATACTTTACTTCTGGGAGCTGCTGTTTCCCAAAATGGAATCCATGACTGGTGGGGAATTCTGTAATATGAATTGAGGTTATTTGTCCCAAAATCTGTATCATTTATAGTGATTTATAATGTTTAAGTGGGTCTTTAAAGAAGATAATGGAATGTCTTTCTCACTGCAGCTATCTTTGTTAACAAAATACCTAGATTAGTTAGGTCCTGAAATATCTTCATAGGTAAATTAAAGGAGGTGGCTCTGGGCACTTATGCAATCATTCAGACTTTTGCAAAAGAAATTTCATTAGACATACAAACTGATTTGGAGACTTCAAAATGCAGGGCTTTGCTTTGCGTGTTAGGGATGTGATCAATAAGTCTTATTTTCTTCCTAGAGGGGGTCACTACTGAGCTTAGATGAAATCCTGCCTCAGGAGATAACTATTAGTTGGAGTGTTGTTTTCCTGGTTATAAGAAAATGCTTTTTACTCTAGAGATTGAGAGAACATTGCATCACAAATACTTCCATAGTAAACATCTCAAATTGTGCTCTAAGTGCAAGAGTTAGAGAATTTTTATGAGCTGCTCTTTAGAGAGAACACTCTTGAAAATGCATTTACCACTACAACAGCTTTAATGAGCAGGAGGGTCTGGTACCCTCACAACCATGCAATCCTGTTTTTATAGTTAGGACACAGTTGATTTTAAATTGTTCCCATTGCCTATAATGCCGTCTGCTCTGCTGTAATTTGAAGCTAGCCATTAGTGGAGGAAAAAAAAATTTATTTTCAAGCCAACTTTCTCATGAAGACAGTTTATAGACTGACACATTCAACTGAAATAGGTTTTTACTTAGTTTTAAATAAAAGCATATGTTATTGTAAATTATTTTCTTTCGGTATTTTAAGTTAAAGATAAAACAATTTGTTTAGTTTCATGATTTTAAAACAATGAGCGACAGTGACTCATTTTGACCATTTTCTCTCTCTTTATTTTCATTAGATCAAACCGAGCTCTGATAAATGTCTGGATTCCCTCTGTTTTTCTTCGAGGGAAGGCTGCTAATGCATTCCATGTATATCAGGTGAGCAACATTATTCTTAAGTTGACTCCATAAGGGTAATTTTTACAAAAATCAAAATTTCTCTAAGACTATTTTATTGTTCTTCTATTTCTACCACGTATGGTTTCTTTGTCTTAGAGACAGAACATTACATACAAATGAGCTCCATTTCATTCCCTGACTCTCTTCTCCCTTTTCTCTGTTCCCCAATTCCACCATAACCTATATATTAAATTGTAGAACCCATTGTAGGAAATATTTTGTCTTTTAATTTTTCAGTCAGACAGTTCAGGAAAAAACTTTAACATAAGGAAGAAAAATTCTACCATCACCTGAGCTTGCTTGAAACCATATTTCTGTTGGCTTTAAGGGAACAACACATTAGCACATCAGGATCTTCCACTATTGTGAATGATGAATGAAGAGATGCATAGAAACTTCATAGGTTCTTTCCCAAGGTCTAGTAATGCTGGTAGAGTAGAATTGCTCTATATTTTGTACTTTTTATATTGTCCTGTATGCTTAAAATTTTTTCCTTTTGATACATTGAGATAATAGTGTTTCTTTTGGCATTAATTTGTTTTGAGGATATATATGGGTTGATCCCTGGTTATGACTGGTTGATTCTTCACTTCCTTTGTTGTAACTTGGTTTTCCTAAATTTCCAAACACTTTCCATGGTATCTTTCAAGAGTTGTGTTGTTATTTTTTATGAACTATGTGAAAAATCTTAATGCCTAATATTTTTCTTACCTGGATATTAAATAATAAATGACTACAGTTACCTAATAATTAATATGCCTCTCCAAAATTACTCACCATACTTGATATTTTGGAACAGGTTTGTTTTTAGGGAATGCACACATTGTGTGAATAGCAGGTTTAGGTGCAGCTGCATATATATCTAATTTGAAATCCTGCTGATAGAAATGATTTTTTTTTTGGCAAAGATATCTGCAGAGGAAAGTTATTTTATTTTTCATGTTCAGCTAGGCAACAATATCAGTATAATAAAAACTGGAAAAATATGAGCTGTTGTTTAAAAAAATAAATTAGAGAAAGTAGATTTCCAAATATCCTCTTCTGTTTCTGTCTTCCTCCTCTCACCCAGATCCTGAAAACAAAACAAAAGAAACAAACAAAAAACTACCCAGATCTTTTCCTGTCTGGATGTTTTCCAATTCTGCTTTGAGGTCATGAGAAAGCAGTAAAGTGTTGCTTGGAAAATGAAAGAAGAAAGAAGACACTTCTATTTTAAAGTGAAATTAGAATGTTCCATTACCTGAGAGGCTTCCATGACCTTTAAGAACAAACAAACATTTTTTAAAATTTATTTTTCTTTGCCATGAAGATATTTGGGAATTTTCAGCTTTTGAAAGTCAGATCCTGAATGAAATGGATACAGAAAATATGTAGTTGCCAGGGAGATGGTTTCCACAGCACTTAATAACATTAAAGCTACCTCCCTTCTCTTTTCTGTATTCAGAGCCTTTTAGAACGGTGTCCATCCTTCCTGAGTTTTGAGTATGCAACCCAGATTTTAGAGAACAATAGAAATAGCGGTAACTAAATTGCTTTTATTATCATAAAAGTGGCCCTTTTAGCATTTTGATATCTTTTTTGAGATTGGAAAGTATTGTTACCACACCTTTTCTTTGTAGTATAATTTTTGCCCATTTTCTAGCATCACAGCTACTAACATCAGCAACACAATTACTAATCATTGTGTCTGATCAGTAATTGACAAGGCTACTCAATATGTGTTTAGAAGCGTATTGGAACACATTGCATACATGTTCCCTTGCTTTTGAAAACTACCTGTGTGGGGTGCAAAGGAAAAGACCTAAAAGCATCAGTGCCAGCATATATTGTACCAAAGTGTATTTCTAAGGATGCAGTGCCATTGACAGCTCTGGTTGTATTTAATTTGTCCCTGAAACAAATGGGTTCCTTTTGGAAGCAAATATTATGGTTGTCAAGATTGTATAGAAGTAAATGTTTTCTGAAACCTACATTACATTTGACAGTATTTGTAGGGACAATTGCAATCATTATCTGCTGTGTATGGTGTACTTCAGCATTTTAGTATGGCTATAAGAAATGTTAGCTTCTGTTGTTTTCATTTACATTTGCTTAGTAAAACTCAGTTTACTTTAAAAAACATGTGACCATGATTTCTGAAAAGCCTGTCTTTCAGCTTTAGCTTCCTTCCCTGTAGAGAACAGAGGATCATTGTTAAATATTATATATAGTAAAGAAGACCTACTTAGTATTTAAATTCTGGAAAAGGAATTAAATGACATCATTAATTTCAGTATATTTGTCCTAGCTCAATATGTTTATAGGTTTTAGGAAAGTGACATCTTTCCCCTCCCTTTTAACAGTAGTGCCTAGAGTATATAAGTAGGATGTGTTTTTTGGGTCAGTTGATGATGCTTTGGACACTGTATTTTGGTTTTTCTCAAATATTCCTTTTGTCTTCCTTTCTGAGATGAAAGATTTACCCTGTAGATACTTGTTTTTTATTTTACCTAGATGTCTCCTTTTTTATACTTCGTTGGTCTGTAGCTAGGCAGATAAAGAATTCATTAACCAGCAAAAATGTGAAATTGAGTTTGATGTAGAAATGTGAAAATTAATGGTACCTCCAGGAGTTGGCATACATCTTTCTTTCCAGGTAGGTTCCATTCCAACTTAAAAAAAAAACACAACACTATTGAGGCTTTAGTAAATCTCTTGTTTGTGTTGGGTCCCTTCTGATGTAACTTTTGTGTTTCATGGGGGTCCTAAATCCGGCTGTGGATTTAATTTGCCATTTGGGTCTTTGATTTCTCTGTTGCTTTTTTAGCCAGTACTGGTTGGCTTGTGTGCTGCTATAATAAGATAAACTAGGGCAAAACCCTTCTTTGTTCTTGCTATCAACCTCCCTCAAGAAGTTTACATCTAGCAAGCTTGGGCATCTATACAACTCTGGCACATTTAGTGGATTACAGTCAATAAACCACTAGCCTATTTTTGCTCTTCTTGTAACTCCTAGGATTTGAAGGCATAAGGGAACAAGCCAAAAGAGTCTGTTTTCTTTTCTTAACTAACAGGGCATTATAAATAGCTGTCCTCCTATTTATCTGTCATATTTCTTTTAATCTTACTAATCATGAAAAATAATAATTTTTTTCCATAACTGTTTAGAAGTTAGAGAAGCCATTAAACCTAATTTCAAATAGAAATAGTTGTTGCAATGTAATTTCATATTTTCTGTGGTATATGAATTACCTTTTATTGTCCTTACTCCTTTTGACCCCATATCCAGTTTGTAAGTTATGGATAATCATTGTAATACCTACCTTTCAGGAAGGTGTTGCATAAAGTACTCTACCCACCTCACAGCCCTTTACAAATATGAGCCGTTGTTGTTATCCATCACAAACTGCTGCCAGTTCTATCACCACTCACCCAGTATCCCTTGCACTTACTCTTTCCTCTCTGTACCCCACTGTATTGACTGTATAAGGACCCATTGAGTCTTGCCTAGACCACTGTCATATTCTCTTAGGTAGTTTTCTATTTAATCCCCACCTTAGTCAGTACATTAAACCATTGCCTGAATAATCTTCATAATGCCCTGCTGTTCTGATCATGTTATTCTTATACTTAAAAGCTTTCAGACATTCCTTACTGCTTATCATATAGTATATAAGCTACTTATCCTGGCATTCAAAGCCTTCCACAATTTGGCTTCAGCCTGAATTTCCAAACTAATTTAATTCTGCTTCTGTCAGTCAACCAGTTAATCTCCTGCAATATTTCTCATATCCATCTGCTCTCTTCTCACATAACCAACCACCACTACTCTAGTTCAGGCCCTCATTAACTTTCACCTGAACTATTTCATTAGCCTCCTAATTTTCCTTACTCTTTCTCTCATTTGACCTCTATACAAAATTGCAAAAGTGATTTTCCTAAAGCATAGAGCTGACCATATCATTCCCCACCTCTGTGTTCAGAAGGATCCAATGGCTCCCAGTTGCCTCTAGGATAGAATTCAGACTCTTCTCCTTGACATTTAAAACCCTTTATGGTCTGCTTCACCCTGTCTTCCTAGGCTTACTACATAATCTGCTTCATGTTCTCTATTTTGTTATAGCCACACCAGCCTATGTGCTGTCTTTCATATATGACATTCCATTTCCCATCTTATCCTTTGCACTGGCACCCATCCTTCCCAGACCTAGAAGGAACACACTACTTGCCTAGTAGGCCCATAATGAGTACTCAATAGATGCTGATTGGTTGATTTTTTTTCAAGGCCTACTGTATCAGCAATGCAGCATTCGCAATGCCTACAGTAACTATAAGTATGCTGATATGGTTATTAATCACAAAATGTAACAGGCTCTCTACATGAGAAATATAGTCAGAGCATTTATTCAAATACCAGAAGACTGAGTCCCAAAACCAGAAAGTCAAAGCCAAAACAGTAATTATGAAGTTGGCACATGTAGTTAAAGTAGTAAACACCCACATTCTCAAGTCTTCAAAACAGGACAGGTGACCTCAGGCAAAGATCCTCCTCTCCCCACTCATGGCAACTGCTCAGCGTTCAGGCAGCCTTGTGTCCAGCAGCTCCGGCCCCTCTGCAGTTCTTGTCCCTGGCAGTCCTCAGGAAGAGTCCTAAGCAGAAATTCTAGCTGGCTCAAAGGAAAAGGAGTTCATGCCACTGCTGCTGCCACTGCTGCCACTGCTTCCAGTCAGCAGCATGGATGGTAGCTTGGTTCCAGCATTCTCTTGCTCCACCCCTTCCTGCTACATCAGCAAGTTCAAGGGGCATGGAAGATCTTCAAATCTCAGTATCATTACAC
Source organism: Pseudocheirus occidentalis (assembly GCA_028646575.1). Taxonomy (NCBI): domain Eukaryota; kingdom Metazoa; phylum Chordata; class Mammalia; order Diprotodontia; family Pseudocheiridae; genus Pseudocheirus; species Pseudocheirus occidentalis. The sequence goes on along the minus strand of CM053599.1, from coordinate 139,790,221 downwards.
CTACCTTAAGTTCTCTCTTCTCTGTGAAACTTTCTATAGTTATCACCTCTTCCATGCCACTCCTCAGAATTCTTAGTACTTTGAGGTCTGTATCTCAAGAGATCAAAGGAAAAGAAAAGGACCTATTTGTACAAAAAAAATATTTATAGTTGTTTTTTTGTAGTGGCAAAAAATTGAAAATTGAGGGGATGCTTAACAACTTGTGGTACATGATTGTGATAAAACACTGTTGTGCTGTAGGAAATGGTGAGGGTGATGGTTCACCAAAACTTAGGAAAATGTATATGAACTGATGTAAAGTGAAGTGAGCAGAACTAGCAGAACACTGTAAAACAGTCAGAACAATATTGTAAGGATGATCAACTGTGAAAGACTTAGTTACTCTGATCAAGACAATGATCTAAGATAATTCCAAAAAACACATGGTGAAAATAGTGTCCACCTCTAGAGTGATAACTGACGAACTGAGTACAGATCAAAACATATTGTTTCTCACTTTATTTTTCTTGAATTTTTTTCTTTTTGCAACATGGCTAATAGAGAAATGTTTTACTTGACTTCGTATGTATAGTGAGTAGCACATTGTTTGTCTTCTCAGTGGGTAGGGGAGGGACTAGATAGAGGGACAGAATTTGGAACTCAAAATAAAAAAAATAATATTAAAAATTAATTCTTAGTACTTTGCAAAGATCTTTCCTTTGTACTCATCTCTTTTTTGTCCTGTATCATAGATATTTATACACATATTTTATAACTTTATAAGCTTCTTGAAAAAAATTATCACATCTATCGTGGTAGCCCAATGCTTGAAATATGTTAGGCATTAATAAATGTTTGCTGGATTATATTGAATAGATTCATGTTTGATATTCATTTCATAGCTTCTACTTTACATTTGGATTTCAAGTATGAAAACTTAAAGTATTTGCACCTTCTGAGTCTTCTTCATCAGAAGCAGGTGAGCTTATGGCTACTTCTGTACCAAGCAGATTTAATAGGATACACTCAGCTTTTCCCCTGCTGAGTATGCTACATGCTTTCACCAGGCAACACAAGTACAGCAAATATTGCTTTCATAATTATATTTACGTATTTCCTTAATTGATCATAGAGAGCACAGTACCTAATAATTTAATTAAAAATTTCAACAAAATAAAGGAAGAAATTTTAATGAAATAAACGAGGGGTTTCAAAGCAAATGCCTCCAACCATATCTTTCTCTATTTTGCTCAGAGGAAAAGTGTCCTTAATCATTTTCAAAATCTAAGATTGTTGTATTTCTGAAGCCTCATTAAAGCTTATATAGAGTCTTCCCATTGCTCACTGAGACCTTTAAAAAAAAAAAGAAAGAAAAACATTAGCCACAATCAGCCCCAGAATAGGTCATGCTACAGTGAAAGTAGCCACACATGTAGACAGTACTTTGATGAATCTTAGACTTCGTTAGTGTAGGTGCTTTCTCTTTGGGTACAGATCACAGCCCTTCTAGGCTTCTACATCCAGCGTGATTCTCATTCATGTCTTCTTATAAATCCTTCTTAGAGGATGAACCTGAAGCACTTGGAGACCTTCCTTTGCTTCTTTTAATAGCTGAAGACTAGAGGTCATTGGACTTCAGCCTCTTTAATTTTTTTTTTTATTTTTGCTTTTTGGAGGGGGGAAGGTAGGGCAATTGGGGTTAAGTGACTTGCCCAAGGTCATGTGGATAGTTTTATGTTAAGCGTGTCTGAGGCAGGATTTGAACTCAGTCCTCCTGACTCCAGGGCTGGTGCTCTATTCACTGTGTCACCTAGCCACCTCAACTTCAACCTCTTTTACCACTCGTTGAGTTCAGAGATCCATGTCATCCACAAGAACTAATTACTAGAAGAGAAATAATGGGTACCATGAGAGTCTGTAACCACTCCAACTTAGGAGTGTTATATTTAGGAAGGAAAGGACAGCTTGTGTATGGTCTGGCATGCTACATACCAATTGGGAAAGCAGATTTTGCAAGGTTCGTGGAAAGGTTAGTTGAGAATCCATGGACAAAATTTCTCCAGGGAAAGTAAATCCATGGGAGGTGAGAAACTCTTAGGAATTAAATTCTGGTTAAAATAACAACATGAGAAATCCTGTTGGAGCTCCTCTGTCAAGTAAAGATCTACAAGTGCAGCAAATGGAGCAGTGATGAAGGAGACAAAATAAGAATAACAGTAATTATTCCATCCAGTTCAGGACCTCATACGAAGGTAGCCAAAAGCTTGTGAGCTTTTGGAAAGGGGGAAAAGTGGGGAGGCAAAAACCAATGGAAGTTCTGGAAAACAGGGTCCAAGCTTATAGGAGCTCTGAATGGAGTCACATCAGTAGGTTTGGAAGACTGCTTGATCACTAGTAAATGGGACCTGAAGCCTGCAGGAACTCTTAGAGGGGATGTACCAGTGCTGTGTGAAGTCATTGTTCTCAACCCTGAGTATTGGAGCTGAAACAGGGAACAAAGCCAGCACCAGATAGATTACTGCATAGGAAGACAGAGTTGGCAAGGTTACTTGAGACTCCAGGAATAGATAGGGTCAGCTCAACATCCAAGTCCACAGGTGACATATTTATTGAATTTTCAGAGACGTAAAACTGAGAGATCTCTCAAGAGGCTAATAGGCTAGGTTGATATCTAGTAAGATGAAAATTAATAGGAATACACATAAAATCTCACTCAAGAATCAACTTCGTAAGTGCAAGATGAGGGAAGCAAGGCTAGATAGTTTTTCTGAAAGAAATCTGGGGATTTTAGCAGACTGCAAGTTCAAATTATAAGCTGGATCTGGATCTGGCATCTAAGAAAGCTAATCAATATGATCTTAGCCAGCAGTATGATAGGTGGAGTTTCCAGAAAGAGGAAGGTGACATTCCATTCACATCGTAGTTCATCAGACCACATCTAGAGTATTGTATTTTGTTCTGTGCAACGCATTTTTTTAAGGACATTTATAATCTGGGGGTCATCTAAAAGATGACAACCAATTTGACAAAAGTCCTCAAGAACAATGGAAGGAACTATGGGATATTGAAATGGGAAAAGACTTAAGAGAGATGTAATAACTGTCTTCCAACGTCTGAAGGACTGTAATATGGAAGAGAGATTAAACCTTGTTCTGCTTTGCTCTGGAGAGCAGAACTAGGAGAAATAGGTGTAAACTAGGAGAAAGAGGAAGATTTAGGCTTAAAGGGAAGGGAAAACTTTTACCAGAAGTTAAGAACTCTCCAAAAGTAGAATTGTGTACCTCTGAAAGTAGTGAGCTGCCTCTCATTTGAGTTCTTCATGCCAAAGCTAGATGCCTGCTGGTTGCATCTATTGTAGACCAGCTTTTTGTTCAGGTACTGAACAAGAACCTCAGGTTCTGAGGCCCCTCTCAACTCTGAAATTCTGGGATTCTTTTTAGAGCATCCTATGTGATTGTGGTAAACATTTTACACCAATATTTGTCTTTTTGTTCGTCATGAACCATAGTTTGTTAAATAGCACTTAAAATTTTGAGAAGCTTACAAAACATTCAGACAGAAATGAATTCTAAAAGCCCTTGGGATTTTGAGACAATCGTACATAGAATATAAAATTGTGTAGGATTGCTGCCCAAGAAATGCTCTAATCTCAGGTGTCTATGCCTGTTTCCACCTCCCTCATCCTTATTAGCCCTCAGATAGGGAATTGGGTCACAGTTTCTCTGTACCATATCTTATAAAGGATTGAGATTGAAGAAAACTTAATGAACAGGAATTCCAAAGATGCACCTTTGTTGTTTTTTTTTATCAAAGATTTTTTGTTTATTTTATGTGGTTTGGTTTAGGCTCAGGAACAGGGGGTCTTGGATGTTCACAAGCTTTCTTAATTCCTCACAAATTCCACACAGACTTTTGCACTTTTTTTCCATATGATAAAACAAATATTCCTTAGGACATCTCTCTGTTCTGGTGCCTTTGCCCACAGCTTCCTACCGTGATGTGGGGGCAATGCCATAAATGAACATTCTTCTTTAAGATTGTTGTTTAAAGTTACTTCAATACATTCACATCCTTCTGAATTGCAACTTCTTATCAGTAACTATAATTCATTATTAAAATCATCGTCATCATCACCATTGGTTCCATGTCTTCCTTTACTATTTACCTCTCTACTTAGGTTCCAGTATTCATTTCTTAGCAAGTAACCATATTTCTTACCATTTCATCCTGATAGCTCTTTTCCTATGAAGATCTCACAATTTCTCTAAAGCTTTAACTCTGACTGAAACAGCCTTTTTGAGTATTATCTTCCCCATTAGGATGTAAATTCCTTGAGAAGGTCTTAGGGTTTTTTTGTTTTGTTTTGTTTTGTTTTGCCTTTCTTTGTATCTTTAGCTTATCATAGTCCATGGCAAATGATAAGCACCTAATGCTTACTGGCTTAATGACATAATCTTGGAGGTTCAGTTATTCATTCATGGTCATAAAACTAGTTTGTGGCAGAGGTAGGACTTAAATCCTAGTCTTCCTGACTCCAGAGTTGACTTTCTTTAGCATTATATCTCACTGCCCCTCCAAAAACACAGACAAAAAAATAAGGAAAATGTTAAAAGTAGAAAAAAAAAGTATGGTTCAGTCTGCATTCAGAGTTCATAAGTTCTCACTCTGAAGGTGGATAGCGTTTTTTATCATTGGTCCTTTGGAATTATTTGGGATCATTGCTTTGATCAGAGTAGCTAAGTCTTTCACAGTGTATCATCCTTATGATATTGCACTGGTATTGGTTAGAAAATAGCCTGGAAGTTACATGGAAGGGCTGGTTTTGGCCAAGATAAATTGATAAGTTGAAAGTTCACCTTTTAGAGCCCAAGTTCTGGGAGCAGAATTCAAGGTTCTGGTGGGAGGGGAATGAAAAAGATGAATACAGTGGGGAAGATGTTCCTGTTAATCACTTGGCTTTTACTTATAGAATAAGTAATCATGAAAAAAAATGTATCTATACAATTAATTTTAACCTGCATTTTAAAAATTGCTTGCTCTGTAAAAGGTATTATGCTAGATATAGACTTCAGACATGAAAAATGACATGGTCCCTGGTATTCTAATCGATAGATAGGGTTCTTTAATAAATTTTATTTACAAAGAAGAAGAAGAAGCTAAGAATGCAGAAGAGATCCATATTGCTTTAAGACAGTTTCAAGAGGCATAGATCACTTTCAGAATCAGAAACGGGGATCATAAAAGACTTCCTGGGTTAGTCAGTACTGAACTACGCCCTGAAGGAGAAGGAGGAAATAATAGGATATGAATGTAGTATGGGTATGTAGGTAGTATTCCATGTAGTCTAGACAAATGCACCCAAGGACAAAATCAGGCAAAGCTACATAGTAGAACTGAATGGTGAATCCCTGAAAGGGAATAATTCATAATTATCCAGGAATAGGAATAGAAGATTGAAGCCAGGTTGCTGAAGGCCTTAAATGTGACACTAAATGATTGTTAGAAAGACTGTTTTGGCACCTATGTGAAGGATGGATTGGCACAAAGGTGAGAGAAAATTAGTGGACTATTGTAATAATCCAGTTGAGGGCTAATGAGGTCCTGGATTAGAGTGAGTAGTAGTTTGAATGGAGAGAAAGAATCAGATAGGATTGATACTGTGGAAGTAAAAAAGAACTTGGAAACTGGGTGTTGGATGGGGAAAAAGGAGAAGAAAGTTTCAAAATGTGGGAGCCTGAAAAGAAGGATATTGTCATTTAACAGAAAGAGGAAATCTATAAGCCTAATTCTAGGGAAGTTATAAACATAGTTCTACTTATCTTTAGTCAGGGAGTTTATATTTACATGGTACAACCACAGTGGGTGGTCCCACTTTGGTGGGACCTTTGGTCCCACAAAGAGTGGGATGCTGTTTGCCAAGATAATCTGTTTGTGTGGAATTGCTAGTGTCATATATTCGGCAAAGAACTAATGGAAATAGGCTTTAAAAAAAATCTCAATTTTCTATTTTTCATTTTCTGACATAAACTTGCATATTTTTTTCTCTGGTTGTGTTGAATGGATTAAAGAAATTTTTAGCCTCAGGGGAACATCAGGGACCTATCCTTGTTCCAATGCAATGTATCTGGCTTTTTTGATCATTTTAATAAGCATCAACAAAGCTGCTTGTATTTAGATCTATGAAAGAGATCTTTGATCTCTTACAGTAGATGTCTTTATCAACTGTATGGTAGTAACAGGTTTTTATCTTTCTGTTGTGACATCTTCATTAAAAATATACTATTGAAATCAAGTAGATGTTGATCTTTTGCCAGTGAGAAACCACTTATATTGCCTGCTTTTCACTGATGAACTGAAACTTTAGTGACTATTTTGAGCTTCCAGAGAGAGAATCTAACATCCGCATAGTTGAATTTATGGATCACTGGTAGCTTCAGCAAGTTGCTTCTTCTTTTTCTTTTTACATCTACATACTTAGCACTCAGCACCATGCCTGGTTACCATACTAGGTGCCTAATAAATGCTTGATTATTGATAGAGTCCTTAAGGAAATGGACTTTTCCTTTGCTTGTCATTGAAACCACACTTTTTATATACAGAAATGTTTCATTGTTCATGTAGGTACTGATGACTATTTAGTTCATTGCAGTTGTCTCTAAACAAAGGCATGAGCATGAGGTGGTCACCTTTAGTTTATGGCCATTACTACTTTGCAGATAAATATAGTTCACCACAGGGAGTCCTGAATGAGAAAATATAGATGGAGCTTTGTAAGTGCATCCCAATGTGAAGTTAAGTCAACAAGCGTACCCAAATACGTACTGTGTGTCAAGCAGGCATTGTGCTAAGCTCAGGAATACAGGTGGCAGGCACTTTATAACTGCGTGTGTAGATTCAACCTTTAAATAACATTTATCTGCAGTTCAAGTGAACTGAACCTGCAATTTGAAGATGTTGCAGTACTATATGGTCACAACTCAACATTTTAGAATTCTCTACGAACACTTTGTTTACTGTTTACCAGATACCATACTCATTGTTGTGGATAGAAAGACAAAAATGGAAATGGTCTTATCCTTAGGAAGTTTATATTTTACAGGGGGAAACATATACATAGAGAAGTAAATGCAAAATAATTTCAGGGGTGGGAGTGGGAGATAAAGAGTTCTTTTATCTGAGATTGAAGACATTTGGCTGAGATTCTTCTAGTGAGCTCTCAGAGTTATGACCTTGAATTTTTCACACCATATTTAAAAATAAAAATATAACTATAAAAACAGCTAAACTTAAACAATATTATTATACTAAATTTCACTTAATGTCTTTGCATTCTAAGCAACTTTCTAAGACTATAAACTACAGATTAGTTGTTAATCTATAACACTGAAGGGAATTGCCATGTGGGAATTTCCTGCAAAGGGTGAAATCTTATTCTCAGTGTCTCCTCACTCTCCAATGTATACTTTATGAGAGTGGAGATGAACCTGACTCCTGGAAGGGCCACATCAGTGGGCCATCATCAGTTGTCTTGCCCATAATCTTGCCATTGGATTCTAATAACTCTGGAGGAGAGAGCAAAGCTGATGGCTTCTGTCTCATTCAAATTCAGTTCACTGGCAAGTCAAGACATCACTTTTGTGATGTCATTGGTCTTCTTTGAGAATGAAAGACAAATAATGAAGACCACATCAGCCAAGTTTAATCTTGCGTTACTCTCCTCTAGCTGGAAGTATTTTGAGTGGGTTGTCATTTTTGGATCATGACATCATAAATGTAACAGTTATCTGGTCCAACATGCTCATTTTACAGATAAAGAAACTGACGTCCAGGAAAATTAAGTGACTTGCCCAAGAACATGTAACTAGTAAGTGGCAAAACTGAGACTTCAAATCCAACTTTCTTTCCATTGCACTATATAATCATTTGATCAGTTTGCAGAGACATTCTGCATTCACCAGAATGTTGGCTATCAGGAAAGAATTTTTTTAAGTAGTCCTAGTGACTTATGAAGATCTAGTAATGTGTATGTATAGGGAATTTGAAATGGTGGAAACAGTGTCTTCTTCAGTAAAATCATGGATTCCGGACACACTGAGGTATATTTGATTGTAATGCTTTAGGGAAATTGAAAATAATCCATTTAAGGCACAATTTTACATTTTTCATTAATTGTTAGTATTTACCTCCTCATTCTAAACCCATTATTATACGTAGATTCTCACTGGTTTGTTTCTACTCAAGTTATGCTGCTTAATCATTACCTGGAGTCAGAAACCCTATGTGGTAGTTAGTCTTCAACCTTCAGCTTGATTCAGTGTCAGAATGCTTCCCAAAATAGTATTTTCTAGTCTCCATTTCCACTAACCAGAATAAAAATTGTAAGAATTACATAGAGGGAGCATCTCCTCTCCAGTTTCCTGTTTTTAATCTCTGTCTCTGTCTCTTTTTTTTTTTTGCAGGGAGAGCAAGGGCAATTGAGGTTAAGCAACTTGCCCATGGTCACACAGCTAGTTTTATGTTAAGTGTCTGATAGATAGTGAGTCTGTAGAACTAAAAATGCTGTTCTGCATCAACCTCTCTACTTTCTAGAGTGGATGAATCCTGAAAATGAAAGATGTGTGCCTATATGTCCCCAGGGAAGGAACTATTACTTTGAGAGTACTTAGTTTTTGAATAGGCAACTAAGCCTTGGGGGGAAAAATTGGTAAGTTTTGTAAGTCCCACCTTCTTATCTCTGGGCAACTCAAGAATGTGCTTTAAGTGAGCTGAGAATCACCCAAGGAAATTTACTGTTTCCAAAATAGTATAAACATTGTCATGAAAGTTAAGATAGTATTTTTTTTGAAACTAGATTTCTATAGATTGTACACCTGAGATTTTCATTATAGACTTACTTGAGAAGTTCTTTTCACTTGAGGTATTTCTGCTAGCTTTCAAACCAAGTTGTACTTGAGCTCTTTCTGTCTCACATTTCCCTTTTCCTGTCTCAGCGCTTTCCTTGCCCTTTGACTTCTTCCTCCAACCTTGTCTTTTTTCGTTTTTGCTCATTCAACCTAGTTACTTCTCAAAACAAAACAAAACAAAAACCAAGGTACATATGAAATAAATAAGCAAACATAAAACCCTCCATCATTTTCTATTCTATAATGACTCCAGGAATACAATTCCTTTTATGCTGGTTGACTAAAAGATCCATTTTTCTCTGTTTTGGATCATGGATATTTTAAGTGAAAGGAGATAGAAAGTCCTCCCCAGTTTACCATTGGTTACAAAGTTTAGGGAGAAGGCAATTGAGTCTTCTTTAATTTCTTCCAGTTTTTCCTGGGGGGGGGAGGGGAAACCTTTGGTTTCTCATTGATGATGATAGTAATTAACATTTACCTAGCACCTAGTGTGTGTCAATCCCTGTGCTGAACACTCAACAAAGATTATCTCATTTGATTCTTACAGTATTACAGTAAGCCTAGGAGGAGGGTGCTATTATCATTCCCATTTTATAGTGGGGGAAACTGGGTCAGTTAGAGGTTAAGTGACATTAGAAAGTCTGTTTAGACTAGTCCCATTTCCTCATGCCCATGAACTACAGCATGAAGACAGAAAAGTCAGTGACTAAGTCTAGTAGTTGAGGACTAAAGGAATTGTAATCACCCGTGAATTCATTAAACCTGCTTTCTTGTAACAGACATATTTAAAGACGCCTTGGGTTTTCTTTTTCAGGACCAAGTGTCTATATCACAATCTGGCATGGATCTCTATTGTATACTTTGTTTTGATATCAATATATTATAATTGGGTAAGCTCTCTGTGAGCATTAGCTGCCTCTTTTCCTTAGATCCAAAAGGTCTGTTGCAATGGAATACTTAGATGGTTTTGTTTGCATTTTCCACTGATATTTCTAAACTGCTTCCCCATTCCTCCTAAGGCTGTTTCCATAGCAAGTGAACAATGTTGCCTGGGCTTCAGTTGAAGGACTTTGATGATGCATTTATAAAATCTGGTGTTACTTTCGAGCCACTTATCTCCCTCTCTTCCTTTCTTGTTACCTTCCCTCTCTTCCTTTCTTGTTACCTTCCCTCCCTCCTGTATTTTTGTCTCTTGCCCATATAGAGAAATAATCACAGTTTTCCTTTCTTTGACTACAACTTTTACTTACGGCCTTCCACTTTTGATGGAAATGTGTTAAGGGACCATATGTGTATGTATGTATGTATGTATGTGTGTGTGCAACTAAGTGAACAGGTAAGTATTTAATAACTATACTGAGTACAAGAATTCTTTTTATTCCATATTTATCTCCCTTGACATGTTTTCTCTCTAGACTTTCTTTTGCTTTGGGAATTGAAAAGGAATTATATAATGAGTCTAGACCATGAAAATGTGTGTGGTACACTTTATTTTCAAGATGTCCAAACTACACGCAAATTTGACAGCCTTTAAAGGTTTAAATGCCTGTAGATCTTTTAAATTTGACAGTCAGTGCATTTTTTGAAATACCTTTTCTCCCCTTGACGTGATTACATTGTCCCTACTAGCATTCACAGGAAACTTTCTAAGGACCAATTATTGAACTGACCATGAATTCAAAATAAATGTTAAATGGCTGGTGATATTTTTGTGCTAAAAGAATTAAGCATCTTTAATGTTTCTTTTCATTAATTGCTAAAAAAAACCCATATGTTAATTGTCCTTAAGTTAAAATCATCAAACTTTTAAAAGGCAAAATATATCCCAATTCAAAAAATCAACAGTGAATGCTTACTCATTGAAAGTTACAGGAGGAAAGAAATGTAGAGATCCTCTATTCTAACTCTCATATGTGTAGTTGAGAAATCCGAGGCTTAAGAAGTGACATTCTTATTTAGAATCATACAATTAACTGGTGGCACAGCAGTGGTTGGATGCCAGTTCTCTTGACTCCTGGTTCATTGATTCTCCTACTCTGCTGGGGATTCAGTGCAGATAAGCTTGTTTCCTAAACAAAGTCAACAAGACTAGAGATGAATGATTTGTTTCACCACTTGCCTTATTTTGAGATCATGGGCCTAGATTTAGCATTTCTCTTAGCATCTAACTGTGATTCTATTGAGTTTTGTCTGTTATTAGTCCCGAGGAGGAATGGAGATTCAGTTATAGGATACCCAGGGCTTATGGGAATTCTGACAGTGTCCACATGTCAGGGAGTCAGACCATATTTTGTAATAGTGATCTAGTCTTGAGAAATTGTGAGCCCAGGCGGGTAAGCATATTGGCTGGAAAACACTCTAAGGATATTGGAGGAGAATATATATATGTATATATA
>CM053599.1:139754868-139772815 GCA_028646575.1 Pseudocheirus occidentalis | reverse complement strand
CCAGGTGAATATGAAGACCGTCTCCTCCACGTTTCTTATAGCACAGTAGTATTCCATTACATTCATATACCACAACTTGTTTAGCCATTCCCCAATTGATTGGCATCCACCTACTTTCCAGTTTTTTGCCACCACAAAGAGAGCTGCAAGAAGTATTTTTGTACATATGGGTCTTCCTCCCACTTCTATGATCTCTTTGGGATACAACCCCAGAAGTGGTATTATTGGGTTATGCTTTAAATATTTAAAAACATAAACAAGTGCTATATTTTACCAAAGAACCATGTATTTTTATTTTTACTAATAAATTGCTATAGGTTTATAATTTGCTTACCATTCAAGTATCCTTGAACTTTTGTATAAATCTACTCTTTGTGGTTTGAGTAGTGGGAATGTATTTCTTTCATAGAAGAATTTGGGTAAGGAAACATTTTTATAATCAGTGTATGTACCATGAGTTACTTGTTTTTTTTTAACATGTTTAATAAAATGAACTTGTAAATCCATTTAGAATAAGAATTTTTTCCACCCACTGGGAGTTTAATGACTTGTTTGAATTCTATTTTGGAGATCAAGCTGTTTAGATGCTCAGTTTTCTGTTCTATTCTTTAATCTGTTTTTTTCCCTCTAATACAGGTGTTTATAATATATATATATATATATACATATATATATATAAACACACATATATACATATACGTATATGTATATATTTATCCATTTCATTTAACTTTTCGGTTTTTGTGATTATTCATTTGTAACCTTTCCAGTTGACTACTCAATTCATTGGTTTTCTTTTTTTCCTTTTGTTAATATATTTTTAGAGATATAAATTTTCTTTAAGAATTGCTTTGACTGTATCACATAAATTTTTTTATGTGTCTCAATAGATAGCATTAAAGGCAGCTAGGTAATATAGTGGATAAATCACCAGCCTCAGAGTCAGGTAGATAGATCTGAGTTCAAATACTTACTAGTTATGTGATCCTGGGCAAGTCACTTAATCGTTGTTGGATTCAGTTTTCTTAACTGTTAGACAATGATAATAATAGCATCTCCCTTCTAGGGTTGTTGTGAGATCAAATATTTATTAAAAGAAAAAAACCCTAGCATATATGTGCCTGGCACCTAAGTGCTTAATAAGTATTTATTTCCTTTATTTGTTCTTTTTAATATAGTGATTTATGGTTTCTTTGATTTATTCTTTGACCCACTGAAAGGAGTAAAGGACTAGAGTTGGATTTCAGCCAAGAAGATAGTCTGAGAAGCAGGGATAGACACTAAGGTGGTTAATGAAGGCTCTTGGTGGGTTATTGCCACACTTAATGATAGTCCTGGCAATATTATATCTGAACCCGGGGTGGTGCAGTGAGTAGAGCACCGGCCCTGGAGTCAGGAGTACCTGAGTTCAAATCCGGCCTCAGACACTTAACACAAAAAACTAGCCGTGTGACCTTGGGCAAGTCACTTAACCCCGACTGCCCTCCAGAAAGCAAAAAAAAAAATATTATATCTGAACCCAACACAGCTACTGTTCCAACTGGCAAATGGGTCATGAGGCAGGTGCACCAGAGGAGTAAGCTGGCAAGTTATTCTTATACCTTTTTCCCTCCTGTTGCCTTAATGGAAATTTCTTTTTTTTTTGTGGGGTTTTTGGGGCAAATTTTATGTTGTTATGAGAGGGCAAATGGAAAGTTGATTTAGCTACAATTTCTCCCTTGACCATTTTGCTGGAAGTCAGCTAGTTGGAATTTTAACCTACCTCTGGTTTATTGCCAGTGTGCAATACAAGGGTGCTCATCTTGTCTCTTCCCTCCTACTCAAACATATGTATGTGCTGTTTTCCCTTTTCTACCAAGAATACTTGATGTCACCTCCACCTTCCAACATGGTCACAACCTGGCAAAAATTAAGTCAAGAAATGTAGCCAATATAACAAGTTAGGGTTTCTTTCTGAAACACCCAGATGTCTTGGCACACTAGTTGTGAAACTGTGTACTTTAGGCCCGGGTCAATGCACTAATTTTATTATCAGCCTTTACCTTAGAGATCTGTGACCATTAAAGTAGCTAAGCAGCCTGTTCGGGTTCCCTAGCCTCCCTTACCTTTGTCTTGCAGCAGGCAGTGACCTGGTCTTATTTGATTCACTCAGAGAAAAGCAAGTACAGCATTGTTTGAAAGACCATTGTCAGACCTGACAAATAACTGTGCTGAGCTCCTGGGTTGTGGTTTAAAACCTGCAAGAAAATCTGCCAGTCTGCCACCCCAGAAAGCAACGGTATATTGTCCAATTCTGCAAATATCCACAGTACTGAGGAAAATAGAATTCAAAATGACAATAATCTTATAACTCTAGTATTAGTAATTAGATTTTGTTTGATTTCGTGTGTTTAAGAAATGGATATGTGACTGGTATCCTAAGTAGACATCTTTGTTTGAAAAGTTTATTTGCTCCATCTAATTTACTTCTCTAGTTGCTTTATTTATTGTTTTAAATCTCTTCTTTGGGGAGTAGTCACTTCAGTGTACGAGTATGAAATTAAAGCATCACAGTGGTTAAATCATTGTATAAAAGTCATCAAGACAGAAGCAGACTGAATTGCATTTAAAAAAAATCAGTATCACCTTCCCCCAAAAGACCATTTTGAAAAGAAATAAATCTCAGGAAAGTGTAATAGTGAATCAAACACCCTAGGAAACTTCATCTTGTCACTTCTTGCATGAGATAAACATAAAATGCTTTGCAAACCTTAACATGTTTCATAAATGCTAGTTGTGTTCATTATTGTTATTACTGTTGTTGTTCAACTCTTTTTAGAGACTTGTCTGGTTCCTTCTAAGCTTTTAATATTAGTTCAGGAGAGAAGATGTGAATTGGTGGTGGGTGTGAGAAGAGAGCATCACAGAACTAGTATCTTGGAATCAGAAAGGCCTGTAGAGACGGTCTTGTCCAACATTACATGGATAAGAAATCCCCTCTACAACCTGCCTGAAAAGGCCATTTAACCTTGGCTTGAAAATCTCCAGGGTGAAGAAACCTGCTCCCTCCTCAGAAAAATCCATTTTGCTTCTGCATAGCTCTAATGATTAGGAAGTTTTTCCTTAAACCAAACCCAAGTCAGCCTTGGGTCACCCCCACTCTGCACCTCCTTTGCATTTTCTCAGGTGGTTCTGAACAAGTTGGAAGAAATCAGGAAACTGTGCTTTCTGGGTCTACTTCATATGTGTGTCATTTATGTCATATGTAAAGTGGTAACTACACCATCTATACCTTCATTCAAGTCATTGTTAGAACTGTTAGACATGTCAGTACCAAGCACAGATGCCTATAACACTCCATTGGACACAAGCTGACTGTTCTTTGCGTCTGGTCATTCAACCAGTTTCTGTAGTTCCTCTAAGCTTTCCACAAGAATAGGATGAGAGACTGTTAATAATCAATCGAGCTTAAGAGCTGTGTGACCTTGCAGGTGATTGCCTTGTGCTCCCTACCCCATCCCCAATAATTAATTGATTTGATTAGAACATATCAATTGAGGAATTTCACAAAATAGGATGTTCCATGGAAAAAAATTTATTACTCCTCAGTTCTTCCTATAATTTTTATTTCTGAGCTTTTAGAAAGATTGTTGCTTATATCCTAAGGATAAGCAGTTTAGGATGTTGCTAATAAGAATTGGGAGAGGGACAACTAGGTGGCACAGTAAATACAGCACTGGCCCTGGAGTCAGGAGGACCTGAGTTCAAATTCTACCTCACTTGACATTTGACACACACTAGTTGTGTGACCTTGGGCAAGTCACTTAACACCAGTTGCTTTGTCTTCCCCCCTCCAAAAAAAAAAAAAAAAAGAATTGGCTGAGTTGTTCTCCAAAGGAGAGAATATTTGATTTTCCCCTCATTCTTGAATCTTAATACTTAGACTGTAGTTATTTAGTACCTGGGACTATTATGTATACCAAGTGTAATGAATTTGCTAGAAAAAAGCTTACCAAATGCTTACTGCAGATCAACATATTTGCCATATATTTGTTCTTGTATTTCTGGATACAAGTTCAAATATTCTATTATTTTTAGTTTTTATTGTCACATAAATTTTTATCTTGTTATTTAAAAAGTGATTATTTTTTCTTTTATTTTAACAATATTATTTGCATATATTGAATAAACTCAGTGCAAGTTTGACTTTTATAGGGAAGGGCTGTTAGCATTCCTGTTAGCAGACTTCTCTGATTCAAATGATGCTCATCCCACTTTTTAAAAATTCTTCCCTCTGCTCCTTCTCACCTGAGTACTCTGAGTTAGAAGAAACCTGTCACCAGCTACTAATTTTTGCCTCAGAGAAGATGAGATATGTATGAAATAGAGTTGCATGATGTATCTTTCTTATTCATTATTTTGTTATATCAATTATGATTTGTCAATTAAATGCCAGTCTTAATTTTAGTGCCTTCCCTCTGAGACTACCGCCAATTTATCCTGTATATATCTCATTTTCACACAGTTGTTTACATGTTTCTCCCCTATTAAACTGTGAATTTCTTAATAGCAGTGATTGTTTTTTGCCCGTTTTTATATCCCTAGTGCTTAGCATGGTGTCTGGTACATATTTGTAAACATTCAAAAATCTTAGGTGATTGATTGATAGAATGTATAGGGGCATAAAATAATGTGTGTAAGAAGAAAAATCTATTACAGTATATCTTCCTTCCAAAGTAAGGGAAGGATTAATGTCAGGTACCTGAAATACAAATGTGATTACTTCTGTGATTTTAGTGTCAGTGCAATAGTCACAGTACTCATGGTCACTATAAATATATGCGCATAGTGCTCAATCACAAAATATAACAGACTCTCCATATAGAAGACAGAAGCAAAATGTTTATTTAAACACCAAAGAACCAAATCCCCAGACCAGTAAGCCAATTCCATCATAACAAAGAAGTTAATAAACCATAATAGCACAGAGAGTCACAGCATCCTTTAGCCTTCCCACAAACCAATACAAGACCAATATTTACTCACAAGTCTGTCTCCCTTGGAAGCATCCCCTCCTCCTAACTATCTAGCTTGCTCTGACTCCCAGTTTCCTGTAGGCTCTGCTCTTCCCTTCTGCAAACTTCTCCCACAACAGGCTCCATATGATTACATTCAGCCTATCAAGGGGCAGAGTATATTTTCAAGGCAGGGAAGGTCTTCAAATTCCCTTAGGCTTATTAAGGGGCAGGGAAGATATTCAAATTCCCATTCCCATTACAGTGATGTAGTTTAATGCATATTATATTGAATAACTCATTCTGTGTTGACCCCTGTCATATACAAAATAGAGACAGGGATTGGACTTATGTATTAATTAGTTTTAGGAATTTCCAGGTGAGGAAAGAAACTTTACCAATATAACTTAAATTCTTAGAGAGTTAGCAATGTACTGAGAGATTGTGACTTGCTGGAATGGCCCAGGGGTGTATGTATCTTAGGCCCAGGTTCTCTTGTTTTGAAGCCAGTCCCTTGTCTATTATTCAGACTGCCTTACATGCATGGGACATGCTTATGGGCTTGGCTTTAGTTTATCCATCTGTGAACTAAGCCTAGCTATTTAGTGAATGATGATTATAGAAACAGTGTCTTTTCTCATTTTTATAGTTTATAGAGGCTCTGTCTAGAAAATGTGCATTCTAATAGGATTTAATGTCATGATCTTTCAAGCTTTGATATTGTATTTGAATATTTTACAGAGGATATTGAAATGACCATTTTAACGTGACCTGAATAGTTTTTTGAATGTGCCAATAATAATCACCATCATAATGTTTCCCCTTATAAATTCCAGAGACAAATGGCATCTTGGTAGACATCCCATTTCTGCTTGCCTCATAATTACTGTTTCTGTCTCACATCTCTCTCCTACTCTGACCCATCATTTACAAAAGATACTTTTTAGGAAGAAAGGATTTTCTTAAGACTCAGGTTTGATTATGTCATCTCACTTGTTGATATGTAAACTCCAGTGGTTTCTTATTAATGCTATAGGATAACATTAAAATGCTTTGGCATTGGAAGCTTTTCATAACCTGGCCCTTAACTATCTTTTTAGTTTTCTTATATATTATTCATAAGATCCTAGATTTAGAACCAGAAGGAGCCTTAGAGGCTAAATTTAATCCCCTCATTTTACAGATGAGGAATCCAAGGCAAAGACAGGTCAGTCAGAGACTGATCTGTTAGTGCAGGTCATAAATAGGGCAGCTATTTATTTCCTCCACACAAAGGACATGCTAAACATGGAATACTCACAACTGCACAATGACAAAGATTTAAACAAGTACAGTGCCCTATAACTACTGTTACATTCTCCTAGGAAGTTGAGACTTAAAACATAAAAAATGAAACATGTTTCAGAACTGCCAAATCAACATTTCACCTCTGACCCAGCTTTGTGCTATTTCCTTTCAAAGTCTTTGTCCTCTACCAAGTCTTGCTACTCCTCCTCCTTACTACAAGTGAACTACAACTCCTGTTCCTGGTTCTTTTCCAAGAAGCACCATAGTATCCATAGGGATACCATAGTATAGTCAACACCACTTAAGGAGTCCAGGAGCTCTCAAACTCTCAAGCTCCCAGACTCACTTCTAAGACCAGAAACATTCATCTCAGGATTAATGTTCAGTCTTCTGTCTTCAGTGTTATAAATAAAGCATAGCCAGAGGTCCAGGGTTAAGCTCACCAAGTCAGGCAGCCATTTTTATTATTCCAGCTGCCGTGTACTTAGAGAGGACCATGCTGCAAGGGTGGGAAAAGGCACCTTTCCTCCTCTCCTAATTCTTGAGGGAAATCCCACAGTTATGTGATACCACATACTGCAGAAAGAGGAAGGGACAGAGAGCTAAGGTAAGTTGTCTCTTTTTAAAATGACACAGTACCCTTCCCTTGCTGCCGTCATTGGTAATCACACAGGATTTGTTATTACTCCGAATTGCCAAGACCTTCAGAGCTGAGCAGTTTCCCCAGAAATGGACTGGGAGAAGGCTTAGCACGCCACCGAATATGTTAGCTAGAGCAAACCGAGAGGGCCTGTACCTATAAGTACATATGTATAATATGTAATATTGCCTCTTTTATGGAAACATAAGCTTGATAGGGTAGAGTCTGTTTTCATTTTGCCTCTGTATCACCAGTGCTTAGCCTGGCACATAGTAGGTGCTTAACAATAAATTGATTGATCTGTTGAACATAGAGCCTTTTATTACTTGTACATTATTACTGATTATAGTTATACATCTTCTGTGGCTGTAAAAGTCTAAACAATTTGAGAGCTAGAGACATACATGAATATAAACTAACCGTGATGAAAAGAAGTTTGCGGTAAGCACAGACATAGGTATTTCTTAAGCTCATGTTGAACTCTCCTATCATTATTTAGAGCTAGTAGTTTGTATTGCTTCTCTGTACTTCTCTGAGAATTGCATTAAAGAAAGACTAAGAAATATTTTTGCTCTCTCTAGGGGAATAACCACCTCAACATCCATGTCCATTTGAGTGTTTTGTCTATACTACCCTTGTATTATTAAATACATTTTCTCCCAAATATGAAAAACCAAAAACTTTTGGGGAGAGTATGCGTCATCAAATGGATTGATCTTAATATTTCAACACATGGAAAAGATGAAATTACTCAGTTCATATTAAAATGGTCCTTTCTGATTTCCTTGTAAAATACTCAAAAGACTAAAAAAAATACTGAGTGCTTAACTGTGTATAACACTCAGCAATACATCTGTATGCTCAAGCACCTTGTAATATAATTGGGGAATGAAGGCACACACATGTAAAAAGTGAAATAGCATTAAAATGAAGTATATTTCAAGTGTTCATCTGCAAAATGAGGGAGTTGAACTGGTTGGCCTCTAGGGTCCCTTGCAGATGTAGACATATGATCTCTATGCCAAATGAAGTGTTCAAATAATAAATAATGTAAAAGTTCAGAAGAGAGAGAAATTACTATGGGCTGAAGTCGCCAGAGAAAGCAATCCTCAAGTTAGACCTTAAAGGTTAGAAAAATGAATAAAAGAGAAGTAGCCACAGTCTGTGAAAGGCATGAGCTAGAAATAAGTTATTCATGGGATCGTTGGTTTATAACTTGAGGTCATTAGGGGTCTTCTGTAACCCAAAGTCTTCATTTTCCTGATGAACCTCTGTGTAAAAGAGGTTTAGTGCTTTGCCCCAAATCACACAGGCACCACTGGGATTGGAACTCAGGTCTTCAAAATCTAAATCTAGTCTATCATCCACTATACCACCCATGCTGCCCCTGTTACACCTCACATTGAGAGGACAATGGATAGAATAACCTTCTTGGAATGAGTAATTCTTGGGAAGCAGTGGGTGATAAGCAGACTGATGCCAGTATGTGATAAACCTTGAATTGCAGGTCAAAGAATTTGTATTGTATTTTGTCTGCTGTGAAGCAGGTATGGGTGATTTTTTTGGCAACCCATTAAAATAATGGATACAGTGCTCTAGAATGATTAATCTGGCAGGAAAAAGCAAGATGGAGACTTTAAGTAGGATGCTATTTTAGCAATCTAGACATAAGATGTCTAAACTAGGCAGGGGGCAGTGGGAAGAGATCCTGCACTGTATTATCAAGGCTGCTGTTGTTTCAGAAACAAAACAACACTGTGTTATAGAAAGAATACCTAGGTGCAAGACAAAGCTATGTTGCAAACCCGGGCTCCAACCCTGGGCAAGGTCACTGACTTCTTCATTTATCATGGCACTGGCTCACGCTTGCCATTAGAAACATTATTGATATGAAGCATAACAATTGGCACTATTTGATTTGTTGTTTAATGGTGAGCAGTAAGCCAAAGAAAGCCATGATAAATGAGGAAGGAAACTTGGAAGGAGTCCAACAGTGAAGTAAGTGTAAAGGTTGTTGTTTTGTATCTTTCCAACTTGGAAAAAGCCATAAACGACCGTGTGGATTGTCTTTTGGTGAAATTAAAAACATATATGTTGGCATTTTATTGGAAATGAAGCTGTTGCTAAGGAGTCCAGGAAACTCACTGCATGCACCCTAGAAGAAATACCTTTAGGGCAAACAGCACAAAAGGTTATAAAATAAAATCAGATCAAATACTTAAACAGATTAAGTTGGTTTTTTCTAAGATGGATTATGTTGAACAGCTGTGTGTGTCAGTTGAGTTTTTACTTTAAATATGCTGAAAATCATATGGATTGAGGAAAGAAAATTTGTTGGGACTAAATGCGAATGCAGGAGTAGTTTTTAGGCTCAGTAGATGCGCGTGAATATTCAGTTTTCGTTAATTTTTGCCTCCACCTCCAACTTCCCATCTTCACCATCTTTAATGCAAATGTAATTCTGTTGAGTTTATACTGTTACCCTCTCAGCAAACAAGCAATCAAAACAAGGTTTAGAACAGTATTTGAGCTGCAAATAAGTTTAGTACAAAATGCTATTATTGTACTCCCAAAATCAACAGGGACAATTTGGACATATGAAAGGCTTAAATTACCCTTAATCAAAACCGAGAGTGATGTCCATTCTGTGGATTAAAATAAGAAAACACTCAGCTGCAGTTAAATGTAATCGATATTTAATTGTGTGATCCTGGGAAATAGGGGAGGGGTGATTGGAGTGCTGGCCAGGAAGTACATGCTGAGCCAATACAGAAAGGGAGAGAGGAGGTTCCTGCATTTTTGAGATTAACACGATGTGGGTTTGAAAGAAATGCTGAGTCTTGTTAACATGACAGACACTGACCAAAGAGGCAAAGGGGTTTGGGGGAAAATGATTTGCAGGTTTCAGTTTCTTTTTCCCAGTTTCATCTCAAAGAGGGTAGAGATTTTGTCTTTTGACATTTGAGCTAATGGTCCCAGCACCCTGTCAATGATGCCATCAGCATGTTTGTAATCAAACTCTTGCTTTTGGTGGAGAGTAGTGAAAAATGAGAGGTGAGTCATCTGAATAAATAACCAAATAAAATAGATTCCATGCTTTAATACAAGTATCTGGAAATGAGTCCTTTTATGTTATGGAAACTCTGCTTGTATTTAATTTCCTTTTAAGCTGAAGGAAGAATAAATGACAAAACCCTCTTTGACCATGCTAATGGTTCAGTTACTTCTCAGCCACCCACTGAAATGCCAGGTATTCACAAGCTAAGGAGGGAAGCTACACAAGCCAGCAGGATGATTTCTTGTCCTTTGTTCTTATTGGTGTGTACATTTTAAAATATACTCCAGCAACCAGTATTGCCTTCTCTTATGCTAAGAATGTTAAACTTGTTTGAAAGGAGAGGCAGATTACGAATGGCTTAAAATGATGAAAACAGGCATTTGTGTTTCGTTTTCTTAGGGGCAATAGGTAACCATTAAACCTTTTTGAACAGGGCAGTGACATGGTCAGACATAGCAGTTATATAGAAGATGTATTGGATAGGAAAGAGACAGAAGGCAGGTATCTCATTTGGGATGCTATTGCAACAATAAGTGATTAGAGTCAGAAGTAGGGATGTGAGTGAACGAGGGTCTAAGGTGGACAGATGCAAGAGATATTATGGAGGAAGAGTCAAGAAGACTTTACAATTCATTGAATATGAAATGTAAGGGGGAAGGGAAGAATCAGAGATAATTCTTTGATTCTGGATGAGATTCAGAACCTTAGTGACTGGAAGAATGTGCTCTCAATAGAAAAAGGGAAGTTTAGCATATGGGTAGATTTGTGACTGGGGGTGAGGGGATTGTGGGGTTGGGAGGGCAGAGTTATGAGCTATATTTTGCATACATCAACTTTTAAATATGTATTGGGATTTCTAGATGGAGACAATGTTCAGTAGGCAGTCAGTAAAAATATGGAATATTTCAGAAATTTGTTGCACACCTAAGAGAAAGCTTGTGGTTTTGAGGGGACACATAGGAGAGAAGGCAAGAGACAACTTTGGGCCATAACAGGAGGACATAGGATGAATAAATGGAAAAGCATTTATTAAAATATACCCAGCACTGTGTGATAGGCATGGGGCATACAAATCCAAAAGCAATCCCTGCTCTCCAGGAGCTTATTTTCTCTGGGTGGAAGGACATTGGTCATAGACCATTCCTGGGATGGTAAGTGGGGCCTTAGAGGGGATTAGATTGATATACCCCATCCAAGAACAATGATAGAGTTGATTCCTTGGTTCTAGAAGTCAGAGGAGGAAGTAAAGTGAAATATAACTGGAGCTTTTTTGGAATTGTGTACGTGGACTAATAGTCATTCCTCCAGGGCACATCTCTGATGTGGGTGAGCATACTGTGGAGGAGGTGGTGTGAGAGAAGCAGGATCTTCAAGGAAGTTTTGGCATTCACAACTTCAGCTCTTTGGCCCCTTCTAATTTATGTGGAGGATATCTGGGGATCTGATTCTTCCACTAGAGTAGCAATGCTAAGCCATCAACAAATAACTACTGTATAAGAAAGAATGAGAAAAATACATATAAAAGGTCCAGGAAGAAGTCATGTGAGAAATTCAAGAGGGAAGAGTTCATGTTCTTCTGGGGTGGGGAAAACTGATGAAACAGGTGCCTGCTACCCAAGTTGGGTCTTGAAGGAAGCAGGGGCAACATTCAACGAATATGTAAATACTTCAGGTCTGAGGGACAGCATGTCTTGCATAGATAGGAATTAAAGACAGAGAAGTCTGAAATACAATGAATGTAAAAGAGCATAGTGTAAGATAAATGTGGAAAGGTATTCTGGAGCATAATTATGGAGTCCCTTAAATGCCAGGATCATGTGTTTGTAGTTTATTTGGTTGACAGTAGTGAGCCACTAAAGGTTTTTATGTATAAATATCTTAGATATTAGTAGAACTTTAGGCAGGGTTACTCAAGGGAGCAGTATGTTGGATAAATTGAGAGAGCTAGACCATAGTCTGGGATACTAATTAGGGGGCTATTTAAAGAGACTAGGTAAGATCAGGCAAGAGCCTGAACAAGGGTGGTTATAGTTGCAGCTGAGGAGAGTATGGATGTGAAAGATTGTGGAGGCAGACTTGGCAACTGATGATTCTAAGCAGGACTTTTTTTTCCTTTAAGATTTGAAGCGGAAGGAATGGAACTCTCATTCCTCTTCCTTGTCTCTGCCACTCATTTGCTATGTTTATAATCATTCATGCAGCACTTGAATGAAATCCGAAAGAATAGTTCTTACACAAGGAACACATGCAGATTCTTTTCTAGAAGCAATTGCTCACATTCCTTGATTTGGTTATATTTGGGATTTGAGAATAGGTCCTTTTTACATAGAGATATTTTATGGCTTGAAAGAGTCCTCTCTGAGCAGTTTAATTCCCAAGATTAGTCCATTCTCCAAATGTATCACAGAATTGCTGAATTTGAGTGTTTTAGAGGACCTCAGTGACCCTCTAGTCCAATCCATACATGAAAGCAATCTAGTTTAAAAAAAATACCAGGCAAATAGTTGTCTAGTCTCTGTTTTTCAAGTAGTTTCAAAGATTTAAAGTCAGAGGCTTTGAAAGTATAGAATTTATGATTTTGTAATTCCCTCTTAATTTATTTTGTCAGAACCTGAAGGTCAATGACATACTGAATTTGGTTAATTCTGTACACCTTATATCTTGATAATCATAGCTCAGGACAGCTTTTGACACTAATTTTATTTAGCTCTATGAATGGAAACCATGGCCTGAATAATAAACCTTCCCTCTTTTTTGCTTTAATGCCCAATTTAGAAAATTGTCTGAAAAGGAAATAATTAGAATTGTGGAGATTAAAGGTCCTATTCAGCTTCTTGTTGTTTTGATGAAAATAACCCTCGTATATGGGGGTGTTTAGGGGAAGGACAATAAGAAGAGAGTTTTGAGTCATTGGCTCTTCCATTCTAATTAGCAGCTATTTTCACTATCTGGCATTGTTCTGTTTTTCTCCTGAGTCTTTAATGGTGAATTTGTTCCTTATCATCACCCCAGTAACTTTCATATTCCTCATTCTTTTGAGGGTCTATCACATGGGGAGACAGAAAGTACACTGGATGAGGAACCTAGAGTCTTGGATAATAGTTTTCTCTCTGCTACACATTGTGTAGCAATGTTACTGTCATCATCTCCTCCTCTATAAAATGGAAATGATAATTAATCTACCTTACCTGCTTCACGGGGTGAGAGGCAATTGAAATGACTTATGTGAAGGTGCTTTGGAATCTATAAAGCATTATACAAAAGTCATTGTTAAAATTATTTTGCAGAAATTATGTGAGATTCATTTTTTATCATGCTTTTTTGGTAGGTGTTTGACTAGATGACATATGAGAGAGCTCCCAGTTCTGCAGTCTTAGGATTTTGAGCCATTTTTTGCTTAATTTATTGTGATTTGATATACGAATGGTAAATCTCCAGATAGGTGGGCTATTACAAGTGAAGGCAGCTTCTTGTCTCTGTATCTGAGTACAGCATCCTCTAGAAGTGACAAAATAGGTCAAACAATTCCAAAAGTGGATCTTCTATTTGGAGAAGAGGAAAAGGAAGGTAGAAACACCACGCTGGTTTTAGTACAAAGAGTTGTTGACAGCTTGGAGTATGTCTCATGATATTCCAGGGTGTAAGGTGTGCTTCACGCTTGCTGGTGCAGATAGCAGGCATCTGCTATTGGTTCCCTTGCTGCCAGACACTATTTCAAGAGGATGCTTCAGCTTTGCAAACTCACATATTTATCTTTCTGTTTTTTTCTTTGGATTAACTAAAATAGCCTTTGGTTGATCCAAACAGACCTCAACACTATCATTTCTCCATGTTAAGGACTATGGTGTATTGCATTTGCTCATCTGTAAAATAGTAAGAATAAAAATACTTTAAATTCACAGGATTGTGAGGATCAGAGTGAGATAATGTCTGGAAGGTTCATTAAAGTACCATTTATAAAAATGTGAGCTGTGAAAATGATGGTTGATGATCATGGTGTGACCTTATGTCCAACGAATGTGAGTGACAAGGTCTAATATCTCAAAAGATTATTTAGCTCCCAATTCAAAAAGAAATAAGAAAGGAGAGTACAAAGGGAAGGAAGATTGTATGGTTTGTGTATGTGGTTTTTTGTGGGGGGGGGCATGGAGAAGATTTGCAGGGAATCTGTGATTTCCAACAAACACTACTAATGCAGATTGGTCAGAATCTGCTTTGTAACTTATATCTAGTCTAAGCTGCCTGGGGGTACTGAGAGGCCCATAGAATCATATGTCCAGTCTATATCAGATGCAAACCTTCTACATCCATGACGAAAGCTGGGGATAGAGGAGCTCAAGAAAGTCCCACTTTTTTTCTGAATCATTTGGGCATGTGATTTTAAAAAAATCATTACAGTTATTTTTAGTTCCTTTCAAAATAGCAACAAAATTAAAACCAGAAGCTCAGAGCCTGGATTGGGAGGGTTGGGGCCTTGTCAGAGGGGAGTTCAGGCCTTAGGGGGTGGGTACCAGTCCAGTCCACTCAACTTGTCTCAAAAGGCTTTCTTCCTGATGGGTGAAGGCTCCAATTGCAGCCTCAGATAATTCAAGGTACATAAAAGGTTAAGAAAATCTATCTGTGTTACATGATGTCTGTAAATCCAGTCTGACATCATCATTTTGTTTTCTAAATGGTATTCAGTGATGAGAGGGAATCAACAGTAATGCTTTCTTTCAGAGCAACTATTAAATAAAAGAAAAAACAATATGGTATCTCAAATATGGCAAATTATTCTGTTGGATTTTATATTACAATTAGGAAATAATCTTTATCTGGAGCAACCATGATCTCATTTTTCTTGGAGCAAATGTGGAAGAATGTGAGATCATAATGTTTCATACATTTATGAGCCTTCAAGATGAAACTGTGCAGTAGGTTGGTGAACTGCACTGTGGTGGAGCTGTCCACGGTACTTTTGAGTGTAATCCCTTCTGCATTGACAGCAATGATCCCTTGCACTTTCTTCTGGCTCTGAATTCGTTTTAGGGTTTTTTTTTTTCTGTCTCAGCCATCCTTCTGACACAACAGAGGTGGAAGCACCCAAGCCCTGGGCAAGTGATTTTGCTTACTCATCCATTTGCTCCATTAGCTTCTGTTGGTGGTTGGATTTCCTTACACATAGCTACCATTGAGGAGAAAGTTGTCTACAAGATAATGTGGGACACCACAAATCCAGCATGATGATTGATGGAGGGAGGGGTCAGGGGACTAGCCCCCATTATTGGATGATACATTTAAAATTACAGTCTAGTAACCAGTATACCAACATATCCTCATCTGCTGAGAATGTCAGCAAAGTAGGATTGGATAATTTCAGGCTATCCTGAAAAGAAGAGAAGTTATTTGTCAGCATAGAACTAATTGACCTGCTTGATCCAAAACTACATATTTCTCTGTGGTCTGGGCCTTAGATGCTTATTTGTGAAATACAGAGTGCTGGCCTGTCATTATATCACACTTCTCTGATGTCTGAGGATGAATGCAGAATTTGTTTAGCAACACATTAGAAATTCTAAGAGTTAAAAAGCCTCAAAAAACTTGACAAATTTACTATAGGCCTTTCAGAAAAGTGTAAGTGAATCATCTTTAGGATTATAAATGATAGCTCTGGTTTGCACTTAAAAGGCGATTTTGCACTTTACTTCACTTGATTATATTGGATTATATTAAGGAAATCACAAATCCATACTCCATTGGAGTGGATGGCTCGCATAGCAAGAGTATTTTGCCTTTGCTCCCCTGCTAAAGTCATCTCTCTTTCTGGCTTACTTATATGGCCTAGAGGTCTTCAGTCTATACCCTCTATTCCTCTTATCCTTTTGTATTTTTAAAAAATGCCTTTTTCCATCTCTTCTTTTCTTTTAAATTCCAAATTAATCTTCCCCTTTTGTCAGAATTCTGTATGTCAGATATCTCCTGCAATTATGTACCCTGTTTGCCCCATGTTAATCTGCACTCATTACTACAACCAAAACTAGTGCCTGGGGACAATGAAAGGAGAGCCTCTTACCCCCTCCCTTTTTCCTACTCTCCCTTGCATCTGTAGCATGAACAGTGACTGCCTGAGAAGGGAGGAGAAAACATTCCACATAATTTGCATGATGGTCTGTAATTTGAATTTATGCTACTTTGGATCTCATTTAATAATAAATGCTTGTTGGATTGTATGTATCTTATATTTTTCCATCTAGAAGATACATTCTTTGAGGGCAAGGAGTCTATTTTTCTGCTTAGAAACTGGAGAACTCAGTTGTAAAGTTATATTGTACAGTTTTCCCTCCAGTGCAAGATTCTTCTCTATATCTTCCCTCATAAATACTTATCTGGACTCTGCCTGAGTTCACCTGGCCATCTTGGAATGCTCTGATCTCTTCAATTTTTTTCCCCTATGTAGCCTAGGATAATGCTGAGAATTCAAAGACAGAGAGACAATTAGATGCTGCTGACTGACTGAATCTTGCCCCCTCCAGCTTCCCCTTTAGCTCTTCCTGCCTTTTTTTCATCTATACCATGTTCCCTTTGGACCCCTATTTCATTGTTCCCATTTTCACCCTTTCTCTTTAGCTGCCACCTGTATCTCCTTTGCTGTCCTTTCCTTCACAGTCAGTTTTCTTTATCTTCCCTCCCCTCAACTTCCTACTTCCTCCCTGAACCCTTTTCTCTCTTATTACAGTTCATTCTCTTCTTTTTTCCCCCCATTCATCTCCGTATCTATGTTTTCCTTTTTTTGTATTACCCATTACTTTGGGGAAAATAGGACATATAGGAAGTGGGAGGGTTTTGGAGGGGAAATGAGTAGCCTTGTCTAAATCATATATGCTTCAAGGTATATGTAGATTCCCTGTCAAAGTGTACAGTATAGTCTTATCCACTCTGTGGGATGCTCAATTAATATTACTTCATGGTAATGAGATTACATTGTACCTGTAATGTATGGTAAATTGTTTTGAAAAATGAGCTTGCTATTTAAATTCTCCTTCCTTTCCCAATCTTGTATAGCCCTAAAAAGAGAAATATCACAGCCCAAGAAAACTAAGACATCTTCCTCAGATATTCATTTAAAGTGAAATAATATGTCAGCAGAAAATTTACACCTTCTGCAAAATCAGGTTTCCACACTGACTTCCTGACAAATTGACTGCCTTTGCACCAAACTCAACCTTGTGACATCTATCTTTGGTATAGGAATTGGAGCAGGTATGTATACAGTATTATGTGATGTTTCTCTGTGTATTTTACTTCCTCTCATGCCATTGCAGCTGGATGGCTTTATTTGTGAGTTAATTGGGCCATTTGGATTCCCATTCTGACTTGGGACAATTCTATCAGTTTTCCATTTTAAAAAGAAGCACGTTGGCTTCTCTTTAGGCTGGATGCTAAAAGACACAGAACCTGAAAGGTTGGAGATGTGGCAGACCGAGATTATTTCTCTCTTGTTTTCTTCTTGGTGATTATCCAGGCTCTTTATTTTCATCTAAATCTCTCTCTCTTGTAGTGAGTTAGATGTTTAAGGAATTATTTACTTTTTCAGTGCATCAGCCTGTCATCGATGCAATACTGCAGTTTAAAAAAAATTGATATGTTTTGATTTGACAGACATTACACTCCTTGAAGAAGTTAATTTATAGGTTTTTAATAGAAAAAAAGATGTCTTTTAGTTTTTTACAATTTGGTCCTACCACTGACCTTCCTTACTGACCAGCATTTTGTTGCCTCTTTGTTTATTCTATCTATATTGTTATAGATATTGTATATGCTATTCTTTTGGCTTTGCTTTCTTCACTCTGCCATCACTTCCTGCAAACTTTCCTGTATTTCTAATAATTCTTCATATTGATCATTCTTGTTAGCCCAATAACATGCCATTAAATGTCATTACCATTATTTTTCAGCCCTTCCTTAATTGTTCAGTACAAATCTGTTTCC
>CM053599.1:139737716-139754368 GCA_028646575.1 Pseudocheirus occidentalis | reverse complement strand
GTGCTGGAGGCTGTAGAACCGCTGCTCACTGGCTGTGGTTAGGTTCAGCTCAGCTCAGCCCAGCTCCTTCCCACCATCCCAGGCCTGGCCACGGTCTCGGCTTCAGGCTGTTCCAGCCTCTGCTCCGGCAGCCAAGCTGAGCCCCTGCTGCTGAGCTGCCTTCAGCGAGAGATGTGATCTGTGTATTTTTGTGAGTCTGAGAGTCCTAGACTTTCCTAGACTTTGTCTGGGCTCATATTTTCTGGGTGTTTAGGGTGGTGGTGTGGGAGCTGCAGGACCTTGCTGCTTCTATGCCTCCATCTTGGTTCTGCCCATTGTGTGTATAGGTTGATGAGTATGGGGTGGCACTTTAGGTTTCTTTTAATTTGCATTAATCTGATTATTAGTAATTTTTAACATTTTTACATGTTTATGGAAGTTTGTTCTTTTTTTGAGAACTCTTAATAGACTTTGACCACTTGTTTATTAAGGAATAAGTCAAGCATATATTTCTATCATTTCCCTCTGGATTTTGTGTGTCATACTCTTATCAGAGAAATCAATACAAAGAATTTTCCCAATCCAAAGTTCTTCTCATCTTAGTTGCCTTTTTATTTGTGTAAAAACTTTTATTTGTTGTGTAAATGGTATGTTTTCTCTTATGATCTCTTTTATCCCCTGTGATGAATTTCCCTTCATCCATAATTTAAAAACTATAACCTTTCTCTTCTAATTTTTAAATGGTAGTATATTTATGTTTAGATTATTTATCTTTTCTTTCTTTTAAAACTTACTGTGGTATATGGTACTGATGTTGACCTAAACCTACAGACTGCTTTCTAATTTTCTTAAGAATTTTTTACATAGAAGATGGTACTTGAACTGAACTTTAACTGAAATTAAGGCATCCAAGAGGTAGAGGTGAGGAAGAGGTTCCTTCCAGATGTGAGGAGCATCTACTTTAAAAGCATAGGGGTGCAAGATAGATCATAGGGAACTTCTAGAGTTTATTAAAGAAGAATGGCATTGTCAAATCTGCTTTAGGAAAATTACTTTGGCAGTCATGATGGGGACATGTTGGAGTGGGAGGACTTGAGACAAGTAGGTCAATCTGACAATTGTACAAGCAAGAGATGACAGGGGACTGAACTAGAATTAAGGCTCTATGTAAGTGGGAAATTGTGTAAGGATGTGAGAGATGTTGTAGAGGTAGAAATGACAAGATTTGGCAACTGTTTGTATATGTGGGGTAAAAAAGAGTCATTCAAATAAGAACCAAGATTGGTTTCTTGAGTGAATGAAAGGGATGATGGTTGTGCCCTGCACAGAAATAGAGAGGTTTGAGAGAAGGATGGATCTGAGAGAAAATTAATGAGTTCTGTTTTGGACCTGTTGAGCTTGAAAAGCTTACAAGACGTCTAATTGAAACATCTAACAGGCACTTTGTGAGGCAGGACTGGAGCCCAGGAGAGAGAACCGGAATATATAATATATTCATGTAGGAGTCATCAGTCTAATTAAATCATGTAAACTGTTGAGAGAGAGAGAATGTGTAGAGTGCAGCAAACTGTTACAACAAAGATCAAAATTAATACAGAACTATAAGAAAGAAAAATGCTTGAGAGAAGACCTGCTGTTCATTTAAACAAACCTCCTACCAGCCCATTTAAATGGGCTGTTGAAAAGCTTTATGGTGTTGTGACCTCTGAGTCTTTCCTCTGACACAAATGATCCTGGGCACCTTCTCACCTTGTCCCAGGAAACTCTCTAAGACTATAAGTTGCTGAGCAATTGCTGATCTGTATAGATGAGAGGAGTTTTCTTACTGGAAGTTTATTGTACCTATGAAATC
The DNA here is from genome assembly GCA_028646575.1 of Pseudocheirus occidentalis. Lineage (NCBI taxonomy): Eukaryota > Metazoa > Chordata > Mammalia > Diprotodontia > Pseudocheiridae > Pseudocheirus > Pseudocheirus occidentalis. The sequence goes on along the minus strand of CM053599.1, from coordinate 139,752,537 downwards.
ATAGGTTCTAAGAGAAGTAAAAAATCAATGCCTACAAATGGATGGAGAAATAGACATTGATACATATTAGGACTTTTAAAAAATAAAGTTTAACCAATGTAAATCAACTACTGTAGCAAGGAGACAAAAACATTGTAAGAACTTCTTCAGCCAAAAATCAGTATCTTTTAGAAATAAAGTGTTTTATTATGAGCTCTAAAATGAGCAAATATGAACACTTTGTCATACAAAGAAGAACAGAAAAGGAGATTGTATATGAAACTGAGAATTTTTTATACAGTTTTAAAAAATGTGTATTAAATGAAACAATACGATTCTTATTTGTATCTACTTTAAAACTTCCTTCAGCTTTCTTCTGTATGTTTTAAAATATTTGTTAACATTATGCTATTTTCTTTCTTTTCTAACCTACCATCACTTTCTGCCAGTTCATGTACCTCCATCTCCCAAATAGAAACCCTCTCTTGAAATAAGTGACTATATTCAAGCAAAAGAGATCAATGTATTGACAATTTCTGAAAATGTATGTCTAATTCTGTCCCTTTTGCCCATCAATTTTCTTCCAACATGTAGAAAGCATTCTTCATCATCTGTCTTCTAAAATCATGATTGATTACTGCATTGATCAGAACAATTTTTCAAATCTTTCAAAGTTGCCTTCAGTGTATAAACTGTTTTGTTTTCTTCCTTCTCCATTAATACATACAAGTCTTTCCAAGTTTTTCTGCATTTGAGATACTCATCCTTTGTAAGAATATTCCATTATTTTATATACTGTAAGTTGTTCATCTATTCCCCAGTTGATGGGCAAATATTTTTTAATAGTTCTTAGCCACAACAGAAAGTACTATAATAAATGCATACATAGTGGTCCTTTTCCTTTTCCTTTGATATCTCTGGTATATATATATATAAACCACTACTATATATATATATATAGTGTACTAATTAACATTACATATATATATATATATAGTAGTGGTTTCATTGTATGAAAAGGTGTACACAGTTTAGTGGCTTTTTGAGTATGAATGCAAATTAGTTTCCAAAATAGATGGTCATTTTGTGCATGCCTGGTGGGGCAACAATACCGCTATGTTAGTATCTTGTCCTTTCACAACCTGCCCAACTTATTTTCCTTTTTTTTGTAATCTTTGCCAGTCTGATAGGTGTGAAATAGGGCCTGTTATCTTAATTTGCATTTATTTTAGTAGTTCTTACCTTTCTTTTTTTGAAAATTGTCTATAAGTATCCTTTAACTTTCTATTGGGCAGTAATGCTTCTTATAATTTATAGCTTGCTCTTATATTGTGTTCTAGATATGAGACCATTGTAAGAAATTTGCTGTGAAAATTTTTCCCTTGTTAATTGTTTCTCTTATTCTAACTGTTTGTTTTTGCTTGTTTAGAAGCTTTTCAATTTTATGTAATTGAAATTGTTCATGGTATCTGTCTTCTTTGATTATCTTTGTCCCTTATTTAGTTAAGAATTATTTCCTCATCTATACTTCTAAAAGTTATTTCCTTTACCTCTCAATTTTAAAATATTTTTATCATATTTTATGATAAATCTATTTTTATCAATATTTTATCATATTTTAATGATATTATCTTTAATATTTAGATCATGTTTTCATTTGGTGTTAATTGTGATATATTTGTGAAATGTTGACCTAAATCTAATTTTTGCTTCACTGTTTTTCGAATTTCTGAGCTGTTTTTGTTGACTAGTGTTGTTACCCAGATAGTTGGTATTCTTGTTTTTTGGTTTTTTTTTTAAAACAGTATGCATCAAGATTTTAATTGCTTCTGGGTCTTGTTTACCTAATCTTCTCTATTTTCTAAAGTAGTACTAAATTGTTTTAAAGATTACTGTTTTCTGGTATAGTTTCAGATCTAGTACTGCTAAGCTCCCTTTATACCTACTTTTTTCCCATTATTTCCCTTGAACAAATAATTACTCTCCTCACCAGTTAAGGAGATATCTGAGAATGGTATGAATTTAAAATAGAAAGGTGTCTATAAAATCTTATGGGAGAGGATAATGGAAGATTATGAACACTATTGTTTCATAAAATAGATGCAGTGAAACAGCAGAAAGTTTTAAGGAGTTTGATGACTATCTCATTAAAACAAAGTCATCCTAAGGCTTTTAAGGATGAAACTGAAAGGAGGAAAACAAACTGAAAAAAATGTAGAAAAGATTTAAAGATTTTTGTAACAATGTGTTTTCAAAATCCATGACAGTGGAACCTCTGCATTTAGATTCTAACCTCACAGTCACAGGTGGGCTTCATACAGGAGTGGAAATAACACTAAAGAAAACAAATAGGAGCTGATCCAGGATAAAATACATTTAGGACATCTGTGCTAGAGAAAACATATATGTGAAGTCAAGGAAGGCTGAATTTTCAAGGTACCTGAGGGACGAGAGGATTCCAAAGATAAGGAGGAAGCATCAGGCCTTATTAATATAGATTTAAAAGGTGACAGAGGATGCCATTTTCTACAAACCTTTTCTTAGCCCTACAAAATGACTTGTATGAGACTAACGTATGCATGCATCAAGGACATCTTTGATAAAGCTACAAAAAACAAGCCAGGAGGCTTTCAACAATTATCTTTGCAGCTGTAGGCATGTTTACACTCTTACAATTCAGTGAAAGGAATAGAAGATAAAAATTTCCAGTGTGTTTATTGAACATAAAAACCACTTTATCTGGTAGAGCAAAACACCACTTTAAAGGATTTTTATTAACAAGGGATGTTCCATGCTTGTCAGAAACATGCAACAGAAATGTTATTCTCCAATCGTTAATATCAAAGAAGTCATAAAGAAAGGAAAAGAAAATTCTCCAAAGGTCTTTGCTTCCATCATGAGAGGCCTTTCTGATCCCCTAACCCCTACTTTCTAGTGCCTCTTTCTCCAAATTATCTTGTGTTTGTGTTGTATATATTTTGTATAGATGTATATATTTACATCAAATAATCATAAATTTAGAGTCAATAAGGACCTTAAAGGCTACCTTGATCAATCTCTCATTTTATAGACGATGACCTTAGTCCAAGAAAGGTTAAGTGACTTGCCCAAGGTCACAGTGCTAATAAATCTCTGAGGTTTTCATTTGAACTCAGGTGTTCCTGACTCTAAGCCAGAACTGTCTAAAGACTGTAAACTCCTTTAGGCCAAGGGTTTTTTTTTTAACTTTTGTCTTTGTATCCCTAGCACTTATGATAACGCATAGCACGTAGTAAGTGCTTAATGAATTCTTGTTTATTAATTGACTGATCATGCAGTATATTTCTTGCATTCAGCAAATCATTGGATTTTTCATTCTAATCCATTTTGCTGCCCTCTTCTATTTAATAGACAAGTTAATCTCATTTCCTTTCATACTTATGATGAACAATTCTAACAGGCTTGTTTTTCAGTCAGATTAATTTCTCATAGTTCTCTTTCTCCTAAAAAATATCAACACTGGTTATATGAAGTATATAACAGTGGCGATCAGATGCCATTCTTTTCCCTTCTCTCCAAACCCAGATCCAAATCATTTGACTTTAAGTTTCATTCCCATTTATGTATTTATTTTGTATTCAGCTCATCTTTGTTTTTCCTGAGGTAATTTTCTCCTTTTTGTAACCTTTAGATTCAAATATCTATTCTTCCCTTCCCTTTTCTAGCTCAGTATCCTGCATACTTTATTTTAGTAATGTTATTATATATTTTAAAATATTTCTTTGATATGTCAAAGTTCATGAAATCCCTTTACCTACCTAATTGGTCTTTTTGTTTCCAGTTTCTCTTTCTCTAACATATCCTCCACACAACCAATATATATGGCATAAATCTGGCCATGTAATTCCCCTACTCAAAAAGTTTTAATGGCTCCCTCTTATATCTAGATAAATTTAAAAAAAAACCACAACCTGTGTTTGATGTTAAAAAGCCCTTTATAACATATCTCCAACCTACCTTTCCATGCTTATTACACATTACTCCCTTTCATGCATTATTACAATTTAGCCAAATGGGCTAAATTGTGTCACTCAGATGTGACATTATATTCAATGTCCCATTTTAATGTCGTTGAACAGACTGTTGGCCATAGTTGAAAAGCATTCTCTTCTTATATCTCCCTCTTAGGATCTTGCTCTTTCTCCCTTGAAAACCGAAGTCAAGCACTACCTCTTACATGAAGCCTTTTCTGATGTTTCTTCTATTAGCACCACCTCCGCAAATAATTATTTTTATTACTTTGTACATATTTTGTATAGATATTGTCCTCTAATAGAACATACGCTCCTTGAGAGCAGTGACTGTCCATTTTTTGTCTTTGTATCACCGGGATATGATATGACTTGGATATGATAGTGTGAGTAGAGAGAAGTTTAAAGTGATGATGAGCTAGAATGGACAAGATTTGTTGACTTATTAGATTTGTTGTTATTGTTCAGTCGTTTCAGTCCTCTTGGCATGGATACCAGAATGGTTTGCCATTTCCTTCTCCAGCTCGTTTTCCTAGGAGGAAACTGAGGTAAACAGGGCTAAGTGATTTGCCCAGAGTCACACAGCTAGTAAGTGTCTGAGGCTGAATTTGAATTTAAGTCTTTCAGAATCCAGGGCTGGCACCCTATTCACTGTACCACCTAGCAACCTGACTTACTAGATTTGAGGTACGAAGAAGAGTGAAGAATGAAAGATGACCCTAAATGTTGCAAAAATGGGTGACTATAAGGATAATATTACCCTTGGGAGAAATAGGGAAATTAGGAAGAGGGCTATGTTTGGGGGAAAAGGCAAGGAGTTCTTTTATGGACATTTTGAGTCTGACAGGAATTAATGCCCAGTGCTCTCTCAAACCATATCACATTGTCAACTGCCTACTAATAAAGCTGTCTCTGTCATCTTCTTAACTCCCTTTTGTGCCCCTCTTTCCCCCGCCCTGCTTTCCTCTAGGGAAACTTTCAGTGACAACCTTGAAAGTTCTGTTCTCACTGTTCAGTTTTAAGTTCAGTTTAAGTTTGAGCATTAAGTTTAAATTTCAGTAGGCTTGGAGGTGTCATTTCTAGTATAAAACTATAAACATATCAATTTGAAACCTAATTCTTTCAGCTCTATTGTCATGCTTAGGGAGAACCTCGTGAAAAGAACATTTTAGAATTTTTTTATGTCTTTATTTCTGAATTTAATAGTAAGAAGATATTCTAATATATCATGTTATTAATTATATGGCCATTATATTTTATCTACCATTTAATGTCGATATGATCCTCCATGTTTCAGTTTTAGTTTTTTCTTTTTTTTACTCTCCCTCAACCAATATTCTTTTTTCCTCGCTAGGTAACCTCTGGATTAAAATTCCTTCTTGGTCTTTATCTCCCATTTCTTATTCCATAAGAAGGGATCACTTATAACCAAGAAAATTTGTAAAGTTTCTTTCCCTTCTTTCATTTGTTTTCAGACAGTGAAGACTTCACTATGAGGTCTTCAGATTCAGATTGGAAAAAAACCAAAACAGTAGACATTATTCTTAATTACCACATAGCATATTTAATACATTTTGTGTTATTTAATGGTGCTTTTGGTTTGATCTTCTATTGTTAGGAAGAGTAAGATTGTATTTTTTTACCCTGAAAAGACCAGAGAAAGCAATTTTCATATTCTATTCCACTCTATAGGAAATCCCTATAAATATTTTCCTAGTTTTGATTGGAAGGAGTTGGCTCTGTACAAGGGATTCCCCATAAGACTTCTTGGCAACTACCTTTATACATTTTTAGAAAATAAGTTGCTAACTAATGCTTCTTTTGAAAAATACCTGGAATCTTTTGGCTTTTCCTTTCCTAGCTTTTCCTTCATGGAGAACTAGTGTTTGTCTGAGTTTTAAAACTTGATACTTTTGGGACAAATTCAGGAAAAAGAAGAACTGAACCAACCACAGAACTGCCTTTTTTTTTTCTTCCTTGTTGATACTCAAGTTTGAAAGACATGGCAAGGGAGAAGAAAGTTGTCTATAAATAATGTATAGTAGACATTGAAGAATTACATGGCAGGAAGATCACACCGTTCTACAGTCTAATGAGCACAAACACACATCCAATATATGCCATACCTTCACACAGATAAATAAATACATATATATTGAGATGTGTGTGTGCGCGCATGCATGTGTGTGTTTATGTATGTATTTAGGGATAGGGATTAGATCTCTGATTTCAATAGTATAAGGAATGATTGATGTCATTTCCTGATGTCAGTGACATTGACATTGGCTATAATTAATTTTATGCAGAAGTTAAAGGAATATAAACTAATTTCTACAACAAGAAACCAGAATAGCCCCTTTTTCTTTTTTTTCATTGTATTCAATTTTTTAAAATTCTTTTTTGGAGAGGGAAAGGCAAGGCAGTTGGGGTTAACTGATTTGTTCAAGGTCATACAGCTAATGTGCCAAGTGTCTGAGGTCTGATTTGAACTTAGGTCCTCCATGGCTGGTGCTCTGTTTTTTGTACCACATAGCTGCCTCTAGGCAACACTTTAGTTAACGATATTTGAAGGCAGAGAAAAGATACATATTAGATGTGAGCCAATTCCAACATGTAACCCACAAAGAACTTTGAAAAAGAACAGGAGTAAAGAATGTCATAACATAATTGTGTGCAAGAAAGAGAAGATGGGTTGTTCACATAGTGGGAGTGTGGTATGATAGGGGAATAGCTGGAGTGCTCTACAGGCCCTATCATGATTTTGGGAAGCAAGGAGGAAAACTTTCTGTACATTGGGTGGCAAATTTTTGTGAGGACAGCTTGTAATCTACATCATTCTAGGCAACTTCTGATGTTATGAGGTTACAGATCTATTACATAGAAGGAATTCCCAGATGAGGAAGCTTCTCTCTCTGACACATACATAGCACACATGCTCTCTTGCTTGCTCGTTCTCGCTCTCGCTCTTGCTCTCTCTCTCTCTCTCTCTCTCTCTCTCTCTCTCTCGCTCTCTCTCTCCCCCCCCCCTCTTTCTTTCCCTCTCCCTTCTTTTTCTCCCTCTCTCCCTCTCCCCAGTCCATGGTAGCATTGTCTCAGCCTAAAGATATGCAGGTCCAGCTCAAATAGACTTCCCCAACAATTCCTTTTATGTTCTGGGTACTGCCCATTTATGTTGAAGGGGCTTATAATCAGGAGGAAGATGAAGCTATCGTAAGCAGGAAGGTCACAAATGGACCATTGTAGATGGCATTGATTCCATCCCGGACTAGAAGAGAGTTTGGCACAAATCACCCTCCAGGACTATTGGCTGAGAATAGGAACCAAGAATACGCTCCAGACTTATGCCAGTTAGGAAGAGAGATGGTGAAATAATTTGTCATCTCCCTTTATCTTCCCTCCTTTTTCATTAAAAGAAAGGTTTAATTTCTCCAGTGTTAACCTTTTTGTTTTCTGTTCCCCATGTTTCCATTCTTTCTGTTTGAAAAGGGTAGCAGAAGATACAGGAACCAAGTTCTTTCCCTAAATGTTCACTTTTTAACTTCTAATATTATGCTAAAATGTACTGGTCAGCAAAACTCTTAAGTGGTATTATATTTTACTTCACATGTAGCTACGTAGATATGGTGAGAGAGGGAATTCCCTGTTTGGGCATGTGGAGAGACATTTTATTCACCTTAGTGGGACTGGGTTTTTTCTTAAAGGAAAAAAAAGTAGAAAGAGTGATATTAGATCTTCATAACTCTAATAAAACATCTAGAACAAAATAGAGACCTGTTTTCTTTTTTCTTTTTGAGAAATCATGAGCTTTGAAAGTTTTCAGACTGCTTATAGCAATGGTTCTCAACCTTCCTAATGCTGCGGCCCTTTAATACAGTTCCTCATGTTGTGGTGGCCCCCAACCATAAAATTATTTTCATTGCTTCTTCATAACTGCAATTTTGCTACTGCTATGAATCTATCTGATATGCAGGATGTATTTTAATTGTTACAAATTGAACATAACCCACAGGTCGAGGACCACTGGCTTATAGTCTGAGAGGCTTAGGTGGTTTGTCGTTTTCATTGGTTTACTAAGGTACTTCAAAGGTAGCTAAACTTTGGAGGAGGATACATATTGGGTGGGATGCAGGAAGGGGAAGAGAAGGTAGATGGATTTTGTATACTATGCATTTACTATAGAGTATTTATATATGCACACACATAGATACATATTCACACACACAAATATATGTATGTAGGTCACAACTAATGTTCATTAATAGGCTAGAAGAGGGTTCTTGTGAGTGAGTCATAGATGTAGAATCAACCAGACTTGGCAACAGATTCAGTATATAGGGGCTGGTGAAAATAAGGAGTTGAGGATGACTTGGAAGTTGCAAACATGGATGAAAGTAAGAATGGAATAAGGAAGCTCAGAGTAAGGATTTTTTTTGTGTGTGGGAGGTGTGTAGACATAACGAGTTCTGTTTGGGCATACTGAGTTCGAACTGACTACAGGACACTTAGTTTGAAATGCCTAATAGGCAACTGGTAGTGTGGGACTGGAGCTCAAGCAAGATAGGGTAGGGGTGTATTGATAGCTCTGTAAGTCATGTATGTAGAGATTGTAATTGAAGCCGTGGGAACTGATAAGATATCTGAGCAAATGTAGAGAGAGGAGAGGGCCTAGGACGTGGCCCTGGGGTAGACCTACAGGGGATGATATATGGATGATGGTCTAGCAAAGGAGATTGAGAAGGAGGGATCAGATAGGTAGGAGGAGAAGTAATTGGCATCAATAAAACCCAGAGAGGAGAAAATATTCAAGAGTATATTATCTGCTATTTAGTAGTCATTTACCAGAACTGCAAAAAAAAAATACCTATTTGAGATATGAATGTGATACTTATTTGATGACTACATCTATCCTCATTTATCCATTAAATTAAAACTATCCTTTTCTTAAGATAGTGGGGTGTGTAGTGATTTTCTTAAATATTGACCAATACTGAATATGTCATGTTAGCTGACAGCCCTTCAGGCTAATGCTGGGGTTAGTCTGTGTGTAACATTAACAATGTTTTTTTTTTGTTTATTTGGTTTGTTTTTTTTTTTGCTGCCTGAATTGAATTAACACTATGAGTAAAATACTTTAGTTTATAATACTACCCAATCTAGCAGCTACATTTTACCTATATCTATGCACACTGCCATGTACATTCTTCTTCATGGCTATGGTACAATCTGCCAATGACTCCTCCATCCTGATGGAGTTAGCCTAGGAATCTGAACCCAAGAGTATTATGAAGAATGATGCTGTAAAAACCATCGTACCTGTTTCTACCTGATCTCTAGAGCCACTGAGGGTAAAAATCACTGTGTAGAGAGGGCCTGCCTTTTACATCATCACCAGCAACATCTCTGGACCTACTACCACCAGTAGACAGATGGACCTAGGAGCCCTGGCAATTGCTCCATCCTCTAATCCTCATGATCATCGTCTGGGGAAGCAGACATTCCTACTACCTGACAACCAAAGGCCACACACAGGGCAGGCAAGCTAGTCTTGCTAAAGCAATATGGCCCTCTAAGGGAGAGACATAAAAAGCAAGTCTAGCCACCATCTCCTTTCAAATCCTGATGGAGACAGGCCAGGATCCTGAAACCAAGAGCGTTGGGAATTACGTTGCTTCTGGTTCAAGGCTTTCAACCATCCTTCTGGCAAGTAATACATATGGAGATGTAGCTGGCAACTGCTTGTTCAGGTCCTATAGTCACTGCAATGAAGCTCTAGGAAGGGACGTTCTTGTCACCAAAGCCCTTGGCACTGTCACCTAGTTCAATGTTAGAAATATGATATTTATTATCATATAAATATATATATAATTATTATTACCTACATGCAACTGGAAATTAAGATATGCAGGCACTGGGGTAGGGAAACCCACCCTGCCCTACCAGGAAGTTAGAGGGGTGATAGAGGAAGACTTAGGAGAGAGCAGATTGGGGGAGGGGCTTTACAGTGAGATCACTGTTTGGGGATTGTGGGTAGGGGAAAGACGGGGAGAAAATTTATAACTCAAAATCTCGTGGAAATGAATTATGCAAATAAGAAAACAAATAAAATAATTTTAAAAAAAGAAATATGATTTTTATCAGTGGAAATAACATCAAAGAAGAGAGTCCCTAATTCTAAGAGGAAAAGAGCTTTTTTCCATCTGACTTGCTCCTGAAAGCTCCCCTATATGTATCTCCATCATTAGAATGTGAGCTCCTAGAAAGAACTGTCTTACTTTTCTGTTTTATCCCTAGCACTAAGTACAATGCTTTGCACACAGTAAGCACTTAACAGATGCTTCATTCATTCATTTGTTCATGATAAGTACACTGGTTTTGGAGTTAGAAGTTTTGGGTTTGGGTCCCAACTCAGCCCTTTAGTATGTATGTAACTGTGGGCAAGACGCTTCACCTCACGGAGCTCTGATGTCCTCATGTGTCCAAGTGTGTAGTTGCAGAAGCTTTCTTATAAGATTGTTGTGTACATCAAAAGAAATAATGAGCTTAAAGTACTTTATAAAACTCTAACATGCTAAGAGTCAAGCACTACTGCCTAAACCTCATGAAGAAGTCCCAGCTCTAACACAACTGTGTGGTGACGGGCAAATTAGTTTAACTTCTGTCTAGATTTGAGTTCAGGAAGATGAGCTGTCTTTAGACCTGGCACCCTAGCTACTATTTGGGATATCTGGTAAAGTGATTGCAAAAGAGCATTATTCTAGAATTATTAATTTCACATTACATAAAAAAGGAATTATCTTGATTTTTCACAAGAACACTGGTCTGAGAGGGAACCTACCTGAGCTTTTTGGTAGCTCTTTGACCAAGCCATGTGATTTTGGGAAGGACAAAGGCTTCTCTGAGCCTAGCAGTTGATGTAAGTAGACTAAATGACCTTAGGTTCCCTTCCAAATCATTTTATAATTCTAAATGAAATAAGGAACTGAGAGCCTCATGTATTTTTTAATTATCATAGAAATAGACATGCCAAAGAAATAGACATGTCATAGAATGTCAAATAATACCTAGGTAGTACAGTAGATAGAGTGCCAGGCTTGGAGTTAGGATGACCTGAGTGCAAATTTGGCCCAGATACTTACTAGTTGTGTGACTCTAAGGAAGTCACTTACCTCTGTTTGCCTCAGTTTCCTCATCTGTAAATTGAACTGGAGAAGGAAATGGCAAATCACTCCACTGTGCCAAGAAAACCCCCAAAATGGGTTTCACTATAGTCAGATACAACTGAAAATGACTAAACAACAATATTTAATAACTTTTGCCTTAACTTTAATGACATTTTGAATTTTTATACTCTCATTTAGTACTGCTATCATGAGAAACTGAAGGATTGTTTTTCATAATATTAGGAAAATAATATTGTAGAACCTGTATTAATTTTCTTTCCCCTCAGTTAGAGGTAGCTAGGTAGTAATACCTAGAATGCTAAACTTGGAGTCAGGGAGATTTCAGTTCACATCTTCCCTCATACATTCACTGAGTTGATGTCCTCGGTGTATCATTTAACCACTCTTAGCATTGCCTTCCTCATCTATAAAATGATAATAGTAACAGTACCTACCTTTCAGGGCTATTCTGAGGATCAAGTGAGATATGCAAAGTATTTTGCAAACCTTAAAGTACTAGATCCATGTAGTTTATTATTATTATTTTTTTTTAAAGATTTGATCATGCCATATAATGAATTTAAGTGATTTTAAAACTTTGGAAATACTTAAATGAAGTTTTAAGAAAACAAAAGAAGGAACCTGTTTTGCCTTTATTTAGAGGTGTGATTCTCTAGGAATGAGGCAGTAAGAGTGGAAAAAGAAAAATTATTGGGGGAAAATATTTTAAGAACATTTTTCAATCTCTTGTTCAAATTGGTAGGTGAGGGAATAGGAAATAACATTTCTCCTCTGCTTTCCTTTTTATTTGAAAATATATTAAATTCAAGTTTATGAGCAAATTATGCTGTGTAAAATTCATTTGTAATTACCCCAAACTAATAGTTACTTTATTTTATAAAAGGGGCTAAAAATAATTAATGTGTCTCAGAATTTCCCTAAATATCCCATTTGTAGAATCTCTAACCTTTTTTCATTTCATGATTGCGTAATTTTTAGAGTTGAAAAAAAGTACCTCTACTTTTCTCACAGTAAAATCTATACCATTCAGATCTGTTCTGTATAGCTGTTCTATAGATAATTGAGAATAAACTCTTTTTTTTTTTGCTTTTTTGGAGGGCAATTGGGGTTAAGTGACTTGCCCAAGATCACACGGCTAGTTTTTGTGTTAAGTGTCTGAGGCCGGGATTTGAACTCAGGTCCTCCTGACTCCAGGGCTGGTGCCCTATTCACTGCGCCACCTAGCCGCCCCAATAATAAACTCTTAATAGCAGATCTCTTTTCTTAAAATTGTGGTTTTAACCATTTTGGAAATAAATTTCTAAAATGTACTATGTAGATTATATATTTTTTCCTTAAACATTCACTCTTTAATTCAACTGTCATTTATTAAGCATTTATAGTATTGATGGCACTGGAGATACAAAGATAAGGATAATTCTTTCCTTCAAGAAGCTTGCATTATCTATTGAGCAGATATACATTGAGGTATACAGAGTATATTGAAGAGATCATAGCCTCTTTTTAGATAAATTAAATTTATCATCATCAATATCAATTATTATACCACATTGTAATGTGCTGGTGTCCTTAAGGGAGAGATGGTTTCATTCTGCTGTGGGATTTTATTTTATTTTATTTTATTTTATTTTATTTTATTTTAATTTCATTTCATTTTATATTATAGTTCTTGTTTTTACTTTTATAGTTTTTCTGTCCCCATCCCCTTTCTGCTCTGGTCAGAGTACTTTATTCCTACTTAAGTTTGCTCTTTCCATTCAGCTGTGGACCCGAATGTGGGATAGGATCACAGAAATTCTTAGTATTATAATAAAGCAAGCATAAATAACCTTGGAATGAAAGCCTGAAAGGATTTGTGGCATGCATAAGAGTACATGAATTTTGTGGCTGTGCAATGGAAAGAATGCCAGATTTGGATTCCTATAACCTGGACTTAACAGTTGGCCTTGGCATTTACTACCTGCAGGACTTTGGGTAGGTCACTGTGTTCCTCTGGGCCTGTTTTCTTTCTCATATGTAAAATGACGAGGTCACCTCTAATGTCCTTTTAGAGCTAAAATGATGATCCTGCCCTAATTCCTTAAACAAAATCAGTTTCCTTCTGTTATTGCAGAATAGGCCATAGAAAGCAGTTGAGTGAAATTTCTAATTGAATGCATTTTAAAAGCCCTTCAACCAGAGATTAAATTGGGGTTAACATCAACAAGGCCATAAACTTCACGTATTATTTAAAAAGGCTCTCCAACGTAAGTGTTGTTTTCGTATTATGACTAATTATTGTTCAGCATTTCATTTCACTGGCTAAAAGCTGATTTCTGTAGCTACCTAGATAACCTTACTTTCTACTGTCATCCTGCCTGTCTGACATATTTCAGAATTTCTCTGTTATTGACATAGGCTTTTAGCTTAAGCCTTTTGAAAGGTTTTTGCTTTTAAGACCTTCTGCACAGATTGTTACTTTCTGCTGAAATGCTGTCCCTAAACAGAATAAACAATAACTCTCTTTCTGGGAAAGTTATCATCTTTTCCAGGAAACCTTTAACGCTGCACCTTAGATGGAAATGTTTTACCCAGTTTTTTTTTTTATTGTTTAGTAACATCAGCGGCTGTTTGTACAGTACTTTACTATTCACTCATTACATACATACACCATCTCATGTAATCCTCTGAGATAGGTATTATGAATATTATCATTCCCACTGAAGTAGTTTTCCACTTAGGAAATGGCAAACACTAATTCCGACAAGGCATAAAGTTGTAGTATTTTCTTGGTAAAACAACTGTCTCTTGTCATCTTTACATTTTCATTTACATAGTAAGGTTTATGTGTTTATATGTAAATAAATTGTCTCATTTCATTTTTTGTAGGTTCTTAAGAACCTGTAAAAGTAAACTAGATTGCTTATTTGCCTTGGTATTTACCTTTAATTTATGATGGACTTTGTATTTCTGTGTAGATATCTTATATATGACACATAATATAGCAGAAAGAAGGCTGGAATTAGGCTCAGAGACCTGAGTTTCAATTTCATTTTTTATTTGATACAACTAAGGATCATAGTGGATAGATTGCTAGGCATAGGTCAAGAAGACTTGAGTTCAAATTCAGCCTCAAACACTTAACCAGTTCCGTTACCCTGGGCAAGTTAGTTGAACTCTTGTCTACTTCAGTTCCCTCAACGGTAAAATGGATATGATAATAATAATACCTAAAATGGATATGATAATAATAATACCTACCCCCCAGGGTTGTAATGCGAATCAAGTGGGATGACATTGTAAAATGTCTGGTGCATAGTAAGCATTATAATAAATGCTTACACCTTTCTTTCCCTTTCCTTTCATTTACTATGTGACTATGAACAAGTTATGTAACCTTTTGAGCTGTGATTTTGTCATCTGAAAAACAAAACTGAACAGAGATGACTTTTTTTTCTTTTTGGAGGAGGGAAGGCAGGGCAGTTGGCATTAAGTGACTTGCCCAAGATCACACTGCTAGTGTTAAGTGTCTGAGTTAAGTGCCAAATTTGAACTCAGTTCCTCCTGACTCCCGAACTGGTATATAGAGATTCACTGTACCACTTAGCCACCCCAAACATAGATGACTTTTTTTTTTTTTTTTTTTTTTGCTTTTTGGAGGGCAGTTGGGGT
>CM053599.1:139716024-139737216 GCA_028646575.1 Pseudocheirus occidentalis | reverse complement strand
ACTGCACCACCTAGCCGCCCCCCATAGATGACTTCTAAGTTCACTTTGAGCCCTAAATCTGTGAAGCCATGATTCTGTGATCCATGATACAGATTAAGAGATGTCCATATCTATTCAGAGTATATTTATGAAAATATATTAGATGATTGTGGTGTATAGACACTATTGTTTTTATGTAAATGCTTCTATATTACTTTGTTGTTAGCTGACACGATATGACTATGTAGAATATTTTCCTATATTATAACATGACAGACTCAGCTTTGATTGACTTTGTTATTTGTGAAATTCTTTTCCTGGGTCCAGAAGTCACATTTGATATTTTCTGTAAAATTTTTCTTGGTTTATTCTCTCTCTCTCTCTGTCTCTCTGTCTCTCTCTCTCTCTGTCTCTGTCTCTCTCTCTCTGTCTCTCTCTCTCTCTGTCTCTCTCTCTCTCTCCATCATGATAAACTGGACTAATGAGGAATTTTAGGATACTAACATTGTATTTGGGTTACTTCTAGCTGATAATAATGTCTTCCTTTGACTTGGTGAGAAAAATTATTTGGTTCATTTATAGTATTTCCTAGAAACTTTGTTTACTAGAAGCAATTTTGGGAAAAATCAGAGGCCTTATTTTACAATATGGAATCGCACAATAGTTTCCTTTTCTGCAGCCAAACATACAGTTGTTGATGATCTTGCTTCAGAGTCTGTGTGGCCGGAAATGAGTCACTTAAACTTTTAAGTCACTAACTTAAAAAAAATTATCAGGGGCAGCTAGGTGGCGCAGTGAATAGAGCACCAGCCCTGGATTCAGGAGGACCTGAGTTCAAATCCAACCTCAGACAGTTGACACACTTACTAGCCGTGTGACTTTGGGCAATTGTCCCCCCCCAAAAAAACAACATTTGTCAACTTTATTAACCCAAGAGAATCATTACAGAGATCAGACAAATTATCTTTCCGGGACTGGGAGTATGAGACGTCAACTTTTTGTTTCTAATGACTTTAGACAATAAAATGGCACCCCAAACTAGATTGTTACTTTAGGCTAATTCCAAGAGAGTGTCATTGCCATTTGATAGAATAGTAAAAATCTGAAAAAAAGACAGACAAACATATATATATATATATATATATATATATATATATATATATGCAAGAGCATCAGCAACTGTACCTTTGGTCATGGAAAGGATAATTACTTATGCAACCCTCATTGTAAAATAAGGCTTCTGATTTTTACTGAAATTCCTTCCTGTAAACAAACCTTCTAGGTAATAGTATAAATGAACCAAGTAATTTAGTTTGCATTAAGTCAAGGAAAGACATTATTAACTGGAAGTAATCCAAATAGTAGAAAAAGACTTAGTGTTAGTGGAAGTGTGGTGTGAACATCCTAAAATTCCTCATTAGGCTGGTTTATCCTCATGGAGAAACACAGTGAGTAAGCCAAGATCTTTATGTATGGAAAACATTAAATGTGACTTCTGGATATAATATTCTAGCACAGTGATTCTCAGTCTTCCTAATGCCATGACCCTTTAATACTTGTATGTTGGCATATCTGCATGTGGGCATATCTGCATGTGGGCGGCCTCGCCTGGAGACGGATAGAGGAGCCATGTCTCTGTTCCTAAGACCATCAGAAATAGGTGTTTTCCAATGGTCTTAGGTGACCCCTGTGACCCTTGTGAAAGGGTCATTTGACCCCCAAAGGGGTCATGACCCACAGGTTGAAAACCACTGTTCTAGAATGTATATATATGAGTGTGTGTATATGTATATATATATATATATATATATATACATACATATAAATGGATATAATTTTTTCTGAACTTCTATAAATCACCAATGTTTTTTCAATGAGACAAATTTGAATTTGGAAAGCACTTCCTTTCTGTAAGCCATTGTAACTGGCGTTCACAATAGAAATATAAAAATGAGAGAGTTCCTATCCTTCAGGAGCTTTCCTTCTGCTGGAGATACACAACATACATGTGTAAGTATTTTGAAAAAGGAGAAAGCACTAGGACCTTTGGTAGATGAGGAAAGACTTCAATAGATATTACCTAAGCTGAACCTCAAAGGAAAACAAGGTAGAGGTGAGGAGAGAGGACATTTCAAGTGTGCAGGGCAACCTATGCAAAGACAGAGATATGGGACATGGATTGCTGAGTGTAGGGCACAACCAGTAGGTTAGTTTGACCAAAATATTGAGTGTGTGAAAGAGAATGATATGAAATAAGTAGGGAAAAGAAGACTACAGCCATATTATTGAGGACTTTATGAAGTACTTTATCTTGATGGCAATGAAGAAACTCCTAATGCTTTTTTATTGGGGGGATTGGCATCATCAGACCTGTGTGCCTTAGGAAAATTATCTTGGCAACTGTGTGGAAATTGAGTGGGAGAAAGAGGATGCTGGAGGCATGCAACCAGTTAGGAAGCTTTTAACAAGAGTGCAAGAAGTAGTAATGAGGTCCTGAACTAAGGTAGTGACCTGATTCAAGAGCAGCAAACAGGGAGCAAAAGATGTGGAAGAAGATTTGACAAGATTTGGCAACTGATTGAATACATTGGGTGAGGGAAATGGAAGAGTTGAATTAGGACTACTGGGTCATCTTTTTTTGATATTTCATCTAATTCGGTGGCTAAGAGATTTTCTAGGTTATAGGAGTCCTATGCCTGTAAAATAGGGAAGCATTAAGTTAAAAAAATTGTTTTGAAGAGTGAGTTAAATGCTTTTGAAAGTTACATTCACTTTTTCAGACCCTAAGACATTGAATATTAGTCTTGGAAGAGTCCTTAAATATCATCTAATCTACTTTCTCATTTTATAAATGAGGAAACTATTTCTAGACTACTCTCTCATCTTGACCTTACAAGTGCCAAGTAAGGGGCGGCTAGGTGGCGCAGTGAATAGAGCACCGGCCCTGGTGTCAGGAGTACCTGAGTTCAAATCCGGCCTCAGACACTTAACACAAAAAACTAGCCATGTGACCTTGGGCAAGTTACTTAACCCCAACTGCCCTCCAAAAATGTGCCAAGTAACTTAGACATGGGCACAATAATTATTTTAGCACTGAATGTATTTATTTGACAGCTAGCAAATAAAAGGAGCAGCAAAAGACCTTGAATCCCCACTAGCAGCTCAAGGCAACAAAAGCCTCATAGGACCTTTCTCTGCCCATATCACATTTGCTATCACATTCCATGTAATTCCTCTTCTGGCCCTACCTTCTTACCTCTGTCGCATAGTAGTTGTTATCCATATGAGTTTGTCATTCCCTTTCAATATATTTATGAGGGTTATCACCAAGGGAAATTAAAAGAGTGCTCAGGTGAAGTTACATAGCTGCTAGAACTTATCTTGTAGTGTTACATTTAGAACAAATAGATACTGATTATTGTTCCATGGTTAGTACTTTTTCATATTGTGAACTCTACCTGGTTATATAACTCACTTCCACTTAGCCTTTTACTCCCAAACAGAAACTCAGTCTCTGAGCAGTGGCCCAAAAATATATAGTGAGTTAGTTGCAAAGTGGGAGCATGAACTTAAGTCTCCTAATTTCTTGTACAGTTTTATTCCACTGTGCTATATCATCTCCCAGGTCAGGAAACCATTGGTTAAATCACTTTTGCGTTCTTGATTTTATGATGGCAGATCTTGATTGACAAACACATTTTGCTTCTCTAAAATGTAAAAATAAGTAGACTTTGTATCTTTTCTATGCATGTATACTATGCCTAATTTCTGCATAAATGCATAATATGAGAAATTGACTCATCTTTGTTTTGAACGCTGAAAATCTGATTTTAATTTGTTGGGATGTTAAGCATTTGTTTCTTCTTAATTTATCACTTTTCATTGTAACCAAATTGTTAAAAAAAACTAAGAGATATTTGTTTAGTGCCAACTGTGTTATGGCACCATGTTAGGCAGTACCATATTCATCACAGAAGGTCTCTAGGATCAAGAATGTATTTTTTGAGGGGGCTGCTGAATTAATTAATTAAATATAACTTTTTCCTATTAATTGAACATAGTCAATATAATCAACACATGGAATTGGATGACAGACTCCATCCCAATATTCCATTTCATATCCCATTAATATTGTTATGGTATAATAGGAAACACACTGGACTTAGAACCAGAAGACTTGTAATCATGTTCCTCATCAATATTTACTTGTATGATCATGGGCAAGTCACTTAGCTTCTCTCAACCTTGGTTTTCTTATCTGTAAATGAGTATTGAAATATTTGTGGTGATCTAAGGAGATATACTAACAATTACAAAAAATTCCAGTGTCGTACTATATTTCCCAGGTCTAAGTGAAGAATTATGAATCAGGAAAGGACAAATAGAAACTACACTCAGATTTTGTCTACATCAGTCATATATTTTATACTGGTCTCTTTCTGTATAGTCTGTTAGAATTTAACACATAATGCATGGAGGGAGAAAGGATGAACTGGCCCTTGCTTTTTTTTTATCATTTTTAAAAAGTAGTTTGTTTTCTAAGTAGCAAGTTTTAAAAATTAATCTGCCCCTCTCATTATTCCCTCCCTTTTTGAGTAAATTAAAAAACAAAGACACCTAGTACAAACCCCCCCCCACCAAATTCCTCAATATAGAGATAGCTACATTGTCCAGCAAGACAAATTCCCATGTTAGCCATTCCCCAAATTTATTGTCTCCTGCATTTTAAGTTTATCATAAGTCTAGGGGAGTGATACATTTTATCTTCATTCTTTTAAATTCATTGCTTATGATTAATTGGGTAAGAGTTCTAAAGTCTGTCAAAGTCATTTTTCTCTATTATGTTGTTATCATTGTAGATGTTGTACTCCTAGTTATGCTTCCTTTATTCAGCATCAGTTCATGTCTTCCAGTTTCCTCTGAAATTGTCCATTCTGTCTTTTCTTGTCTCTCAGTAATATTCCAATACAGTCATATGTCACAATTTATTTGTCTCTCCCCCAATAAAAGGAGATGCCTATAGGTTCCAACTTTTTGACCACCACAAAAAGGGCTTTTATAAATATTTTTGTTCATATAGATCCCTTTTTCTTTTTTATTTGATTTGTTTAAGAAATAAGGCCTAGAAATTGTTTAGCTCTGTCAGAGAATGCAGTTTGGTAACTTTCTGGGCCTACTTCGAAATTGCTTTTCAGCATGGCTGTACTAATTCACAGCTCCACCAACAGTTTAATAGTGAAACTGTTTTCACAGAGCCTCTCCGATATTTATCATTTTCCTCTTTAGTCTCTTTGCCAGTCTGTAAAGGTGAAACCTCAAATTGGTTTTGATTTGCATTTTTTTCTGATTATTAGGGCTTCAAAGCATTTTTCAATGATTATTAATATGTACCTATTTTCCCATTGTATATGCAATTCTTGAAGTTAATCTTTCTGGAATTAAATCATTTACAGTGAATATTAAAATTGGAGGCTTTTTTTCAGTTGTACAACTGGGCCAAATGCTGATAACAATCCAGACTGCCTGCCTTCTCTGTTAAAGCTCTAATTCCATTACCTAAGCAATATTGAAAAAGTCCTAGGATGTGTGGAAATTAGCCATGTGAGTGATGCCAGGACCTTCTATCAAAGTAGTACTATAACAGTGAGTAGTACTATGCAGGTAAAATATTTAGCTAACTTAATCTGATCACTCAAACAAATTCAGTTCAACAAGCTTTATTAAGTATCTGCTTATTTATTAAGTATTTATTAAGTCAAGTTGCATAGCACTGAGTAGACCAGAGACAGCAAGGAAGAAATGAATTAGTAAATCAAATATTGCAGTGACTTTCAGATATACATAAATGAAGTGTTAAGTCATTCTCCAGCCCAAACCAAATCAACAAAGATTAAGATGTTGTGGAAGGGTATCAGATCTCAAAATATTCCACTAATCATTTATCATCATAATGATTCATCACAACTTAAAAATACACAAATGGGATGGATTAGAAACATGAAGTACAAATTCAAAGGAACATAGTAGCATAGGGTTTAATAAATTATAGGATCTCAGTTGTTTGGGATAAAGAAGAAAACTGGAAAACTGGAAAGCAAATGGTCAGAAATTAGGTTTAGACCAACATTTTGTACCATATACCAAGTTAAGATCCCAGTGGATACATGACTTAGATATAAAAGGTCACATCATAAACAAATTAGAAGAGCAAAAAATGAAGTACCTTTTGTAGTTATAAATTACTTTTTATAAGCACACAGACTTTTAATGCCATTAATATGTGGTTATTTTTTTTGTGATTGATCACAAAAAAAAATTGCTATGGATGGTGGAAGAGTTTATAACCTAACAAGGGAGAAAATCATTGAAGGCAAAGTGAATAATTTTGATGTTTGCACAGATAAAATATAGTTAAAATAAGGAAATCAGTTGGCATGAAAGACAATCTTTGTAGAAAGTTACTCTGAAAAGATCTGCTATCCATGATATGTAAGGAACTGATTTAAATATGTATATAAGAACAAGAGCCATTCCATAATAGATAAATGGCTAAAGGATATAAACAGGCATTTCTCAAGGGAAGAAACCCATATTGCTAAGAGCAATATGAAAAATGTTCCAGATCCCCAAAGAGGTCATCGAAGTGGGAGGAAGACCTATATGTACAAAAGTATTTCTTGCAGCTCTCTTTGTGGTGGCAAAAAACTGGAAATTAAGGGGATGCCTATCAATTGGGGAATGGCTAAACAAGTTGTGGTATATGAATGTAATGGAATACTGTTGTGCTATAAGAAATGAGGAGGAGATGAACTTCATATTTACCTGGGGAGGCTTATACAAACTGATGCTAAGTGAGAAGAGCAGAAGCAGGAAAAATTTGTACACAATCACAGACACATTGCATATGTTATGACCAACTTTGATAAACTGGACTCTTCTCAGCAACACACATTTATAAGACAACTCTAAAAGTCTCAGGATGGAAGGAGATATCTACATTCAGAGAAAGATCTAGAAAGACCAGAGTTTAAATGGAGACAAGCAATCTACATGCTATCGTTCTTTTCCATGTTTGGCTTTGTTTCTTCTTTCCCATCGTTCACTCCATTGGTCACAACCCTTTTGTACAACCAGACTAATGTCCAATGTGAAAGTATTTGAAGATCCTATGCTTGATTGTATGCCACCATGGGGGATGGGGGAGAAGGAAGGGGAAAAAATTTGAAACTCAAGGGATTGTGGAACTGAATCTTGTAAAGTAAAAGTAAATAAACAAATCAATTTAAAAATAAAAATAAAATAAAATGAAACAGAAAAAGTGTTCCAGATCACTAATAATTAAAGAAATGCACATTAAAGTAACTAAGTTTCCACCTTGTACCCATCAGATTGGCAAAAATGATGTAAAAGTAAATTGAAGTTGGAGGGGCTGTGAGAAATGAGACACATTACTATTCTATAGGTGGATCTGTGAATTGGTACAGCCATCCTAGAAAGTGTTTGGGAAGTGTGCCTAAAAGAAAAAAATCAGAAAAATGATCCAGAAATACTACTTACTAGTAGGCCTCTACCCAGAAAGAGATAGAGAGGCAATTTATACAACATGTGCAAAAATGTCAGTAGAAGTTATTTTTATTGTAGTGAAGAATTAGAAATAAAGGAGGTGCCCATCAATTAGGAAGTAGCTGAACATTTTATGGCATATGAATGTTACAGAATATTACTGTGCTGTAAGAAACACTGAAAGGGATAGTTTAGGAGAAACTGGAGAAGACTTGTATGAACTGATACAGAGTGAAATGAGCATAAGCAGAAGAACAATTTATACAGCAACAACAACATTATAAAGAAAAACAATTTTGAAAGACTTAAGAATTCTTGCTGATTGATACAATGAGCAAACACAATTCCAGAGGACCAATGATGAAGCAAGGTATCTCCCCATCTATCTATCTGTCTGTTGACAGATTCAAGGTAAAACTTGAGATATACATTTTTTGGTCATGATCAATGTATGGATTTGTTTTGCTGGATCATGGTTATTTGTTATATGAACTTTGTTTTTCTTTTGTTCTTAATTGGGTGAGGATTTCTTGGGAGCAGAATTAGGGATGGGGGAGAGAAAGAAGGTAAGTCAGTAATAATGTTGCCAGAAAAAGGGGGAAAAATGTCATTGAAACATTTAAAAGAAATGCACAAAAAGGACAGAAGCAATTTCATAATGAGGCACAGACAAGTAGGACACCTTTATAAATAGCATGTTGAATTTTTAAAAAATTAAATAATATAATCTATTGTTTATAGTAGAAATGTGTAGTTTCCTATATGATCATCTTTTTCTGTTCTACTTTGTATGTGGGAATGCTCATTTAGTAGGGGTGCTAATTAAGGGCAGGATACAAAAGATAAAATTACCCCCATATAAGGTCATGTAATCTATGTAACTCATGTCATAATGATATCAAATATATTTTGTCAATATCAAATACATTTTGTCATTTAAAAGAAAGTAGAATTTCTAAAAAGAAGCAAAGTAGATCTTTGCTTCTTCAGTCTTCTGATGAATCGGAATTCTCACTGATAGTAGGGTGGGTATCCTTTAATCATGCAGATCTCAACTGCCCACCCTGTACAACTCTTGTGCTTGATTAGACTAGGAAACAAAAGAAAAAAACAAAATGATTCACAGTCCTTTATTTCCCCCTTCTATATCTGCCATGATAGTGGCACTTTGACAATAAAATTAAAAGGGACAGATATCTAAGTTTATGGTCTTGAAAGATATTTTACCTGTTGCTAAAGAAAGGAATAACCATTTCTAATAACTAACGGAAAAGCTCCAAAAGCAATATTACATTGCATTCATTCAGTAACTCTCTATGCAACAGCCCCCAAATATTTTAAATTTATGATCTCATTATTCTTAACCAAGTTCTTCTAAAAGATATATGTTGTTCATATAACATAATTTTAGTATGTCAAGAACTTAGGTTCATTATAATAGAAAATTAACTCCCATGCAAGCTATACTTAATTTCAATTTCTTTTGTATTCAGGATTTCTACTTAGGGAAAAATAGAAGAATTCAGAGAGGTGAAATAATTAATGATTGAACATTAAGTATTAGTGAGGGCATAGTACAGAAAATATTTTCCATTTTGTTTATGTACTCCATTCATGCCTCCTCCACCCCTAAACCTACAATCTGATGACATTTGCCACTAAGACAAAATGGAAATAAAAAATCCAAAAATTTAAAAAATCATATTGTTTAAAGTAAGTATGTACTCAGTACATTTTAGAGTAGCTAGCAAGGTCTCCTTCCTGTAAGGATAAAATTCTTCCTGTTCATCACATTTAAAAGCTCTTAAATTTATCTGTGGTGTAATGGAAAGAATTCTGTATTTGGTATAAGATACCCTGGGTTTGATTCCTCATTTTTCCACTAATTTCCTTGTAATCTTGAGTTAGCTCCCACTCTATCTTTCTGGCTTCGGTTTCATCAACTCTAAATCTGTGAGCCTCTGACCTTCCATGTTAGTTAACTAGCTATAAGTCTGCCTAATTCAGTTGTATTTGTTATATAATCTCTAGAGCAGAAGAAACATGGAATAGGAGGCATAATAATCATAAATACGTGTCCGTGATGGGGAAGAATTATTGTTATGCCCATTGATTAGGCTCATTAACCTGGGAAAGACCTTGTTCAAGTCTTTGCCCAAATATATGTGGTTGAACATTAAACTACGGCATCATGTTCATGGAAGGATTACGCTGAATGCTAGCCTGTTATGTGTATGACTTCGCACCAGGGAGTGAGGGGGAGAGAGAGAGAAAAGGAAAAGGGTGGTAATCTTGGCAGGAATTGCATTCTTGAACTTGAATTGTTGACTTCACACACTTAGAAAATCTCAGTTTTATCCTTTTAAAGTTGTGTTTTTAAATAAAATTGTACTTTGTTCTGACTATAACTGTCAATTTCTTTTGTTACTGTTGAGGTAGGTTATTAGTAATAGGCATAATTTTAAGGCTGGAGGTGGTGTTTATTTAAATGAGTTGCTAAGCACCCTTTTTTTCCAACTCTACAAAATTCATCTTGTCAGCTAAAAACGGAACTTTGTTGAGTAAAAGGGCCAAATCATGGCTTCCTTCCCCCAAGCTGCCCTGCTTGCTCATCCTATTTGAGAGTAAAAGTCAAAGTGAGAGTGTTGGATTTTCATTGATGAAATGGACCATTAGATGAATCTAAAATCAGGTAGCATTTGTTGTCTGTACCACTGCTGATTTGACAAGTCTCATTCACTTTATTTTATTCTCATTCATTCACACACCAGATAGTTATCAAGTACTTACTATGTGCAAGACTGTGCTTTGTATTGCAGGGGATGCAAAGAAAAGTAAATCACGGTTCCTCTCTTCTGGAGCACGTTTGTTTGTTCTTCCAACTAGATTATAAATTCTGGGAGGATAAGCCCATGTAGTGCAGTGGCAAAGAACCCAGTGTTTGGAATCCTAGAGAACCTGGATTTGAAATCCATATCTACCTATTTATTAGCTATTTGACTGGCAGTGAGTCTCTTACTATTGAAGGGCCTCAGTTTCTTCACCTGTAAAAATGAAGATATTAAACTTGCTAACTGTTAAAATCTCTTCCAACTCTAAATGAGCTTTCTATGTTTTATTATGTTATGGTATTCCCCTCTGCCCAGTTAGTTGGGCCAGTAAATATTTGTTTAATCTTTTAAGGACCGTTCAGATACAGCTTTGAGAAATTCAACCTTACTTCACCCACTAAAAAGGCCAAGTAGGTATTTGGGTTCTGGAGTTTTTGCCACAGATTTCAGTTTTACCTCAGAGACCAATGCAAGATGAAACTATCTAGCTATAGATTTAAAGCATAGTAAAGACCTTGTAAATTAGGTCAAGCTTCTTTGAGCTTGACTTCAGCAAACATTTTTAAGGGTCTAGTTTGTGATGGGTCCTGGGCAAAGCAGAAAACACTTCCTTCCCTTAAAGAACTTACTGGGGCTAATCACCAGTGGCAGAGATAAGTAAGTACAAGATAATTCAAGGGAAAAAAACAGTAACAACTGGAGAGGAGAGGTGGAAAGTCACTATAAAGGAGGTGACCCCTGAATTGAATCACAGCCTATGTTGTTCCAAGGTGCAGAGGTGCATGTATAGAGGTGGAAGAGAGACTACTGAGTTCAAATACACCCAGTAGATCAGTTTTGCTGGAATACAGAATGTGTGAAAAGGAATAAGGATAATGAAATAAGTATAGAAAGGTAGTTTGGAGTCAGAGTGTGAGGAGCTTCAATTGTCAAACTAGGAAATTTGATTTTCATCCTGGGATAAAAATTCTTAACCTGGGAACTTAATTTTTTTCCCTTTTAGTAATAATATTTACGCTACTTTCCTTTGCAGGCTTACGTATTTTGTCTTATGCATTTAAAAACATTATTCTGCAAATGTATCTTTAGATTTCCCCAGATAGTCAAAAGGGACCACAGCACAGAATAGGTTAAGAATTTCTGACCTAGGGGCCATAGGGATCCACTAAAAATTCTGAAATACAGAAGTCACAAGGTCAGACTTGAGGTTTAGGAAGTATTCTTTGGACAGCTGTATGGAAGGTGGGTTGGAGAAAGAACAGACTAGAATGGGGGCCATTGCATTTAACCATTAAGAGATTGCAAGTAGTTACAGAGTTAGTGACACAAGAGGTGTGATGAATGTAGGTGGCTTGTAGGAGTTTAGTTGTACAGTGGAGAAAAAGATACTGGGCAACAGTTTAAAGGAGTAACTTGGGTCAAGTGAAAGGTTTTATGGTTGTTGTTGGGTTTTTTTTTTTTTTTGCTTTTTGGAGGGCAGTTGGGGTTAAGTGACTTGCCCAAGGTCACACGGCTAGTTTTTTGTGTTAAGTGTCTGAGGCCGGATTTGAACTCAGGTACTCCTGACTCCAGGGCCGGTGCTCTATTCACTGCGCCACCTAGCCGCCCTGTTGGTTGTTTTTTAAAGAGTGTTTGGGGGCAGCAATGGACCTGAATATAAAGTTATTGGTAGTAGGGAAGGAACCTGGTAGATAAAGAGAGACTAAAGATAAAGGGGGTGAAAGATGCTAAGAATACTGAAATAGCCCAGGTCTCAGAGGAGATGGGATTGATGGGAAGTCTGGAGATGTACAATTTTGTACTGCTTCAATGTCATTTCTCAGGCCAGGAAAGTAGTCTGTCTTTCTGTTTGTGACTAATGCTTATTTAACTCTTGATTTAGTGATTATATGTCAGAATTGATGCTCAAAAGCGTCCACCTTCTCTTTACATTGCTCTCACAGTCCTAGTAAATACCCTAATTTTTTGCTGTACTTTTCTTTTTTACGTTCACTTTCATAGCGGAGAAAGTTTAGCTTAAGCAACTTTCCCAAGTTACGATGCAAGTTAATTTGCTTTACACCTCATTGCTTATTTCACTTAGCAGTCTGTGCTATAATCCCCTGATGAGAGATGAGTGATATCTGGCTGGAACTTCTTCATGACTCTCCTGAAGTTTATAGAATAGTCACTGTGAAATCAGCCAGGATATAACACTGAGTAATGTTAAGTGAGAGTGAGAGTACTGGCTGGCTTTGGTCTGTAGCCCAGCAACACGCTCTGAAAAACACCTATAGGTGAACGGCACAAGACCTGGACAATACTTGGGCCACAGTTCTGCTGATTCCGAAACATCTCTTGCTTCTTGGGGCTCCTATGACATACTGAAAGCAAAATCTGGTTAATTATTTGGAAACAGTTGTATTTACATCTGACCTCTAGGTGGTGATAGCTCCTTGCTGCCTCTATGAATACAGAAGGTTCTGGTAGTAGCAGGGAAATCATTCTTTCCTCTTTGTCATAGTGTATCTTGTTTCCTAAACCCTCATATTTTGGGTGTTGATTATTTGTCTGATTTTTCCTTTCTTTTTCTCTCTCAAAGCCTAATAAGGTATTCTGGTCCCTGCCCTATTTTTGCTGTTGTAAATACTCATTAACATAATTTAATAGCATTTATTAAATGCTTAATTGTGCATCGTACTCTGCTAGGTACTATACAGTGAAAGGTATATATGTAGACCTTTGTATCTTGTTTGTTAGGAACTTAACAATCTGAGGCACACAGTCAGTAATAAATATGGATGTACATACATTGCTGTTGAATATAAGCTGGAGTTTCCTTTAGAAGGAAATGAAACATACTTCAAAATAGACCAAAGAAAGAGGAGAAGGACCCTCACATACAAAACAACTTATAGGCTCTTTTTGTGATGGCAAAGGACTGGAAACTAAGGGAGAGTGCCATCAATTGGCTGCACAAATTATGGCAGATGAATGTAAAAGAATGCTATTGTGCTATAAGAAGTGATTAGAGGGGCAGCTGGTGCAGTGAATAGAGCACCAACCCAGGATTCAGGAGGACCTGAGCTCAAATCTGGCCTCAGACACTTGACACACTAGCTGTGTGATCCTGGGCAAGTCAATTAACCCCAATTGCCCTGCCTTTCCCCACCAAAAAAAAAAAAAGAAGAAATGATCAAGACAATGGTTTCTTTTTATTTTTTAAAATTCTTATTTTTTCAATTGCACATAAATATTTAACATTTAAATTTTTGAGTTCCAGATTCTCTCCCTCTCTCCTGTCCCTCCTTCGTCATTGAGAATGCAAGCAGTTTGATATATGTTATACATATGTAATCATGCAAAACATATTTTCATATTAGTCATGTTGTAAAAGAAAACACAGACCCCACTCTCTGCCCTCCCCTGAAAAACACCCCTAAGACAAACAAAGTAACAGGAAGTTTGCTTCAGTCTGCATTCAGACTCCATCAGTTCTTTCTCTGGAGGTAGATAACATTCATCACCAGAAGTCCTTTGGAATTGCTTTAGCTTACTGCATTGCTGAGACTAGTAAATCATTCACAGTTGATCATTGTACAGTATTGCTGTTACTGTGTACAGTGTTCTTGTTCTGCCTTCACTTTGCAGCAGTTTATATAATAAGTCTTCCCAGGTTTTTCTGAAAGCATCCTGCTTATCATTTCTTAAAGCGTAATCGTATTACACCACAGTCATACACCACAACTTGTTCAGACATTCCCCCATTGATGGGCATCCCCTCAATTTCCAATTCTTTGCCAATACAAAAAGAGCTGCTGTAAATATTTTTGTACATTTCCCTTTTCTGTCATATTAGTCAATCTGATAGGTGTACCTCAGAATTGTTTTAATTTGTGTTTCTCTAAATGATATTGATTTAGAGCATTTTTTTCCATATGACTATGGATAGCTTTGATTTCTTCATCTGAAAACTGCCTCTTCCTATCCTTTGACCATTTATCAATGACTTGTATTCTTATAGATTTGATTCCTTGCTCTCTATATTTGAGAAATGAGGCTTTATCAAGGAAACTTACTATGAAAATTTCTCCCTAGTTTTCTGCTTCCCTTCTAATCTTGGCTGTATTCGTTTCATTTGTGCAAGACCTTTTTAATTTAATGTAATCAAAATTATGCATTTTATATCTCATAATGCCCTCTTGTCTCTCATTTGGTCACAGATTCTTCCCTTATCCATAGATCTGAGAGGTAGACTATTCCATGCTCCCCTAAATTGCTTATAGCATTGCCTCAAGGGGACACTTTCAGAGAAACCTGAGAAGATTCATATGAACTCATGAACAGTGAAGTGAGCAAGGACAGACAACATTATAAAGACAAACAACTTTTAAAGACTTAAGAACTCTGGTCAGTGCATTGGCCAGCTACAAGTTCAGAGGACTTATGATAAAACTTTCTCCCTGCTTCCTGACAGAGAGAAGATGAATTTAGGGCTCAGATTTGAGACATTTTTTTTTTAACATGGCCATTGCAGATACTTGTTTTGCTTAACCATGCATGTTTGTTTTGAGAGTTTTATTTTTCTTTTTCATTGTTGGAATGAGGGAAGGTGAGAGGGAGAGGAGGTTAACTTTTAATAATTGAAAAAATAAATAAAAAAATTATGTTGCTCCCAAAGAGAAACACATGCAAAGATACTCCTCCCTCTCCTTTTTTTTTAAATAAAAGAAGTGAGATGCCATAGTGTAGGATACTGAATATAATGTTAAACTTTTTCAGTATCTTATTTAATTTTGCTGATTTTTTTCTCTTCCTCATTTTAATTCTTTAATTAAAAAAAAGGTTCTTGGAAATTGAGCCTTTCATAGCCAAATTCAAAATCTGAGCTCTAGAAAGGACTTCCTTAACATTCCGGAAGGTTTATTGGTGAATCTTTGGAATGGGTTGGAGAAGGAATGCTGGGAGAATAAGTGATTTGAAAAGCCAAATAAATTTATATTTTTAAAGGAAAAGAAATGTGTTAAATTGGAAAAAAAAATCCCAACACTTATAATTGCCATATTTAGATATTATACAAGTCTTAATCCAGGACAAAGTAAGTTTATTTTAAAACTGCAAAATTATGTACAGATAGAATAGAAAGATCACACAAAGGCCTGGATGAACAATATATGCAGGACAAAGGTAAACAGACTTTAGGTAAAAGAAAAATGTAAATTGAACTAAAGGATCAACACTTAGTGAGATTGGTGGTCAAAGACAAAATATTTCATATCCTAAGTAGTTTGGGAAATGAACTATGGGAAAATGGAGCAGCAGGGACTTGGACAGTTAAGTGACTGGAGAAAGATGACAATATAGTGACAGAATAGAGTATTTTAAGCAGACAGTGCTATCATAGACAGTTATTGAACATGATATAAATAAATAGAGTTTTACGAATGTGTGACTTTGATAAACAGATTTTTAGACAGGGATGGAGGGAGAGATGAAGGAAGGAAGATATAATGGAGTACATTGGTTTAGGGTTTTGGAATACTGGGTGAACATTTTGACTTGACTCCCGAGGCAATGGAAAGTTATCATGAGAATAACACATGGACTTTCAGAAATCTCCCATAGTTCCAAACATTGTTGAGATAAGAGAGTATCATGAGGCAACAGCTGAAAAACATGAAGTGCTAATGTAGTAGGTGCACTGGTCAAATCTTCAGCACACATCAGCAATCATTATTGACCACCTACAATTCTCAGGACAAGTACTATTATAGCACTAAAAAGGTGCTCACAGATGGAACCTGAGAATAAACTTTAGTATCATCCTGGTTTGAGTAATGGTCTTAGAAATTAAAGATGCTTTGGATTTCAGTGCCATCTTTATTCTAAATGTTTTCTCATTTATATTTGCCTTATATGATGGATAGGAAGGAGATGGTAGTATAGTTGGGAAGGCCCTGTGTTTTATCTGTCTTTTAGGATTAGGGCTATGGAGAGTCAAGGTTTCATGGTAGATTAGTGGCAAACCCCGCAGTAGAACTCAGGTCTTGGATTCAG
Organism: Pseudocheirus occidentalis; assembly: GCA_028646575.1. Lineage (NCBI taxonomy): Eukaryota > Metazoa > Chordata > Mammalia > Diprotodontia > Pseudocheiridae > Pseudocheirus > Pseudocheirus occidentalis. The sequence continues at coordinate 139,720,807 of CM053599.1, read as the reverse complement.
AGATCAGGTTATATCTTCCTTTAAACCAAGTTGCTTTTGTATTTATGACCACAGTATTTAATTTGATGTGTTATGAACCTATTATCACAGTTCACATTTCTCTCTGATAGTGAAAACTCAGATTTTTTTGCCCAGAGAATTATGGACACATCAATAAAACAGACTCAAACAGTCATAAAACTCCTGAGTTAATACCAGGAGGTACCAATGATCAATAAGAATTTTAGCTTGAACATATATACTCCTATTATTGTGCCATATTTTTACTTTATCTACTAGCAGCTAAGGGTACATACATTTACTATATTTACAAAGAGCTACATTTTCTGCACCTTCTAAGTCAATGAATTTGAAGGGCTTAATGGTATAACTGGTTGATTAAAAATGATTTATTGGAGCCTAGGCTGTACTTTTCTCTAGGCTAGGACAGTGCTTCCTATTTCTTCTGAATCAGTGCTCTCACAAAGTGCCTGCCTTAGGGATACTACATGAAATAGCTACTAATGACTACTGTTACTGAGTTTGATTAGATGGAGAAACTGGAATAGTACTGAGTAAGTAGTGCATCTTTCCCCTGTCCCCCCAAACATCTTCAAATATGGCAGATAATTTTCATTTCATATTTAAAGTTACCTTAAATCTGCTTTAACTTATTCCTTCAGCCATTCAGAAGCATTTTGAAAACCCATTATTATTTCTTTTCTTCTTCTAATGGAACCAGAGTATAAATTATGGACCCTTCCCTTGATCTGTAGCTTCCAGGAAGTCAAGGGATAGCCAAGATGAAGTGCTGGCAAGTTAGGAGAGCTGTTGGCCCTGCTTCAACTTTGGCTATTTCTTCGGACATAAACTGCTTGGAATTTTTCTATGTATATCATTATGGAGAAAAATGAGTGTATTGGGTAAATTAGGCGTATTATGATGTTTGTGGTCTGCAGTCAAGGAAGAATTTGGTTTTGTGGAAAGATAAGTGGGTTCTTTATAATTACTAATAAATCTTGGTAAAATGTACATTAGAAAGAAGGGACAAAAACTGCTCTTATCACAGCTGAAATGTTCTATTGTTCCATCAGTTTTTCATTACTCTGAAATGATTACTGCAGAAATTCTTAAATTGGATGCTTTTCAAAGAGGAAAATTAAAGACCATAAGCATAATCTTGCAGCTGTGTCAAAAACAACTTACATCTGTGTTTATTTGTGACACTTCTGGAGACTAGCTTTAGAAAATTCACCTTGGGCTAATGATATCCCACAAAGAAACCTTAAGACCAGTCATAAAATGAATCTACCATATTCATGTTACTACATTGATGGGAACAGAATTAAAAACTTGCAAAGTTTTTATACAGTGATCATTTACCATACCATTTACCATACCATACAATTCATCCATTATAGTAAAAGTGTCCTAATGCATTTCCATGTATGACTTGTCTCTTAAATGGAAATAAAAGTGTGTTTATGAGTATTGATGTATTTTAAAGACTTCTACTACATCCCTAAAGTTCCTTCTAGCTGTTATGGTCTGTTATTGTCAAAGAAAAATGTATTCTTGTTGTGTCCACGACATTCTTAAGAAATAATACCCTCTTAATTATGTGGACACATGAGAGTTAGATGCTATTTGATGAGGCATCTCTTCCATTGGGGTGCATGGGTGTGTGACATCCATGCACTTTATTTTTATTTTTTTTTAAGTTGAAATGTGATTTTAATAGTCTCACTATCTTCTTGTTGCCATCAGAGAGTGTACAGCTTTAGGCCTTCTGCTGGTTATTAAGAAACAGAATCTTCCTCATATTCTCCTCCTCTATGAGATTTCTTTCCATGCAGCTCATCCCATTGGTCTGTGGCTATGGAAGAGGTTCAGCCTCAACCATTAAGCAAGGAACTTCTGTTTTCTGTTATGGGATCTCTGTACTGGGATTACATGTCCAACATCTTTCTCAGTCCATGACTTAACCTCAGGGTCATAGAGCCAGGAAGTATTGCAATGGGGAGTAAAACTCAGGTCTTCTGATTCAAAGTCCAGTGTGATTTCCATGATACCACAGTGAATCATATTTATCCATGTTGATGCATGAGGCCGGGCAGAAGAGACCATCCATGCACTTTATTTCAAAGTTAGCACTAGTCATGTTTCTAGGCTGAAGTGCAGAAGTATTTGTTCTATACTTGTTTTGCTGCCCAGGTATTGTGCTCATAATATCAGTCATTCTTGAATCTCTATCAGCAGGGAGCAATCTAGTTACTAGGATTGCCAGAGCTGCCTGTGAACAGACACTTCTGAGGTGGGATGGAAGAGGAAGCATTAAACTGCTATTGGAATAAATTTTTGGTACATTTGAATCTCCATTTGTTAATGTTCTGGGTAGTGGGTATAGTTTTTGCTTTGGGGGAAAATGATGCCATTTTTATGACCAGCTTAGAAAGATTCATTTTATGCTCTAAATCTCTATTGATTACATTAGTATAAATTAAAACAACTCGAGGTAGCACATTACACCTATCAGATTGGATTACATGACAAAACAAGAAAATGATAAATGTTGGAAAAGGTGTTGGAAAATTGGAACACTAATACATTGTTGGTGGAGTTGTGAATTGATCCAACCATTTTGGAGAACAATTTAGAACTGTAGTCAAAGGTCTATGAAACTGTGCAAACCCTTTGACCCAGCAATACCAGTACTGTGGGTCTATATCCCAAAGAGATCATAGAAAAAAGGAAAAGGGAAGATGGTGGAGTAGAAGCACAAACTTGGTGTGGCCTTCAGCTCCAATCACTTCCAATACAGGTAAAAAAAATGACTCTAAACAAACTTTAGAGCTACAGAACCCACAAAGTGACAGAAACAAATCTTCCACTGAAGGAAGCCCAGCAGCCTGAAAGGAAAGGTCTATAGCAGTACGCTGGGAGCTGGACACACTCCCCTGTGAACTGTGGTTCTGGCCCAAGGGCAGCCCTGCCCAGCAGCTGCCAGAGCAGACTTCAGGAGAGTGAATTACCAGCAGCTGTGATGGTTTCCAGACTCCTATCCATTAACATTAAAGACAAAGTGAAAGGTCAGTGTGGAACTCTGTTTGAACTGGGAGAAAGGGGGCAGAAGAGCATGGTCCGGCCTCTTTCCCTGAGCGAGAAGTGACAGAGGCATGGTGGCTGTGCAGCCACAGCCTCCTGGCTTCCTCAGGAGCTCCTGGCCTGCAGATTGTGAGGGGACTAAGTGACCATTCAGAGGATAATTGCTCTTGCTTTAACCTGCTTGAATCTGGATCACAGTCTTAGGTGGTGGTCCTGGGGTGTGTGCTCAGTGAGCCAGAGCTTGTGGCAGCTGTAGAGATGGTGCCCTCCTAATAGCTCCAGCAGCTGCAAAACCCCCAGCAATTTGGGACAAAGCCCTCCCTCTACATTACAGAAGCAGAGTTCTACTATGGCAAAGAGCTCAAACATCAAGTAATTGATTGGCAACATGAGCAAGCCAAAGAAACACAAACCATAGAATCCTTTTTGGGGGGCAAAAAGGATCAAGACATGGAGGAGGAGAAAGACAGCAAAGTCAGAAGTCTTGCATCAAAAGTCTCCAAGAAAAATATAAACTGGTTACAGGCAATGGAGAAGCTCAAGAAGAATTTTGAAAATCAAGTAAGAGAAGTGGAGGAAAAATTGGGAGGAGAAATGAAAGAAAATCATAAAAAACAAGTCAACAGCCTGCTAAAGGAGACCCAGAAATACACTGAAGAAAATAACTTTTAAAAATAGACTAACACAAATGGCAAAAGAGGCCAAAAAAGACAATAAGGAGAAGAATGCCTTTAAAAGGTAAATTGCCCAGGTAGAAAAGGAATTTCAAAAGCTCATTGAAGAGAATACCTTCTTCAAAATTAGATTGGAGCAACTGGAAACTAATGACTTTATGAGAAATCAAGATACTATAAAACAGATCCAGACAAATGAAAAAATTGAAGGCAATGTGAAATATTTCATTGGGTAAACCACTGACCTGGAAAATAGATCCAGGAGAGATAATTTTAAAATTATTGGACTATATGAAAGCCACGATCAAAAAAATACACCATCTTTCAAGAAATTATCAAGCAAAATTGCCCTGATATTCTAGAACCAAAGGGCAAAATAGAAATTGAAGGAATTCACTGATTGCCTCTTGAAAAAGATCCCAAAAAGAAAACTTTAAGAAATATTATAGCCAAATTCCAGAGTTCCCAGGTCAAGGAGAAAATACTGCAAGCACTCAGGAAGAAACAATTTGAGTACTGTGGAAACACAATCAGGATAACACAAGATCCAGCAGCTTCTACATTAAGGGATGGAAGGGCTTGGAACATAGAATCACCTGCCCAGCAAAACTGAGTATAATGCTCCAGAGGAAAATATGGTTATTCACTGAAATAGAGGATTTTCAGGCATTCTTGATGAAAAAAAAAACAAAGCTGAACAGAAAAATTTTACTGTCAAATACAAGAAGCAAGAGAAGCATGAGAAGGTAAACATGAAAAAGAAATCTTAAGAAACTTATTAAAGTTGAACTATTTAAATTCATACATGGAAAAACAATAATTGTAACTCAGTACTGAGTGCAAATTTACTCAGTACACATAGTAACTCAGACTTTTCTCAGTATGAGGATAGTTGAAGGGAATATACATACATATATGTGTGTGTATTTGTGTATATATACATGTATATGTATATATTGGAGGGTGTATGTGTATATAAATACATATGTGAGTGTGGGCATATGCATATTCGTGTATATGTAGAG
>CM053599.1:139663995-139709528 GCA_028646575.1 Pseudocheirus occidentalis | reverse complement strand
GGGGGGGGGGTAGAAGTAAGAGTGGGGATGATAGAAGGGAGGGCAGATTGGAGGAAAGATTAGTTAGAAGCAAACATTTTTGAAAAGGGGTAAGGTCATAGGAGACAATAGAATAAGTGGGGGGCAGGATAGGATGGAGGGAAATATAGTTAGTCTTTCACAATGTAACTCCCGTGGAAATGATTTGGGTAACTACAATATAGGTGTACAGCCTATATTGAATTGTTTATCTTCCCAGTGTGGGCGAGTGAGGAAGGAAGAAAGAAAAAAATCTAGGAACTCAAAGTTTTAAAAACAAGTGTTTAAATTTTTTTTTGTATTTTTACATGCAATTGGGAAATAAGACATACAGGCATTGGAATATAGAAATCCATCTTGCTTTGCTAGAAAGTTAGGGGATAATGGGGGAGGGTTTAAGAGAGAACAGATTGGGGAAAGGGGTATTCATTAGGCTTGCTATTTTGGGGTGGGGATAGGGTGAAGATGGGATAAAAAATTGTAACTCAAAATCTTGTGGAAATGAATGTTGAAAACTAAAAATAAATAAATAAATTCAAACCAAAAAAGGGGGGGGGAAGGACTCACATGTATAAAAATTATTTCTAGCAGCTCTGTTTGTGGTGGCCAAGAATTTGAAATCGAGGGGATGCCCATCAATTCAGGAATGGCTAAGCAAACTGTGATATATGAATACAATGGAATACTATTGTTCTATAATAAATGATGAGCAGGTGGACTTCAGAAAAACCTGGAAAGATTTGTATTATCTGATGTTGAGTGAAATGAGAAGAACCAGGAAAACATTCTACACAGTAACAGCAACATTGTATGATGACCAATTTTGGTAGACTTAGCTCTTCTCAGAAATGCAAAGATCAGAGACAATTCCAAAAGACTCATGATGGAAAAGGCTATCCATGTTCAGAGAAAGAACTGTGGAGTCTGAATGAAGATTGAAGCATAGTGTTTTCTCTCTCTCTCTCTCTTTCTCTCTCTGGTCTTTTTTTTCTTGTGGTTTTTCCCTTTGGTTCTAATTTTTCTTTACAGCATGACTAATGTGGAAATATATTTAATATGATTGTACATGTATATCCTATATTAGATTGATTGGAGGGGAAGAAGAGGAGGGGGGAAAATTTAAAACTCAAAATGTTATAAAAGGAAATATTGAAAGCTAAAAATAAATATTTTTTAAAAAATATCTGAGTAATAAAAAAATAAAGATTCATTTTACTTTCCTTCCTCAAGGGGAGAATGCCTCATAGGATGAATAGAGAGGTAGAAAAATGGAATGAATGCCCTGATGAAATAGAAGCACAGACCTATTTTGGTTAAATATCTGAAGAGAGATTATACCAATTCTTCAAAAGGTGATTAGTGATTGTGTCTGAATGGGAGTATAATTCTTTATGGCATTGAAATAATGTCCTGCTGAATAGCATTGCTAGATTACCGCTTCCTAAGGCTGATAGTTTACCCAAGAGCTGCTTTGTTTAATGATACAGGATCATTCAACCCAAACATTATACCTGAAGCAGCAGAACATTTCTGGAGCACATAAGACTGTGTTGTTGTTCAGTGATGTTTCAGTCATTCTGACTCTTTGTGACCGCCTTTGGGATTTTCTTGGCAAAGATGCAATACTGGTTTGTCATTTCCTTCTCCAACTCATTTTACAAGTGAGGAAACTGAGGCAGAAAAGGATAAGTGACTTGCCCAGGGTCACACAGCTTAGTACGTGTTTGAGCCCAGATTAGAACTCAAGATGAATCTTCCTGACACTAGGCTGGACACTCTATCCGCTATGCCACCTAGTTACCCAATGTAAAACTGTACTTGACTCTTTATTTAGAAAAGTCTCTGATAAATATGTCTTTAGAAATGTGAGCTATCCTCTAAGAAATGGGAATACTCTGCTAGGAGTCCAAATCACTTTAAAAAAATAATGACAACAACAACAAAAAACATTTCTGTGTTAATGTTAGTTTTCGGGTATTGAAAACCCTTTAATTATTTGAAAATGGTTCTTGGATATGCATTGCCTTCTTTTATCATTCTCTTAAGCGTTAGACTTTTGTTTATGTACAAAAAGATGTGCAGCCCATAACATTTACAAGGACGGTGTTCCCATTTTTTTTCTTCCTGTGATTATAGAGTTAGAAACAGATTTGGCCTCCCACTCATTTGGAGTTCTGCTCTCAAAGAGCAAGTTCAAACTGCGGAATACCAGCACAGAGGGAAATAGAAACCTATACTGTTATTAAAAGTAAACCTTCCTTGATGTTTTGGCTATATCGATGCAAAATGTAAGACAAACTTCAGCGGGTGTTCCTTTTGGCTCCAGAAATCTAACTTACCACTTTTTACTGAGCAGATGATCAGAGAGGTTTTTAACACAATTTTGATAGTCTGGGCCAGAGTCTACAATATATTTATCACAAATTTGTAAGAGCTTTTAATTTTTCAAGACACTTTCACATCCATTATCTCATTTGAGGCAGGAGGCAACTGTGACCTGGGGTCTGGTTCTACTTCTATCACCTACTGGCCATATGACCCTGGATAAATCTCTCATCTGAAAGATGTGGGTAGTGCCTCACGAACTGTAGCATTCTGCACAATTGTAAGTTAGTATGGTATAGGGTAAAGAGCAGTGGATGGTTTAAGACCAACTTCTTTCACTTAAAGTAGTAGTTGTTTCACTCTAGAGAAATAATTTCTGTGCCCTAGTCTTAAGATTCCTCATTTTAATAAAGGGGCTAGTGGTTTACACTCAAGAGGCATTGTGGAGTAAGGAAAGGAACACTGAATCTGGCATCAGAAAACCTGGTTTCATTGTGGGAGTGGAACAGAGTCCAGACCAGGTTCTACTTCTTTGTCATGTTAATTAAAGAAATAATTTCACCTCTCTGGACCTCAGTTTCCTCATCTGTAAACAGAGAGGGCTGAACTAAATCATGTTTAACATCCCTTCCACCTCGAAGCTGCTATGTAGCGTCTACTGACAATATAAAATCACATAGATTTCAGGGTTAGAGGGATCTAAAGGCTTTCTAGTTCAACCTATACTTGAAAAAAAAATCCTCTTCCCATCAGACTGGACAAGTGATCATTCATGTTTTGATTCTTCATATAACTTAATTTGCCCCAATCTTTTAGCTTGTCAAAAATCTTTTGAAACCCTGATTTCATCATCAGTGTATGTACTGCCCCTCCTAGTTTTGTGACATCTGCAACTTTGATAAGTATGTTGGCTTTTCCTTTATCTAAATCATTGATAAGAATGTTTCCTTGTTTGGGGAACTCCACCAAAGAAAGCCTTCCAACTGACATTAAATCATTAATAATAATTCTTCTGTGAGTTCAGCCATTTAACTGGTTCCAGATCCATCTAATTGTATGATTTTTTTTAATGCATGTCTTTTCAATTTGCATAGCATTATCACCCAAATTTATAATTGACAAAACTGAGATCCAGAGAGCTATTATGACTCTTATGAAGTCATGCATCTTGGCAGTGAACATCCAGTATTTGAACCTTGCTTCTTGATCAGTACTACAGGTAGAACATATTTGGGCTCTGTGACCTTCAAGGTCCTTTCCAGTTATAAATCTATAATCCTCTGATGACTTCTCTACAGGCTGCCAACGTTTGCCTTTTGTATTATACTGAAGGCATAGTGCAACAGAGAGCTCAAAAGAACTCGAGATTGCAAAAGGTCATTAATAGATCATTGGTAACTTTGGAATGGGCAATTTCGGTTGAATAATTTGGCCTATTTTTCCATGCCAAGATTTTTTTTCAACCCTGATCCTGTTGTCCAATGTGTAAACCCTTTTCCTTCATTTCATGTCATTTACAAATTGCATAATTTGTAAATTACATCTATGCCTTCTTCTAAGTTATTTATAAAAATGTGAAACAGCAAGGGACCACAAATTGATCGCTGGGGTACTTCTCAATGGCCTATTGTACTGAATGTTCCTTTCACTTAATGAGTTTGAAGTGACATGTAGAAACACTCACTACAACAATCCTATTATTAAATAGGGTATCTTAGAGCTTACAGGAATCTTAAAAACCATTTAGTCCAACTGTTCATAATATGAGTAAGGGAAATGGAGCCCAGAAAGGGGAAAATGAGTTATTGAAGATCACATATCTAGTAAGTGGCAGGTCCCAAACTAATTTCATTTCAAGGTAGCTCTCTCACTAGACTAAATGCTTGGGGGACCATAAAATCCTTAACATGGAGCATGTGGAAAGATTTGAGGAACTAATGAGTCTAAAATTCAAGTCAAGGAAGTCAATTCATTTTGCTTTTAGGTGGTCTTTCTTCTAAAGGATTTTTCTGGAAGTCTTCGGATCTAAGTGAAAGAAATTTGTTTTTATAAATGAATGGTTTTTAAGAAACATTTAAATGCTCATCTCTATAAAAGAATTTAACTCCACAGCTGTTTTTAAGCAGTGTTAAAGGTTTGATCTCGCCTGAAGATTTATATGGGGTGTATGAGACAGATTATGAGTTGTTGTTTTCTAGGATTTTCTGATTGGTATAAGGCTCCAAACAGCACAACTTTTATTGTATTGTTTTAAACCTAGGTATATGCTCTGTAAACCTCTTATTGAATTTAATAGTCTTAGTAAGTGATATTTTAGGATTTTAGACCTGTCATGGCAGTCAAGGATGATTTTTTTAAAATGGAAACACAATAAACAGAGTCCTTTCTGCCAGTTTCTAAAGTTTTAATTTGAAATCCTTATACTTTAAATGCTTTTCATCATGTATATCTGCTGAAGTTTCCTAGTAAATAATACATTTAATGTTTTATTAGCAGGCCACATTTATATAACCCATTGAGCTGAAAAGTCATCTCTTTTATGCTAAGTTATTAATCTTATTTCTGGCACTGGCATTAATGATATCACTCTATCAGCATGAGCATACAGTAATTCAGTCATTTTGTTTTAGCAATGAGGATACTTATAGTTAATAGCACATGAAGCCATTTCATTAAAAGGAAAGTTTTGTTAGGATGCATTAACACAGGCCACTAACCAAAACACAAATCATTTTGTTCCTTATACTATTAAGGGAGTAAAATAAATTTGGGGCCCAAGTCATGCTTCTCTTTTTAAAGAACATCCTTTGGCATAAAGTTGCACTACAGTAGTAGTGATAACAAAAATAACATCTTACATCCATACAGCATTTTGACTTTTATAAAGCATTTTCACATGCAGTATTTCATTGACCCTCAACATTCTGGTTACCTTCCTCAGGATGAATGTCAATTTATTTAGTGTCACTTTTGTAGTATTATGCCCAGAGTGAAGTGTAATGCCCCAGATATCATCTGGCCACAGCAGATTATAACAGTAGCCATGAGTTCCATTATTCTAGATATGGTGCCTCTTTTAATACAGTTTGATGCCTTTAGGCTTTTTTGGCTGCCTTATCCCATTTGACTCATATTGAGCTTACAATCCATTAAAACACTCAGATCTTTTTCACAGGAACTAATATTATAATAATGATTTTTAAAATATACCTTTTACCACTATTTCCTCCTTCATCCATCTCATTTGAAGAGTTGGTCCTTCTCTTTGCCCAGGCAAATCTCTCTACATGGTCAGGTGATCCTACTCCATCTCATCTTCTCCAGGTTTCCCTCTCTATCATCACTTCTTTCTTATTAATTTACTAATTTTCGTGTATTCCCTGTCTACTGGCTGCTTCTCTGCTGCCTACAAACATTCCCATGTCTTTCCTATTCTCAAAAACCTCTCACTTGACCCATCCATCATCAATAGTTATCATCCTAGTTCTCATTTTTCTTTTATGACTAAACTCATTGAGAAGTCTGACTGTAATAGATGCCTCCACTTCATTTCCTTTCATTCCATTTCTTAACTCTTTGCAGTCTGGCTTCTATCTTTATTATTTAATAGAAACTACTCTCCACAAAATTACTAAGGATCTCTTAGTTGCCAAGTCCAATGGCCTTTTCTTAATCCTCCTCCTTCTTAACCTCTGTGCAGCCTCTGGCATTGTTGATGATCCTCTTCTCCTTGGTATGCTTTTCTCTCTAGGTTTTCTTGACCCTGTGCCTCCTATTTCTCCTCCTGATTCTCTTCCTACCTGTCTGATGGCCCCTTCTCAGTCTTCTTAGCTGTATCTGCTAGCCATGAGTGTCCTCTGAGGCTCTGTCCTGGACCCTCTTCTCTTCTCCCTCTGCACTATTTCACTCAGTGATGATCTCATCAGCTCCCACTGTTTAAATCATCTGTATGTGTGTTCTCAGATTCTCTATTTATCTAGACCTAACTTCTTTCCTCACCTCCAGTCTTTCATGTCCAACTGCCTATTAGACTTCTCAAACTAGATATCTTATAGAGATAGTTTAAGCTCAGCATGCCCCAAACTGAAGTCATTACCTTCCTCCCTCCCCCGCTCAGCATGCCCCAAACTGAAGTCATTACCTTCCTCCCTCCCCCACCCAAACATTCCCCTTTTCCTTACTTCCCAATAACTGTTACACGCATTGTCTTCCCAGTCACCCAGGCTTACAACCTAGGAGTCACCCTCTCCTCCTCTCTCTCATCGTCCCCCCACTCTGTGCCCACATACAATCTAGTTGTCAAGCCCTGATTTTCTAATTTGTTAATGTTTCTCATGTATGCCTCCTTCTCTTCTCTGATGCTACCACCACTGGCGTGCAGGCCCTCTGCACCTCATGCATGAACTATAGCAACAACCTGCTGGTGAAGCTGCCTACCTCAAATCTCTCCCCACTGCTGTCCATCCTCCACTCAACTGTCAAATTGATCTTCCTAAAGTTAGACGATGTCACCATCTCCTCCCCTCAGTCAGTAAACTCTAGTGACTCTCCATTACCTTCAGTATCAAATATAAATTCCTCTGCTTGGTTTTTAAAGCCCTTCATAATCTAGCCCCTTCCCTCCTTCCAGTTTTCTTATATTTTATTCTCCTTCCATGTAACAACCACCACCACCACCATGATAGCTAACATCTCTATAGCACCTAATATGTGCTAGTCACTGTGCTAAGCACTTTACAAATATTATTTCATTAGATCCTTACAGGAATCCTGGGAGGTAGGTGCTATTATTGTCCCTATTTTACAGTTGGGGATACTAAGGCAGGTCACAGTTAAGTGACTTACCCAGGGACACACAGCTAGCAAGTGTCTGAGGCTAGATTTGAACTCAGTTCTTCCTAACTCCAGATGCCCAGCTCTATCCAGTGTGCTATTGTAAAGCCAAGCACTAGCAGCTTTTCAGAAGAATGCTACTGTGAACAGCCTTTAGGATTCTGATTACCCAGTATAGTGAACACTCTATACATTCCATAACAAATCAAAGCAAAATATTCACAGTGAATCAAAGTACAGCATTCACAATGTTACAACTTATCACAGAAAATGGCCACATAGTTTCCATTACAGTGGTCACAAAGTTTTGAACAAAGAACAATCGTTTAATAACTCCATCATTTAATCATCTTAATCATTTAGTCATACTTAGAGAAGTTTGCCTCCTCAAGGAACATGAAGTACAGTAGTCAAAGTCCTCCACTTATGGGGTGTACTAAGTTACAAATCAATTACTTATTCAGTCGTCAATCACTAAGTACAATCATTTAGTCAATCAATCATCCTTCATCATTCATTATTCAATCATCAGAAAATATACAGACCCTCCACCCCTAGGTCACTAGTAAATTATAATCTTCTTAGTCAGTACACAGTATCCAAGTAAAGTCTTCTTTCAGCTTGACTCAGGGTGGTTTCTTGGATTCCCTGTATCCCCTTACATAGTCCCAGATCCTACCTGGATTCACCAAACTCTCACATGGGTTCAAAGGAAGACGGCTCCCAGGTCCTTGTCCAGCTCTCTGTCAAGTTCCTGCTCACCGTGGCCAGTCCATCTCAAATCCCTCAGTCTCTGTTCCTGGGAAGACAAGGCTTAAGAAAGCCACAAACAGGTTCATGAAAAATCTTAAATCCTTCACAATCATACTTCCTCAGTCTTTTGTCAGCTCTGTCTGGCCCTTGGACTCAGCAGAAGTTTCAGCTGGTTCCCAGAATCAAAATCACTCCATCCAGGTTTTCAGAATCAAAATCATTCTTTTCAGCCTGTGGGAGGCTTTCCTCTTCAGACTCCCCAGCTCCTCTTCAGCTTCCTGGTGGCAGCAGCTTCTGCCCCCACAGAGTTTGCTCCAAGAAGATCCATTTCAGTTACCAATTCTCATTTTTCTTTTCAATTCTTAGTCCAGCAGTAGCAGCCTAGCCTCCAGATGCTACTGAGAGAAATTCTCTCTTTCTCCAGCGGCATTAGCTTCTGCCTCCAGATTCTTGTCCCAAGAAATTCTGATTCTCCCTCTCTGGGTTTTTCCTTATATACAGTATTGCATTGGCTTCCTGTTTCAGCCAACCCCTTCCTGTTACGTCAGCAACAGGGATTCATACCTTCTTGTTTAATTACTAAGTGCTAAGTACCTGTTACCTTTGCCAATACAAAGGGATCTTCACATTCAAGTTAATTACCATTACAGCTATCTAGATGCCTTTTTGTGCTCTGCAATCTAGGGACACTGACTTCCTTATTGTATGTGAGACTCCATCTCCAGACTCCAAGCATTTTCACTAAATATCTCCCATGCCCAGGATTTTCTTGTTCCTGAACTCTGTCTCTTGACTTCTCCATCTTCTTTCAGATCTCAGTTAAAGTCCCACCTTCTGCAAGAATTGTCATTCCCAGTTCCCCTGAATTTCACTACCTTCCCTTAGAAACCACTCCCGGTTCATCCTGTATGAACCATGCTGGTCCATAGTTCCTTCTATGTGGGCTCCTGCATTGGACTGTGAGCTCCTTGGCAGCAGGTTCTCTTCTTTTACTTTTCTTTGTGCCGCCCCCCAATCCTCCACATTTTGCATAATGCCTGACATCCTGTAGTATTTAATAAATGCTAATTAACTGACTCCTAGTTGACTACTACTAATAATTTAAGATAATAGCTAGCATTTATATAATGCTTGAAGTTTTCAAAGCACTTTACAAATATTATTATCTAATCTTATCCTCATCACAACTTTGGAATAGAGGTACTATTATTTTTCACATTTTATAGATGAGGGTACTGGGGCAGACAGAGGTTAAATGATGTGTCCAGTCCTGTGACCAGTAATGACTAGTAAATGGCTATGACCCAATTTGTTGTTGCTTTTTTTCCTTTGGAAGGCAATTGGGGTTAAATGACTTGCCCAGCTTCACATGACCAGTTTTTGTGTTGTGTCTGAGGCAGAATTTGAATTCAGGTCCTCTTGACTCCAGGGCCAACACTGTATTCACTGTACCACCTAGCTGCCCCTAAGATATGGCCAAATTTGAATTAAAGTCTTTCTAACTTCAGGTTCAGCTCTCTATCTACCATGCCACCTAATTGCCTTTCTCTACCCATATCTCCTTCACCCCATCTTTATGCCCAAGCAGTGTAACACTTTATAACTTATCGTTTTGAATTTCACTTCATTTAAATTTGTCTTGTAATTCTAGCCTTTTGTTTTCAGATCTTAATTTTTTTGTCCAACTTATCAACTATTTCTTCCAGTTGGAATATGTTCTTTGGAATATTTTTATGTTATCCCTGTATTTCTCTATATCACTGGTAAAAATGTCATCTTCACTGAGGCAGCTAAGTGGCTCAGTGAACAGAGCACCAGCCCTGGAATCAGGATGGACCTGAGTTCAAATGTGACCTCAGACACTTGACACACTTACTACCTTGGGCAAGTCACTTAACCCAAATTGCCTTGCCTTCCCTCCTCCAAAAAATTTTCATCTTCACTAGGTTTATTTGTTCCCTTAACATTCTGAAGATTGTATTGATAGAGAAGAGAGGAGCAAAATAGAAGTCTGCTCCTCCTTCTACTTCTTTGTTAATTGGTTAGCACTGTTGTGTAGGTAGCAGGTGTACTCTTTCCTTGTACTCACCTCCACCTGTTAGAATTCCTAGAAAGTCAGAAGGGGGCTGAGGAAGGATATAAGAGAAAGCAGATTGGAGGAAGGGGTATTCAGTGGGATTGCTATTTTGGGGTGGAGGGTAGGGGAAAGATGGGAAGAAAATTTGTAATGCAAAGTCTTGTGGAAATGAATGTTGAAAACTAAAAATAAACAATTAAAAACAAAATCTCAGCTAATACTCCATGTCCTAACAGAATTTAGAGTTGTATGGCATCTCAGAGATCATCCAGACCAATCCTTCATTTTATTTATGAGAAATCTGAAGCCCAGAGAGGGTCAACCTTCCTTAATTTACCTTTTTAAGGTCAAGGTGACCTCAGAACCCAAAACCATCTGAAGTGGAATTTGAACCCAGGTTCTCTGACACCAGATCCAGTTACTCTTTCTATAGCATTACATTGCCTTCCCTCTCAACCTGATGTTTTTCCTGATTGTCCCAGCTGCCAGTGTATCTCCTTCTAAATTACCTTTTTATTTTTATAAATACATGATACATGGATTTATAAATTATTAAAGTACATGTACATTAGGTATGTGCATATGTCATTAGTCAGTATGGGAAATGAGTTGTCACTCCCTTAAGAAACGAAACTTGAGCTGAAGTGAGTGAAGGAAATGTTACAAGTTTGTGGTATCCCATAGGGAATGTACGTACACCACACAGAAGCCAAACTGAGCTTTTTGTAGGTTTAGCACCTTCTGGTCCCTGCCTTCAGAGATGGGATTGGTCCTAGCTCTTGCGGGTTACTGTCTTTCTAACCTAGATCAACATAGTTCCCATGTTCAGAAAATGGAGGGATAATCTATGCATGGACATGTATAATATTCTTGAAAGTTATTAGGCATGTGCAGTAGTTAGGTCTTGAACCCTCAAATTCGAGCCTTGCTGCACACTTCACCCTCTTGAACCTAGGAGGCCCTGACTGTCAGGGTGTACTTACCTACTAACACCACATTACTTAGCAGACTCTTTGTATGGCATTATCTGTGGAAGCAGGACTCCATGTAGTGCTAGGCTCTATCTTACTGTCAATCAGCAACCTCTCCTGACTAATTGTAAATTCCTTGAAGGCAGGGACTTGAGAAACAGTGCCTGGCACATCATAGGTGATTAACGAATGCTACATGGTTAACTGACACTCACAATACTCATAGGATGGGCAGGGCATGTGTTACTCTCCTTTTGTAGTAGGTGAAGTAGAAGCCCAAGATCACGTGGCTGAGAAATGAGGAAGAAGCCGAATTCTAGTTTTCTGACTCCAAGTCTATTCTACTTTGTATATGAACAGATAGCACAATGGACTGGTTATTGTCCAGGTCAGTAGGCTGTTAGGGCATTTTTAAGCATTTTTATGATGTCAATTATCTTATATCAATTTTCCATTGTAGCAAATGAATACAAGAAATTTAGGGTCATTAATATTTGTTGTTTGTTCTTGAATATCAAAACTTCCCTAAAAATGTGTTTTATACTGAATATGATGAGTTTGGGTAATTAAAAAGTTACATGAGGTTTGATATGCAGGAAATACCAAGTCTGTGCTAAGTTAGTGAAACAGTCTTTCTAAGTCCAACGCATGTAAAGAGACAAGAAATTATTTTAGAGCTGCTGTTGTATTTCAATAGGTTCACATGATCATTTATAGTACATTAAATACCTTCTGTTGGGTTGTCCCTTTTTTATTGTTTCATTCTAAAATAGCATATTTGTCAGAGCACATTGTAATGTCAGTTATAGGTGCTGTATAAATACACTAGTAGATCGTTTTTAACACTGGAGAAGAGATATACTGGTATCTTTCTGAGTAGGAAGCCTATAGTCACATTTCTTAATCTTCATTTCAGGGCCTTTAAAAATCCCCTGAGACTCAAACATCAAGTATTCAGAAACACTACCACTTAATGACATTTTTTTTAAACAGCCAAAACTGTACAACTGCCTGACCCACATGTTGTACATTTTGTTTTTGTTTATAAGACTGCATAGCATTTGACAATTCATTAAGCATGGTAATTACCTGCTTTAATTTCATGATTGCATGTACTATAATTACCCTAATTCCATAATAGCAAAGTTCATATACACAAAAGCTAAGGAACAATAAGGTAATAGAAATAAATCATGCATATAATTAAAACCAACTATTATTTAGGATAGAGAACCATGACCTTATATTTTAGAAAGATCAGATCTGCATTTTGACTCACTTAAGCAAGTTATTAGTTTTCCTTTGTTTCTATTGTATCTGTATACCAATCTTGCATTGACAAAATGAAATGAGTAGCCTAGTTGTGAAGCCATTTGCTGATTTTTTCCAAATCACATACTTCTTTCCATTGATGAAAGTAAATCTTAATTTTCTCTGTTATTTTCCTGAATTAGGACTTAAAGTTAAGTCTTACCTAATTGGACAGTCTTGAAGTTTTAACAATTCAAAAGATTCTCTATTATCTAATCTTGCAAAAAACTGTAATAGCTTGGATAAGCAAAATCTATAATTTATCGAAGAGCCTTCATTATAGATATTGATTTTGCCTTTCTACACTTTTTTTTAGAAGGAAAAAATAACCCAATGTATTTTGATACCTCTTTTCTCTTGCTATATCTAATTTGTTCCATTAATTTTAATTATTAGTACCAAAATAAATTTTAATTAGCACCAAATATTTCAGGCTATTACTATTTTAGAATATGGTTTCATATTTGGTTATAATATGCTCCCCACATTCCTACTTTCCTTTCATTATTCCTTTTGTTATTCTAGATCTATTTTGTCTAATTCTAGTAGATAATTCTTCTAATCATTTGAGTGGCATAACACAATCTCTAAGTTAACTAAGTAGAATCATCACTGTTGGTATATTGGTACAACCCAACCATGAGCAATGAATGGCTCTCTGAGTATTTGTCTTGCTTTATTTCCATAATGAATTTTTTGTATTTGCAATTATATAGGTCATTGATGTATCTTGGGTGCTTTGATATCTAATGTTTTCATTCTTTTTATGGAGTTTCTTTCCTTCTGGTTTTTGTTAGTAATGTATAGAAATGCTTATATTTTTTGTAGATTTTTCTACTGCAACTATTAACTATTTCATTTGCTTTATTTTCTGGGGTTTTCTAAATAAGCCATTTTGTTGTCTGCAAATAGGCTATATCACCTTTATTTTCTTTTCACATGTTCTGGTGAATATGGTAATTTTCAGTGAAATGGTTGAATTGGAAAGGATAAGATAAAGTACTGCATAATCTATACATTGTATCATCAATCCTTGAAAAGTCAGCCATCTGTTATGTATTCAGGATCTACAGTGCATGTAACAGAATTGACCAAATTGTCACCTTCTAATATTTATATTTCCTGATCAAATCAGGTAGTAACTAGTGTATTTCTCAGGTGCTTTGATGGATTTGTGACCTCTTTCATATGATTAATCTGTCCACTAATAGGGACAGATTTTCAGTCTCTCTTAGTCTTTTGATTCTATATAGTTGTTGGTCATATATTTCTTTGATTCTTCAGTAGAGGATTCTTCCCTTCTGCTAGAGACCTTCCTTTGGTACTTTAATATTTCTTGGTTATCTGTGAAGCTCTCAGACTACTTTTATGCTATCTCTTTTCTTGTTACATGACCAGCTCCACTCTTTTTCTGCATATAAATGTCTTCCATGATATATCTCATGCAAGACATCATTACTACATCATTAGCTACAGTCTGCTTCTATTCATTATCTATATTTCTGTTGCCCTTTGGGTAGTCTGTATACAATTTTGATTCGTCTGAAATCATACCATGGTTCACAGGAATGTAGCATCTTAAGAGAATATATTGGTGTTAAAAAGATCTTTTTAGGGCTTTAGTCTGTTAGAGGATTCAATGGGTCAAAGGGTATTTAATTTATGTTACACTCCACTCCTGCCCCTGACTTCAATGGTTCCTTATAGCCAAGGATCAAATGTGAAATCCTCAATTTAACATCCAAAGCCCTTCATAGGCTAGCAGCACCCCCTTTCTAGTCTTCTTAAACCTTGTGCTGTTCCATGAATAAACACTCAGTCTCTTAGCTCTTGGCATTTTTTCTGACTGACTCCTATAATCTGGACTATTCTCCTTCCACATCTTCACCTATGAGCTTCCCAACTAAAATTCCATCTTCTACAAGAAGCTTTACCCAACTCACCTTCATGCTAGTGCCTTCTCTCTTTTAATTATTTCATATTTATCCCATATATAGTTTGTTCATATTTGCTTGTTGTATCCCCCATTGGATTATGAGCTCCTTGAGAGCAGGTACTACCTTTCCCCCCCTTTTTTTGGTATTCTCAGAACTTAATATAGTGCTTGGCACATAGTCAGCACTTAAAAAATGTTTATTGACTGAATTTAGTGACTTTTTGTGCATAATTCCAAATTGCTTCCAGAATCATTGGACCATTTCACAGTTCCAGCAATAGTTTGTCAAAACAAAGCAAAACAATGCCTATTTTCTCGCAACTACTTGAACATCCATCATTTCCCCTTTTTGTCATCTTTGCCAGTCTTATGGATATAAGGGAGGAACACCAGAGTTACTTTTAATTTGTATTTTTCTAATTACTAGTGATTTGAATTTTCTTCCACATGACTGTTGATATATAGCTGTAGATGAGATATTTTCCTTTAAGAGCTCTTTGTTCATATCCTTTGACTATTTGTCACCGTTTCCTTTTGCAGTATCATAAGATAAAGCATAAGCATATTTCAAGATAAAGTAAAAGTTTACTTTTCTTTGTGTGTCCCCCCACACGCACACATTTAGCACAGCCCCCCCACAAAACAACAAAGCAACAAATTCAGGATGGAGAAGAAAGCATATTTATTAAACAAAATCTTGTATGAGCATCCCAGGAAAGGGTTTAAAATTATATTAGTAAAAGTAGATTTCCAGAACCTGTCTATGTTGTATCCAGGAGAGGGGAGTTAGTAGGATAATTAAGATCAAACTGTTAAAAAATAAGGTAAGCTTTATTTGTATTTGGGCCAACTGTGGCTGTGGGAGTTGAATCTTCTGTTAATAGCAAAATAGGTACTATATTACTGATCAAAAGAAAAAAAATCACATTAATAGAATCAGATAGAGAGAAAAACCAAACCTAACAGTTAAAATCCATTGGTTTTAATGGGCTAAATGCAACAGTAACAAGAAATTGATGTACATGTCGATTGGAAAACAAAATCCCACCGATTTCTGTTTACAAGAACCACAGTTTAAGCACCAAGATTCATATAGATTAAAAATGAAAGACTAAAAAATACTTTTTTCCCTGAAACAGATCCCTGAAAACAGGAATTAACAATTGAAATTTCAGATAAGGCAACTTCAAAAATAAAGGCCACTAAGAGAGATAAGCATGAAATTATGTTATGATTAAAGGCTTTATAGCTAACGAAACAATAACATTTTTTAGAATATTCACA
Source organism: Pseudocheirus occidentalis (assembly GCA_028646575.1). Taxonomy (NCBI): domain Eukaryota; kingdom Metazoa; phylum Chordata; class Mammalia; order Diprotodontia; family Pseudocheiridae; genus Pseudocheirus; species Pseudocheirus occidentalis. Next base: position 139,694,020 of record CM053599.1, on the reverse strand, counting down.
TTGAAATGACATAGAATCCAAACTCCTAAAAAAAAGCTAATAAAGATAGGGGAGGAAAAAAAAAACACCTGGATGACATGAACAACTCTGCATAATTTAACATAGCTCTGTAGAAGTTTGATGAATCCAAAAGGAATAAAAAAGAGAGATCTAAACAAAATATTGGAAAAAGCTGGGTTTGGTAGACAACTTCTCAGTGGGAATCTTGGAGCATATACTTATATCTACTATTCCTATGAACTCCTACAAAAAATTATCACATAGCTTACTATGTGATATGCTTTAGCATGAAGAACTCATAAACAAATGCAGAAAGGCATAAATATTTTATAAGCCACAATGCAATAAAATAACAAAAGATGCTAACCTAAAGAGAGATTCAATATAATACATATGTTGAAAAGGTTAACAAAGAAAGCATGGGAACATTTTAAAAAGTTAAATAGAATGGTTTCTTATGACAGAACATGTAAAATTGTATGTAATACACCTAAAGCAGTTCTCAGAAGAAAATTTTATATTTCTAAACACATGTTAATAAGTAAAGAGAGGACTATTGAATTTGACATATAATTTAAAAAAAAAACTAGAAAAGCAGCAACTTAATAATCCCAAAGTAAACACAAAACATTTCTGAAATTACATGCAAAAATGAATAATTTAAGCTTTTAAAATTGAATTAATAAAGAGCTATTTTAAAAATAGCAAAATTACTTTTTTTAATTAGCTAATTTAATGGAAGGAATAGACCAAGATCTATTCTATGGTAAATCTTGAGCATTAAAAAAGATCCCTTCTAAATTTTTTTGGAAAGGAAAAAGTGAACTTTTTGGTTCAGAGTATCTTAAGAACAACTCAATTTCCAGGGGAATAATTCCAATTTTTGATGCCAACAGCATTGTCATTGAATAGAGTGAAGTGCAGTATGCCATATTTTAACATTTTTGGTGTCAGAAGGAAAAGGGTTTACTTGCATTAACTGATAGAAAGACAGTATCAGGAAATCTAATGCTGAGTCAGCTGAACATAACTGAAATTGTATTTTACCCTTCCTAGAGGATGTAATAAAAAACTTCATCTTTCTCATACTTTTTGTCTCTTTGATCTGCCATGGCAAAAGCCATAACTTGCAATTTTGAGCTAGGTCAGTAGAAGCTTGATTTAAGAGTACTGAAAACATAAGCACACAGATAGCTATTGGAGAAAGAAAGGAAGATTCCTTTAAGAAATCTCTTTATAGAGGTTTTTTACACCTTAAAGTAGGAGAGGTCTCAAGTACCTTAAAGAGGTTTCATTTACTGTAAGTAACTAGTTTTAATCTGCATTAGTCTTAACTTATCTTAGCCTTGACTTGCTTCACATTTCAGCCTTGATGTAGAGATTTGTCATGATCTAGCCTGCAAAAAGAAGGCTGTCTGTTTCATTAGCTTAGTAGTAAACTTAGATGTGGGAAAGGGTTTTGAATAAGGAAGAATGGTTGGCTTTTCACCTTGAATGGAAAGGAGGATATTTTCTAACATGGAGTCATTCATTTTGAAAAAAAGAAGGTATAGGCAACCTCCATGTATCCTAATACTGTCCTTTAGCATGCCAGGAACTAGATTTTTATATGGTGTCAGTGAACCACTGGAAACAGATAAACACTGTGCTTTCTAAACTTTTTTTTTCTTTTCTAAGCCATAATGATCCAAGACTTTAAATCTAATCTTGCTCTTGAAAAGGCTGCAATAAGAATTTGATGACCAAGAACTTGAAATTGAGGGGATGCCCAGCAGTTGAAGAATGGTTGAACAAGTTGTGGTATATGAATGCAAGAAATGATAAACAGAATGAAAAGAAATGCTAGGGAAGGTAGCCTAGCCATACCAGATTTTAAACTCTATTATAAAGCAGCAGTCATCAAAACTACTTGGTACTGGCTGAAGAGTAGAGTAGGGGATCAGTGGAATAGATTAGGTACATGAGACACAGCAGTCAATGACTATAGAAATCTACTGTTTAATAAACCCAAAGACTCTAGCTTCTGGGATAAGAACTTACAACTTGACAAAAACTACTGGGAAAACTGGAAAATAGTATGGCAGAAACTGGGTATAGACCAACATCTTACAGCATACATCAAAATAAAATCTAAATGGGTTCACAATCTAGATATAAAAGCTGATACTATAAGCAAGCTGGGAGAGCAATGAATAGTTTACCTGTCAGATTTATAGAAAAGGAAAGAATTTATGACCAAACAAAAGATAGAGAGCATTTCAAAATACATAATGTGTAATTTTGATTACATTAAACTGAAAAGGTTTTGTACAAACAAAGCCGATGTAACCAAGATTAGGAGGGAAAGGGAAAATTGAGAAAGAATTTTTACAGCCAAGTGTCTCTGTTAAAGACCTCATTTCTAAAATACACAGAGAACTAAGCCAAATATATAAGAATGTAAGTCATTCCCCAATTGATGAATGGTCAAAGGATTGAAGAAATTAAAGATACCTATAATCATATGAAAAATGCTCTAAATCACTATTGATTAGAGAAATGCAAATAAAAAAACTCTGAGGTGCCACGTCTCACCAATCAGATTGGCTAACATGACAAAACAAGAAAATGATAAATATTGGAGAATATGTGGGAAAATTGGAACACTAAAGCATTGTTGGTGGAGTTGTGAACTGATCCAACCATTCTGGAGATCATTTTTGAACTCTGCCCATAGGGCTATAAAAATGTGTATTCCCTTTGACCCAGTGATACCACTTTGAGGACTGTGTCCCAAAGAGATCATAGAAGTGGGAAAAGAACCCTTATCTACAAAAATATTTATAGTAGCTCTTTTTTTTTTTTTTTGCTTTTTTTGAAGGGGGGAGGGCAGGGCAATTGGGGCTAAGTGACTTGCCCAAGGTCACATGGCTAAGCCTTAAGTGTCTCAGGCTGAATTTGAACTCAGGTCCTCATGACTCCAGAGCCAGTGCTCTATTCATTGTGCTACCTAGCTGTCCCTATAGCAGCTCTTCTTGTGGTGACAAAGAATTGGAAATCAAGGGAATGCCCATAAGTTGGGGAATGGCTAAACAAGTTGTGGTATATGAATGTAATGTAATGCTATTGTGCTATAAGAAATGTAGAGCAGACAGACTTCATAATAACTTGGAGAGACTTGTATAAACTAATGCTGAGCGAGAGAGACAGAATCAGGAGAACATTGTACATAATTACAGACACATTGACTCTGTGATGACACACTGATAGACTGGGCTTATGTCAGCAATGCAAGGTTATAAGACAACTCCAGAGGATTCATGGTGGAAAAGGCTTTACACATCCAGACAAAGATTTATGAGTCTGAATGCAGGTTGAAGCAAGCTACTTGTTCTCTTTATTTTTTGTTTTGTTTTGTTCCTTCTAATTATTAATTCCATTGGTAATAATCCTTTTTTACAACTTGACTAATCTTTAATGTGAAGTTATTTGTAGAACCTGTATCCAAGTGCATGCTGCCATAGAAGGAGAAGGGGGAGAAATGGAAGGAGAGGGAGGAGGAGAAAATTCAGAACTCAAAAGTTTGTGAACTGAATGTTGTAAACTAAAAGTAAATAAATAAATTAAATTTTAAAAAATGATAAACAGGAAGACTTCAGAAAATCCTGGAAAGACATATATGAACTGATGCTGAGTGAAGTGAGCAGAACCAGGAGAACAGTGTTCACAGAAACAGCCATGTTGTGTGATGACTGATTTTGATACACTTAGTCCTTCTTGGCAATGCAAGGACTTAAAACAGTTCCGAAAGAATTGTGATGGTAAATACCATCCACATCTAGAGAAAGAACTATAGAGTCAGAATGCAGAATGAAGCAGATTGTTGTCTTTTTTTGTTTCGTTTTTTCTTCTTCATGGTCTCTCCCATTCATTATAATTCTTCTATGCAGCATGACTAATGTGAAAATGTGTTTAATAGGAAAGTAGGTGTAGAAGCATATCATATTGCATGCCATCTTGGGGAAGGAGGGGGAAAGAAGGGGGAGAAAATTTAAAACTTATGAAAGTGAATGTTGAAAGCTAAAAATTAATGATCAATTTTTTAAAAAAGAGAAGTCTACAATAAGAATCCCAATTTCCAATACAGTGTTGTACATACAGTATGTACTTTATTGTTGAATGAATTTCAAATGTTATTTCTTATATATTTATTCTGAGTTATTTAGTTCTATTTGGTTCCAAAGACTGTAAAATTTCTCCCATTTGGAAAAGTAACAGCAAGGGCGCCATACTTTCATGAAAAGTTTAAACAGTATTTTTAAGAAATCCATTTTTATTATAGTCAGGGACGGCACATGGAAAGGTAAGATTAATGGATACTAATATGTGAAAATGGAATAACAGTAACTTTATGTTACATTATAATATTAGTATATAAGAATAATTCTAGGATCCAGAAGTTGAAAATCTTCTATTTCACAAGTCCTTTCTCAGAAAGAGTTACTGATTTTTGACTGAATTTCCATTTTCACTAAAATTTTAAAAATAATTTATTTTTACTCAAAAATTACATTATGTTTGAATGATGCAGATTCCAAATTAGAGAAGATTGATATGTCTCCATGAATTTGACCTTTCCTTTAATGGGTTGCTTTTACCTCCATAAGTTAAAATAAATGTCTGTTACATATTTAAAGCCCATCTCAATTTTGCTTTGACTTGTGTTTCTCAGCTTATTACATGTTACTCTCTCACTCATCTTTACATTCCAGCTAGACTGTCCTGTTTCTCATAAAAAACATTCCATGCTTTTGTACAAATTCTCTCCTGTGCTTGAAATGCTGTCCTTTCTGCTTTGGAAGTCCTAACTCCCTAAAGGCTTACTTCAAGTGTGATGTTTTTCCTCCTTTCTACACTGTCCATGACAACTATTTTTAAAAATATAATTTATGTTAACTGTGTATGTCTCTCCTCACCACGTACCCACCACCCCTTTCTAGAATGTAAATTCCTTGAGGAACGGTTCTATTTTGGTTTTTGTCTTTGTGTTCTCAGTTTCTAGCTTCTTGCCTACATATACTTACTGAATAATAGGAATGGCTAATGATTGGATAAATGAATAACAGTTCCAGTAAAATAATAATACGTGCCAATTCTATAGCTCTTTAAGTTTTCAAAAAGACTTCCTTTAGATCCCTACATAAAATCACAAGTCTTTTACTTTTAATAGAGCACTAATTCAAATAATAGCATAGAACTGTACCATCCTTATAAACAGTTTTGCTATTGAAATGTGTGTCCCAGGACACAATTTTGGATATTAAAATCCCTCAAACCCCCATCATAGTATTGTAGGATCCAACCCAAAACAAACACATTTTTATTCAGAGGGATGGCAATAGATTGGAGTATAATGCTATGGCTTTCACCTTCATAAAATCTGGAATTCCACAGTAGCTTTTTTTTTTTTTTTGCTGCTGCTGCTGCTACTAAAATGCCTCTTCCCTCTTTGCTTTCTTCAGAACTCCAGAAATCAGACTTTTGAAAAATATATGTAATTTTATTGATACCTTTTTTTCCTGTCACCTGCATTTTACAGCATATTCTTCTACCTCTCAAGACAGACAACAGCGATAACAAAGAACAAAAAAGTGGGAGAAAAACAATTCTGCAAAACTAACCAACATATTATGAAAAAGTCTAACATTATGTATGGTGTTCCCAATCTCAATTGTCTACCTCTAGAAAGAAAGAAAGAAAGAAAGAAAGAAAGAAAAAACAAAAGAAAGAAAGAAAGAAAGAGAAAGATACTACTTATACCTCTTCTTGGTAGCTAAGCTTGGGCTTTATAATTTTGCAATACTCATTTTTCATTGCTTTGTTGTTATATATTTTCCAGTTCCAATGTTGTAGTTATTGAAGGCATGTATTTATGTGTATGTAATTGTTTTTCCTTGTTTCACTTTGCATCAATTCATGGAAGTTTTTCATGTTTTTATATATTCATAGTATCATTACTTTTGGGGGGGGGAGGGCAGTTGGGGTTAAGTGACTTGCCCAAGGTCACATGGCTAGTTTTTTGTGTTAAGTGTCTGAGGTCAGATTTGAACTCAGGTACTCCTGACTCCAGGGCCAGTGCTCTATTCACTGCACCACCTAGCAGCTCCTTAGTATCATTACTTCTTACAGCTGAATAATTACAGAAATATTCTTCATGTATCACAATTTATGGACATCACTTTGGTTCTAGTTGTTTGATACTACAAAAGATGCTGCCGTATTATTTTGTTATATGGGGGTCCTTCTCTTAGCATTTGATCTCCTTGGGTTGTATGCCTGAAGGTGCAATCTCTGGGTCAATGACTATATAGATGTTTTAGTCATTGTGTTAGCATAAGTCAACATTATTTTCCAAAAATATAGCTTCACCAACAATGCATTGATGTGCCTGTCTTTCCAAAACTCCTCAGATGTTCACTGTACTCATCTTTTAAAAAATCTTTGCCAATTTATTGGATGTGAGATGAACCCTTGTAAGTTATTTTGACTTGCATTTTCTTTACTAGTGATTTGGCATATTCTTTCATATGATTACTTATGATATATATTTTTTCTTTTGAGTACCGTTATTGAATATTTATTGAGGAATTACTTTTGTTCTTGTGTATTTCTGTTGTCTATATATCAGAAATTCAAACTATTAACAGGGATATTAGATACAAAGCTTCTATTACCTAATTGCATTAATTTTGTTTAGAGAAAAGCTTTTTAGATTTGTATGATCAAATTATCCTTTTTTCTCTTTTTTAATCACCTCTGTGCCTTGTTTGGTTAAAAACTCATTTCCTCTCACCCCCAGTTGTAGCTCTGAAGGTTACTGATCTGCTTATGTTGTAATATTTTTTAATGACATTGTCTTTAATATTCAAGCCACACAATTTATTTTAAGCTTATTGTGGTGTATGGTATAGTTATTGGCCTACACTTAATTTCTGCCTGGTCTCTTGGCTTGAAGAAACTCTTATAGGGGTTCTAAAGGAGAGAGGTACACCAGATGTGCTTCTGCCAAAAGAAAAAAACACTTTTGTCAGATGTTAACTAGTTAATGAGCTGTTCTGGGGGGAAAAGATGTTTGGTGTAGAAAAAAATAGTCTCCTTCCTACAGATAAGTGGTAGAGATTAAAAAAATATGAATTCACTTTTATTTTGTTGAATCACAGTCTGATAAACGAAGTCTATATTGATAACTTTGGAGCACTGAAAGCTCCAAAATAATCAAATAAAGATTAAATGTTGTTTAGTATAGTTTTACTGTGAATTGCATTTAACTACCATTCATTTGCTTATTGTTATTTGGTGAGTACTGTATGCAAAGGAATTCCCTTGTAACTTGTGAAGGCCTGCAGATAATCTTGTTTTTGAATGGCATTATATTAATCACATTTCAGGGCTTTCTAAAATGAGATCTAGAACTACTCAAAAGACTTTGACCTTATTGTCTAGACTTTGATAGGAAATTGGATGGATGACCCATGGAACTGTCCTATGAGTACATACATAGGTCTTAGGTCAATGCTGTCAATGGAAAATGAACTGAGCCCAGAATAGAATAGGAGGAGGAGGAGGAGGAGGAAGAGTAAGAAGGGAATAGGCTGGACTGGTTGCCTTTGGGAAATTACCTAATGCTTTTCATCTCCATAAGCTCCACTCTGAAACCAAGTCCTATATTTTTAGCATCAGTATTCTTCTAGTGATCATAGAAGTCAGAGAATATCACAGGTTCCAAATAATTACAGTTGTGAGTTATCCAAAAGACAGCAGAGAATCATATGGTGAACATCAGTAAACTATAATATTATCGAAAATTGTTATAGAGGAAAAGTGGCAGAAAGGGATACCATCAGAGAGTTCTGTGAGTAGAAGAGGATGTGGGCTAGGTCTGCAGCAAGAATAGGGGCTAATGAATGGACAGTCATGCTCCATTAATATCCATGTAAATTTCACATCTAGAGGAAGATCCCTTTCCTTATGAGCAGACCTTTAATTTGTAGGGAATTTAAATGAGGACATGGATATAGAATTTCTCTTTTGTGAATGGGCTTTACAGAATCACTTTTGTGTTTTGCATCAGTGGAGGGAATACCTGCAATTATTAAAATATGGATCCAGTGAAGTTATCAGTAGATACTACAAGGGATCCAAAAGGGAATGTGATCTTACTTTCTATGAAATTTTAATTCAGTTTGGCATCAAATATCTTCTTGACCAGTATATACTTTTATAACATCTTTTCCTAAATATTCTTGAAAGCAGAGAAACTATCACACTATTCTAGGCTACAATCTGTTACATAGCATTACAATAGAAGATGAAATTTGAAATATAAAATTCTCTAGGATTGTTTTTCTTACATACTTTTTTGTGAGAGTGCTTCAAATATCTCTTTATCAGATGTTCATATTTTTCATTGATGCTGCAACTGAGGTTTTTAGACTATACCATATTGTGTTATATCTTGATATCCTTTGCTTTTTGAACTGTATTATTTCATTCCATTCTGTAGTTTATAGTCGGTACAGAGTATTATGTTTTATTCACATTTCCTTCCTTTTACATTTGAAGATTTTTCTTTAGGAAGCTTGCAAAATTTCTTGTCATTGCAGTTATTAAACTTAACCATTATTTGGCTTAGAGATCTAAAGCATATGGTTATTTTCTGGAGGCAATTCATGGATTCTTTGAACAGGTGATTTTTTTTAAATATTTAGACGTTTCCTTCATTTACTCCTGCCATTACAAGTAGCTGGGCAGCATCAAAGTCCGCTGTTAAGTGCAACTGAGTGCTAGGAAAAGGTCAGGAGTGGTTTGTGTACACACTGAGACCCTTACAACAGAAAATCACTGAACATAAATGTAATGGTAATGGAATTTGGAGATACCCCTGAATTGACTTGGCTTTTGGGTTGAGTGTTAAGACCCAGAGCTTGTGAATCCCACTCGTAGGATGGACTTGTTGATGTGAAGAGAGAGGGGGCTGACCTGGGAGGAGCCATGAATAGAAAGGAAGGCTCAAGCCCAGAGCAGGCAGAAGTAGAAGTACTTTTGGGAAGGGCAGCATCCAGTGTCGTGGTGCCTGAGTTGCTGAGAGAGACTGCTAAGAGAGCGAATTGGAGTTGCCCAGTACTTTTAAGGACTGCCACCTGGACCTGCTGAGAACTGGGGAGACAAAGCTCAACAAAGCCATAGCCAGTGTCTTCATGAAGTCACACTCTGCCTGTAGGACAGTCCCAGAACCCGTGAAAGTATCAGCAAGGCCCCCTTTCAGGATTTCTGTGAACCTACAACGAGAAAGTCCTTCTTCAGGGCTTCTGTACCAACAGCCAGGTTTCAGGACCTCTACAACAACAGCACTGTCCACCATCAGGTGAATCTGGAAAAACAACATCAAAACAGACAGACAAAATACCAGCATCACATTCATGCCTCCTCAGTTCTCAGCAGCTCCATGTGGCAGTCTTCAAAAGTCCTGGGCAACTCCAATGCGCTCTCAGCAGTCTCTCTCAGAAACTCAGGCACCACGACACTGGATACTGCTCTTCCCCAAAGTCCTTCTTCTGCCTGCTCTGGGCTTGAGCCTTCCTTTCCATTCATGGCTCCTCCCAACTCAGTCTCCTCTCTCTTCACATCAACAAGTCCATCCCATGAGTAGGATTCACAAGCTCTGGGTCTTAACACTCAACCCAAAAGCCAAGTCAGTTCAGGGACATCTCCAAATTCCTTTACCATTACAATAGTTCCAGGCTCCTGGGTCCTAGAGCTCGGAGGCTAGTGAGAGAAAGATGTTTGCATTAGGTTTCTCCATTGTTAATTAGTTTTAAAGTCTATTAAGTTATTGAACATTTTTGTTTCTTGTCTTGTAGAGATAGCTATGAAGGTTCCTCTTATAAGGGTTTTTATTTTTTGACATATGGGACTAGAGAAATATCTAGTCCTCCATCTTGTTAGGTACTTGACCTATCTTATATGCTAGTACATATGGTAGACCATTGTTACCTCACTGTTTTTGAAATATTCATTTAATGCCCATCAGATAGCTTGTTGCTTTTAACCCTGCATTCAAACTCAACAAGCTTGTTTTCCCATTGAAACACTAGATATTGATTCCTATACAGTTCAAAAACATTATAGGGGTAGAAAAACTAAAAAGCTCTTGACATATTACATTTATTGACACCTCTTAAATTCAGTGTGAGTGTGCTATCCAGCTTGTTACTGCATTAGAAGTATTTAAATCACAATTATCTTGACAGGAAACAACAGGTATATTGGTAAATGGTGTTAAGAGGGATAATCTCTAAATGGCTAGGGAAAGAGTGGTAAATGAGTTGTAGGTGTTTAAAGAAAAAAAAAACTAGTCAGCTATCTAGGCCAATTATGTTTGACCGTCTTAGAAAACAGCCACAATCCTGTACTAGGAGGCGCTGAGGATAGTTCTTTTCTTCCACGTATCCCTGCTAGACAGGTAGGTGGTGCAGTGGATAGTGGGCCAGGCCGAGAGTCAGGAAGACTCATCCTCCTGTGTTCAAATTTGTTCTCAGACATTTCCTAGCCATGTGACCCAAGGTTACCTCAGTTTCTTCATCTGTAAAGTGATCTAGAGAAGGAAATGACAAACCATTTCGGTATCTTCCCCAAGAACACCCCAAATGGGGGTCACAAAGAGGCAGAAACCACTGAAACAACAAATGTGTCCCTGTGAAGCTGGTGTTTTCATTCCGTTTCCTTCTGGACTCAAGATTCTTTGCTTGCATCCTCCCTGGGCAGCTGGTGGTACAGCGAAGAGAGTTCTGGGCCCGGAATCAGGAAAACTTGAGCTCCAGCATGACCTCAGAAACTCCTAGCTGTATGTCCCTGGGCAAGTCACTTAGCCTTTTTGTTTCAGTTTCCTCAGGTAGAAAATAAGAGTAATATTAGCACCTACCTTCCAGGGTTGTTGTGAAGAAAAAAAAATGAGATAATATTTGTAAAAAGGACCTAGTCCAGTGTCTGGCACATAATAGGTGCTATATAAATGCTTATGCCCTTCCTTTTCCACTTGCTTCCCCTCCCTGCTCTTCATTCATAGTCATTCAATTGCCTGGTCATCCTCTTTTAATTTTCTCAAACATCTAGTACAAATGACCACCTGAAAACTCAACACTTTACCTATTGCTTGACTGAAAAGACTAGTTTTCTCTAGATTGACCTACTGGTTGACTGAATATGTTTTTAAAAGATAAAAATAGTTGTGGGAGTATACATCTTGGGTAATTCCAGGAAGTCTCTATTATCACCTCATTCCCACCTCAGGTCGTGGGGACATCACGTTTAATCTTAATGTTTTATACCAGGAACAAATAAACTTTAGAGGCAGAGATGCTGCTAATCCTTAAATAATTATTTAAAAAATAATAGAGAACATCTTTACCTTTAAAAATTACATATATATGTATATACATACACACACATACATGTATACACACACACGTAATTTAATTTCCTCTACAATCTTGTGAAATTGGAAGTGCACTTCAGATCATGGATCTAAAATGAAAAGGACCTCAGGGATCATCTGTTATACCTAAAACCCTCATTTTACGCAGGAGAAAACTGAGACCCAGGGAGGTCAAACGGCTACTCCTGTGTGACAGAGGTGGCAGTCATCTAAAGTGGGACTTGAATCCAGATCCCCTTGGAACAGAACTAGTGCTCTTTCTGTAGTACTGTGCTACCTTACCATTATTCCCATTTTGTAGAAGAGGAAACAGGGTCAGAGAAGTTGACTTGCCCAAGGTTATCTAACTAGTAAGTTGAAGAATGAGATTGTATCTGGATTTTCTAATGCAGGTTCATTGCTCTTTATTGCACAGTAATCAGGATGTGTCATTCCTTTCATAGGCTAACAGCTCCTTATAATATCTTTTTGCTTGATAATTTTTAAAAAGCTTCTTGCTAGGTCAGAGCAACCCAAAACTAAGAATTTGTGGTCCATAGCCAGACACTAACCTCAAGGAACACAGGATGAAGCTTATATTTTTGTGCCATTCTTTGTCTCGGTTTAATTCATTTCAGCCACCAGTTAAGCAGTATTTATTATGTGCTAGAAGCTAGAGGCTACACATAGATCAATAAGATATAGCTTTGTAAAAACATTTCCTCCAAATAATTATTGCACTGTGTGTTTTGATGTCCTTACTTTAGTCTGGTCTCCAGTATAAATTCCTTTCAAATTATAAACCCTATTTTAAGTTTTAAAGCCTGGATTTTGGCTCCCCAAACATCTCCTGTTTATAAAACCTGTACTGTAAAGTAACTGCCCCTATAATGTTATTTTGCCTAATGTCAAGTATTTGGTAACTAAATACATTAATTGGGGCCATAGGTTTATAGATTTAGAGCTGAAAGGGACCTCAGATGCCATCTAGTCAAATACCTTCACTTTCCAGATGAAACTGAGGGATCTGGAGGTTGTGTCTTAGCCAAGGTCATATAGGTAGTCAGAAGCATCAGGAGTGGGGTTTGAACCCTGCTTCCCTAACTGTAGAACCAGTGTTCTTTGCAGTGTACCTCTCTGCCTGAACATCAAAAGACAGGGGCTTGGATGATGGTATTGATTATAATAATAATTTACATTTATATTGCACTTGGGGTTTATAAAATGACAATATGCTAGCCTCACAATTGCCCCATGAGGTAGTTAGGGCTGAATTTATCATCCTCATTTTTCAGACAAGGAACTTGACTCTCAGAGAGGTTAAATGACTTGAACCAGGTTACATTGCTAGAAATTGTCTAGCAGCAGTTAGCATTCAAAAGAATTTCCCTTGATTCCTCATTTCCTGGTAGAGGTAAGTCTAACATTCTTTACATTTCAGCACACTGCCTTTCTACCTAAGGCAAATGCAGCAAGGAGGGTCACAGAACTGTAATCATTCACCAATTATCAATAGACAATTGTATCCTTATATTTTTTACTGTTTGTAATTTTGTAACTTAGGTTTTTTTTTTCAGCTATTCACAGTAGTTCAATTGTTTAGTTATCCTGTCTAGTAATAAATATTACTAGAGGTACAAATAATTCTTCCTGTGAAATTTCTTCTGGATCTAAAAGAGAAGCAAGGAAAAATATTTCATAAAGTTTTCATCTGCAAGGTTGGAGTCTTCTGAGGCTCTGAGAGTGCTTCAAATAATGATGGTTAATAGTGCAGTGTGTAAGGATGGTCCACAGAAACAATGTGATCACAGTCTGTTATCTTCTTCAGTTGTTTGATTCCATTCTCTTTTCTTAGTGTTCACAAGAGGTTCTCTAATATTGTTTTCACCGTCACATTTAGTTGAGTTTAGCCTAAAGAAAAAAGAAAACCTCTTAATTTTTTCCTTTCTTTTTTTAAAAGTAGAGGTCAATCCTATTGAAACAAATCTGAAATCAAACTGAATCCAGAATACTTTATTCTTATAAAGTAAAACTATGTTACTTCTTATAAAGTTAACTATAGATTATGAATGGAAAGTCAAACCAGGTAAAATGTAAAAAGCTTTAAGCTTCTTGTGTTTGAATTTTTCTACCCTCCTTTGATTCCCACTCTGGCCCTTCCTCCCCTCCCCCAACTATAGAGTTTTAGAGCTAGAATGAAGGTGATCTAACCTCTTTATTCTGCATGTGAGGTTACTGAAACCAAACAAGAAAAAGTGACTTTTCCCAATTTCTCATTGCTGGTTAATTATAACAAAGCCAGAATTAGAACCCCATTTTCCTAGTTCACTGAGGGTAAGAAAACCACTGTCAAGAGTATTCAACCACAAATACCTATTTTATACCTAAAAAGGACTGCGATGAAGAACCAGAGGAGATGGAGACATTCATAAAAGTAGTACCTGTTTATTTTTATTAATTTACATTCTAATAAGGGAGATTAAACATAAAGTCAAAAGGAAGTTGTAGGATCTCCCTTCAGGCAGGCCAGTCGATAACTTCATAGATAAGTCTTAGAGTAATGTGAGGTTTAAAGTTTTAAATGAGTAGCCTGTAGTCCCATGGGCAATCAATATAGATAGGATATGAACCCATAGCTCTTCTTGATTCCAAGTCCTACATTTTATTTATTGGCCATGCTCTTTCTCAACAACACAAAGTAGAATATAAGAAAGGAAGAAGAAAACGCTATTGAGCCAAGATCATTTGCAGTTGGGGGGAAGGGTGGGGTGGTAGGATAGAATAGACGGCCATTTGATATTGGTCGTGTGTTTCAGCAAGCATAGGTAAGGAGGGGACATACTAGGCACTTGGGAGAATGTAAGAAATGCTTAGGGGAGTAGGAAAGCTGCAATGTGTATGTGGAACTGAGTGGTTTGCTTTGAATGTAATGTTGAATGCTTTAAGGGGGTAGAATGTAAGGTAGGGCTACAAAGGTAGCCTGATTGTGAAGAGCCCTGAATATAATCCATTAGGTAATGGGGAACTATTGAAAGTTTTTGAGGCATGGAGTGACATGATTGTAACGATACTTTAATCTGGCATTGGTGAATATGATAGATTTGGCAGTAAGAGACTAGTGATGGAAAAGCTGTTTAATAAGCTATTATAGCAGTCATGGGGAGAAGTAATGAGGTGGTGACTTTTTCATTATATGGTTCTGAAAGATAATCTGTTTCTGATTCTGAGTATATTTTTTTGCACTCTTAATGTGTCATCTGAGTCCACGAGTTATATGTAAATGCCCAGATTTTTAGCTACAGTTATTTATGCCAAAGAATGGGGGCAGTGTTAAATGCCATCTCAACAAATCAGATAATTCAAAATTTATTTCCACTTGATTTTGGCAGGTATTATGCAGTTTTTATTCCCTCAACCTCTTTTTTTTTCAAAGGCAGACTTACCTAATTGTCATAGAAAATAAATTTATATTTCCGATTGGAATCTTTGTGACCAGAAGTGATTGTTTTATCCCTCTTGCAGCCTAGTCTGTGAACACAGGTAACCTTTGGGTAGTATAGATATTGAGCTACAAAAAGTTGATACTTATTCAATGATATCCACTGACTGGTCTAATCTGAGATCGTAGTGGAACAGACAGTGGTAAAAAGTACAGCACAGAAGGGGCCTCGCCATTTCCCTGCTCTAGGTTAAGGAACTTGGATTGTCAGTTTTCTGTTGAAAGAAGAAGGGGATATGGAGCCATGAAAGCAAAACTTTGGTGGTTTATAAAGGGTGGAAAAATTTAACTATAATCATTTAAAGGGACTCTTCTTAGGATTTTTAGTAAGAAATCTAAATCTTACTCAGTAAGGGGTCCTCAGTAGAACACATCTGTTGACCCCAGACACTGAATATATAGATATCTCTAAAAAGCTTAATATAACTGAAAATGGATTCTTCCACGATGAACAGTAAAATATATTATTCTTTGACTACCTATATAGGCATTGTATTAGGGTTTTTTATCATGTCTCCTGTTGTAAAAGAGTCTTTATAGTGTGAAATTCTTGGCTTCAAAATGTTTTATGAAAAATGCAGAGTCAAAATTTATTGTTCCCTATTAAGCATTTCAGCTGTTTTTCTGAACAACCTACTTAAATTGGAGAAGCCTATTGTTATAGCAATGACAAAGAGATTTCTAGAAGTTTATTGACATAAAGCAATTGCAAACCCATGTTGGACATTTATCATCGATATTTTACTCTCTAGGCTGTTATTAACTCATATGAAATATATTTTTAATACATTCTCCCCCCTTCTTTATTTTCCTTTGGCTGCAGTTGCTGTAGGGAAGCTTAACAGCCTTTCAGTGATGTATAAAATACCATTGGCATTCTTGCCCACAGGGCATGCTTCTGAAAAGCAGAGCATCTTGATGAAAGCAATGAGGTTTTATGTCTGAAATGTGCATGTTACACCTCACTGTTGTTTTAGTTTCAGTTTCTTTAAAGTGTGAAACCAGATACGAAACTCATTTCTTCTGTACCTATGACTGTGCTTCAAACATGTAGAAGAACAACAACAACAAAATGGGTTTGGCCAAATATTCAGATGTTTGGTACCACTTAGCCTAAGCAATCTGGTGATTAATTGAATTTATTATTTTTTTATCTGAAGTTTTGGCATTATATCCTTGGCATCTTTATTGATACATTTCCAGCTAAGTAGATGCAAAGTCCTAAATAGGTCATACTTAGGCAACTCTGCGTTCTGTAAGCACGTCATTCCTACTTTATTTTTACTTCTAATAATAATCTGTATATTACTTGGCTTAGTTGAAAAGGCCTATATGGTTTACTTGGTCTTGGATGGCTGGTCTCTGAATATTTGTATAGATCTGGTTGGGAGTAAATCAGGGCATCTCTGAAGTCTGAAGCCCAACTTAGGTTTTCTGCAAATAAGAAGGCAATTTTGAAAACATTTCTATTGAGTGAACATAAATTACATATGGGTTTGTGCTCCATCTTGATCAAGTCAGTCATCACTTGAGCTTTGTTTGAGATTGTGTTTCTCTTGCTCTTTGGTAATGCTAAATGACGGTAGTGAGCATGTTCTATACTGCTTAACTATGGATACCTTTCAGCCCGTGTGGTAGAGTGGAAAGAGCATTGGAGGAGGCAGAGGATTTGTGTACAGATTCTGGCTCTGCTGCTCCCCATCTCTGTGACCTTGGACAAGATGCTTCACCTCTCTAGGTCTCAGTTCCTTGTCTGGTTTTTAAAGCCCTTCACCATCTGGTTCCAGTTTGCTTTTCCAGGTTTCCTCTTACCCCCTAAGTTATTCTCCTTTACTGATTCCTCTCCTTCATGAAATGCACACTTGAGCTGAGCTGAACTTGCTGTTTCCTGTACATGATGTTCTGTCTTCCACTTTCTCATCTTTGTAGTTTGTTTGCCATACTAGACATGGCTTCCCTTTTCACTTCTGCCTCATATAATTCCTAGATTCCCTCAAAGTTCAGCTCAAGTACTAACTCTTATAGGAATCTTCTCCTTTTCTGTCCTTTTACCGGTGTTCTCCCCTTCATATTTCATCTTGCTGCTGGACCCAGATGGCTGCAGAGGAGAAAGTGAGGCTGATGACTTTGCACAGCCCTCCCTCACCTAAATCCAATTGACTTGCAAGTCATGGCATCGCCTTCCTGATGTGATGGTGCTCTTTGAGGATGAAAGACAAACAACAACAACAATTTCATTTCCTGTGTACACATTGTTCCTTCTCTCCTCCCCCATACAAAAGAAGGGTCTACGGAGCAAAGAGACATTTTTCTTTTATCTTTGTATACCCAGTACATAACACATTGTCTGACACATAGTAAGCACTTCAATAATGCTTGTCGAATACATGAACGAATGAGTAAAATCAAGATATGGACTGGATCAGTTATGTCAAAATCAAATAGAAATGGATGCTTGTTGGTCACATATTGAATTAGAAAGTCACAAATTAATATGATATGTCTCGTATTATATTTTCATCTATTTTGTTAAGCATTTTCCAACTCCATGATAATCTGGTTCAGACTACATTTGGGAGTTTTGCCACACCTCTAGACCAGATGACCTTGAAGACCCCCTCCAACTCTATGATCCTGTGACTGTTAGTAAATCCCCATGGCTGAAGACCCTGAGTGCACAGACTTTCATCAAAGGTGTTTTAAGAGATACACTCAATGTGCTTTTTCTATCTAGAGTTGAATGTTTTTCTATCTTTTCCTGACAGGTCTATATCAGGATAAAGGACGATGAATGGAATGTGTATAGAAGATATGCAGAATTCAGGAGTTTGCATCACAAGTTGCAGAACAAATATCCTCAAGTGAGGGCCTACAGTTTCCCCCCTAAAAAGGCCATTGGAAATAAGGTACTCTACCAAGAGAAACAAGTCACCATTTTTGTTTGTGTCATGCAATTAAAATATGTTCCTAATAGTATATTCTGATATTAACAAATGAAATTTGTGAAATCTAGGAAAACTCCATTTTTGGTCAGTTCTAATTCTCTTCCATTTTGGGAATTAACCTGTAGATATTCCTTCTCTATCAGCTTTGTCCTGGAAAAGTATGATTAGAGTTAATCATAACTCAGCTTCTTCATATGTAATACAATATTGTTGTTTGGGTCAGAAACGATCAAGGGTAGTCGTTGGCTATTGATCTGTATCTTATCTTAAAACACATTTCATCAGTATTTCATGTATTAAAATCAGATTAGAAAGCTAATCTAGCTATAATATAGCAAACACCAAAAAAGCAAGTATATTGCTATATCATATTCATTTCAGTTTCTTATCATTTTTTCTGTTAAGATGGTATGGAATTAAACCCATAAAAATGCAAGATTTGAAAGTTCTGCAGGGTATTTTTGATTTGCTAACACCAAGAAGGAGCAAAATATTTCTTTAAAAACTGAAAAATCATATAAACTATTTATTTTTAAGCTATGATAAATCTTGGGATCCTTCCAGAATTTCTCCAAATGCTTCAAAACACCAGCCTGCTTAATCAGTAATAGGACAAAGCTGTTACATCACATATTTCTTAAAAATATTATTATGTATCTATTAGAGAGGCAATTAGTAGATACAGCATTAGCTTCAGAGTCAGGAAGTCCTGGATTCACATCCTGCATCTTATACATGAGGGCTATATGACCCTAGGCCAGTCACTCAACCCACTAGTGCCACAGGCAGTTTTCTCAGACTATACATTTCCGAGAAAGTTCTAATCACTATTAGTAGAGGATGTTCCTCACTGACAATTTCCTGTACTAATGAAACCACATATATATTTCTTTTTTTAAAATAACTATTATAAGACATATTTCTTTTTTTAAAAATCACATTGAAAAAACCTTGCAGGAATTCCCATTTAGTTCACTGTGCACATCAATATCAAATTGTTTTCTAACAGAAATTGTTCTCGCATGTAGGTGATTCATGACAATTCAGATCAAGTCAAGTCAAATCAACGAGAATTTGAATGCTTAATATGTACTAAGCACTAGGAGTACTCTTTTGAACTTGATGTGAACTCTAGCATTTTATAATATCTGTTTTATAAACCCCTAGTAACATCAAGAGACAGAGGGTATTGAGTGATTACAGTGTTAATCTTAGAGTCAGGAAAACCTACGTGCATTTTCTTACTCTGTGACCATGAGTTACTTACTTAATTTTTTAGTACTCCAGGCAACCCTGTAAATCTATATAGACTAGTTTTTTCTGTATTGGTGAAGGTGGTTTCTTCACTGGGGAGTTCCCTGCACTGATAAAAATCACAAATTCTGGCCAAAAAGAAAATCATGGCTTTACAAGTTGAATTTGGTGAGATGAATCATCACACCCATAAGTGAAAAGAAATTTTAGCAAATATAAAAAGAAATAAATATGATCTACATGTTTGTGAGCCCAGTCAGGATGTGTTGTTGATTCCTAGGTAGGTAACCACCTTGCTTCACCAGAGGTTAACTAACTGTGACCATGTCTACATACATAATTGGAAAGATCCATCTGGGTCAATCCTCAGAATAAGTTAAGGCATGTATAGATTTTCAGGTTAAGTTTACACAAAGAGGGTGCTGCTGTTTTTTTCTTGATCAGTGGTTCTCAACCTTCCTGGTGTTGTGACCCTTTAATACAGTTCCTTATGTTGTGGTGACCCCCCCCCCCATAAAATTATTTTTGTTGCTACTTCATAACTGTAATTTTGCTACTGTTATGAATCATAATGTAAATATCTGATATGCAGGATATGTTTTCATTGTTACAAATTGAACATAACCCACAGGTTGAGAACCGCTACTCTTGATCCATTATACAAACATTTGGGCTCTGCCTTAAAAGGTGACCTCTTATGTATCTTGACTCTTAACTCTTAGAAGCTGTGTGTAATGGTATTTACAGGTAATAGCTTTCGTTCCTGACGAGATATCTTCTTCCCCTCCCTCCACATTGGTGATCACTGTAGGGCTTGAGTTAGGAGGAGGGCCTTATGTTGTTATTCAGGGATATGACAGTTGCTAATTCTTTAAGAAATATTACGATGAACAGCTTCTTTCCTGCCCAAGCTGTCATCTCAATCTTTTAATTCCCCTGTCCAATAGTAATTGTACTTTGATTCCTTCTTTTCTTTCCTTTTTGGCTGAGTAAGACGTAATTGCTTCCCCTAAGTCCACTTTAGCTGCTACTCAGGACAGATCTGGGGAATTTTCATGATTTCCATTATTTAAAAAAACACATAAAAGCTAATAGAGTCATTGGTAAAACTGTATAACTCAGTTCTTCCAAATGGTTCTGGTAGCCTAGTGAGTTTTGGTACATGGCCAGTAACTGCTTTGATATCATTAAGGGCTAATTCTCCAAAGATTTTTAGATTATTAATTGGCAAAGAAAAATCAATAGGTCCAAGAAATATGTCTTTTCTTATGACAACTTTACTTCAAGAGTAACCTAGCAGTCTGCTAGGATCAGTGGATCACTAGATCAATCACTAGAAGAAATATCCAAGGTGATACCATAATGTATTTGGCTTGATTGAATAATAAATCTTGTTTTATTGTAACCCTAGAACTGTTAAATTACATTTGGAATATACGCTTCAGAATGTCATTCGAGCAAACATTCTACCAAGATTATCCTTTTTTTTAGATAAATGTGTTTCTGCTCTAATTGTCTAGATATCTATTCTGAAGGTATTGCCTTTTATCATTGGCCATTGATAATGGCCTTAGTAATCATCTGAGTATTCAAAAATTAAAATGTCCTCTTAATTTGTCCATGAACTTGCTTTTATAAACTAAAGAATATGTGGTATAATGAACATACTCAGTATCTTTTATATGTATAGAATTTGTCTTTACCAAAGCATAAACTGCTGCCTTCATATTCAAAGCATATATTTAATTGGATATGCATGAGATATGAGAAAAGAATGATAACTCTTAGTGAATGATGAACATGCTTAGTAATACCAACACTTTACTAGGGATATCTTTTACTTTCATATTCCATCAAGCCCAATTCACATTAGAACATAATTTTCTTTCATATCAGCTACAGTCTGATGAGGTTTAATCATAGTCAAATTTAATACCTGTCTCATGGAGACATAAGAGATAGCATGGTATACTGTGAAGAATACTAACCAAGAGTTAACCTGAGTTCTAATCATTGCTTTTTTATTTTGACTGAGGTCCGAGTATAGTCCCCCAAAGGTTCCTTTCCTCATTGTGTCTGGTTTATTGTCCACTCTTAAAGCAGACACTGCTGCTCACTGTTCTAGGGACGTTGATAGGAAATCTAGGGGAAGCCTAAAATCTTCCAACCTTTGGAATTTCACAAGGTCATGTTCTGTTTGGAAGTTAGAGAAATTCAGAAGTTGTTCTATTTGATTTAGCAGCTTTGTTTCCTCATTTGTAAAATGAAGGAAGTAGAGTAGATTACTTCTAAGATCTCATCCAGGTCTAAAATTCTATGTCTGTATCCATAGTATATGGGAATTAAAGTTACTCATTAATTTTGAATATTGTAGACTTGTGGCTAAACATGTTTTATCAAAAAGAGGACCATAAGGTTTTTTTTTAATGGTTTATTGATAATTTTTGTTTAATCCCTTGGGTGTCTCTCTGTGTTCCTCCCCTCCCCCTTCTGGAAAACCATCTGGAGAACCAAAGAATTTTCTTTTAAAGAAAAGGGTGGAGGGAAAATGAAAAAAAAAAACAACTGGAAAGCCAACCAAAATTTAAAAAAATCTGACATCATTTTCATGTCACTGACATCATTTTCACTTGTAGAACTTCCCTCCTCCTCCCACCTCTACAAAGGAATGTTAGGAGGTATTTTCTCATGTCTCCTTTTTGGAACAAAATTGTTCTTTATTATTTTGCAATATACATTATTTTTGTTTGTTTTTAAATTTAATTAATTAATTTATTTACTTTTAGGTTACAACATTCATCTCCACATTTTCTCTCCCTCCCTTTCCTCCCACCTTCCTGCCTCTATGGCAGCATTCAATCCAATATAGCTTCTACAAATACCTTCACATTAAACATTAGTCAAAAAAAGGAAAAAGGAACAAAACAAAACAAAAAAGAGAGAGAGCAAGTAGTTTGCTTCAATCTGCATTCAGACTCAGTAAATTTTTCTCTGGATGTGGATAGCCTTTTCCATCACGAGTCCTTTGGAATTGTCTTATAACCTTGCATTGATTGCTGAAATGAACTCAGTCTACCAAAGTTCGTTATCACTACAACATACATTCTTTTATTGTTTTTTGGTCATTGTTCTTTCCACTTACATTTTTGTAGTTATTGTGTGTGTTGTTTTCCTGGCTCTGCTTATTTCACTTTGTCTCAGTTCATGTCACTCTTTCCATGCTTCTCTGTCTTTATCATGTTCATCATTTCTTACAGTGCTCATATTCCAGTACGTTGTTGTAGCACAGTGTGTTTGGCCATTCTCTAGTTGGCAACTTTTTTCTAGTTATTTACTACCTTAAAAAGTGCTGCTATCAATATTTTGGTGAATATGAAGGCTTCCTTTTTTTTTCAATGACCTCCATGAGACACATATACCTGGCAGTAGGATCTCCGGGTCAAAGAGTATGGAGATATAAGCTAATTTGTTAGCATAATTTCATATTGCTTTTCTGAATTGTTATACTAATGTATAACTTCACCAACAATGTGTTAGTGTTCCTGTCTTTCTACACCCTCTCTAACATTGAGAGACATCTTTTGTCATCGTTGTCAGCTTGCTAAATGTTAGGTGAAACCTTAGTTGGATTTGCTTTTTTTCCTTTTAAGTAATTTAGAGCATTCTTAAGTATTGCTGTTAATAGTTTGTAATTCTTTTGAAAACTGTTTGTATCCTTTAACCAATTATTTATTGGGCAATGTCTTTTGGTCTTAAGTATCTCTGTTAATTAGCTAAGATATTTGATAAAAACTACTTTTTCCCCCTCATTCACCTGGGATGCTTGAGATTTTAATAGACTGGAATACTAAGAGAACATGGCTAACACAAAATGTATAAATGGAATCTTTCTAGTCTATTCATACTATGGAGTCTTGGCAGGTAAATTTAAAATGAGACCTAAAAGTGATAGGCAGCATGGTGTCTTATAAAAAATGCTGGATTTGGAATCAGAGGGTTTGGGTTCAAATCCTTGCTCTTTAACTTACCACCATTGTAGCTTTGGACAAGTTCACTTAATGCCCCATTGTCCTTCACTTCCCTCATCTCTTAAATGAGGAGGTTGGACTAGATGGTCTCTAGTATCTTTCCCAGGTCTGAATCTTCTGATCCTATGATTATGAGATCAAAACATGTTTCACAGCTTTAGTAAGTTGCTTTCTCTTTTTTCTCATTCCTGTTCTATTTCCATATCATTTCACTGAGGGTGCCAGATCAAGCAGGTACTTGGAAACTTTAAAAATAGTTCTCTAAAATGATAGGTCTGAGATATTCTTATGGACAACTGATACGTTTCTTGTCTGAATAGAGTTTGCCAATATTAACTATGCCAATATAACTAAATATTAAACTATGAATTTTATGTTATCAAAAGCCAAGTTTCAGGAAGTATTCATTTATTAAGCCTAAATAAGATTTAAGAAACTATCATTTCTTCTCAGGGTAATAGATTAGTTCACTGAAAGTTTGTCCAGCTGAATTACCTGCTTTTCTGGAATTAAGGCAAGGCAAATCTGTTTCGTATATGCTTCAAATAGTTTGGCTTACTGTAGAAATTATGCATGTAAATCCTCATTAAAAGCACATATACCCGTGTGTGATAGAGGATCAGACTGGACTTCATTAAATTGTGGAAAGCTCCTTTTGAGCTTTTTGATTCATGCATTTAAAAATAACCCACAGAAAAAAGTACAGTGACTGAGTAGAATTCAGAGCAGGAGCTAAATTAACCTTAGAAGAAGTTTAAACTTGCGAAATTGTATTGTTTTGTTGTAAACCTGTAGGGAGGAAGGACAGGGGAAAGAGGCATTCAGAGGGTTAGCCAGTGGAAGTCAAGGCTAAACATAGGATGCCATACGAAATTGTGGACTCCCTTTCATATCTCTATTCATTTGTAATCTGTGTTGAGTCCCATTACTGCCTGCATGTAGGGCACACAAAAAATTTTTCCTTTCTTATACAAGAAATTTCTAAGTGTTAAATGGGTACAGAAACCAGGGAGTAGGTGAGAGAGAAGAAGCATTCCTTTCTTTTCTCCCTAGGTCTTAGTCTTCTCCTTTGTGGCTATTGCCATAGAAATTTAGAGATGACGCATGTTTTTGCATTTGTACAAAATATTGCTATATTCCATGTTTCTGTGGAACACTTAATTACTTAACTACCTAGATGAAATTAAAATTTATGGAAAATTCCAGGATTGTTAGCAAGGTGCCATTGTTTGTCTTGCCTTGTGAATTTAGAAAAACTGTTAGGACAGGTGTTCCTGTGCAAAAGACAAGGAAACAAAGTCTGGCCAGAAGTCTGAGAGTTACTAGTGCAGAAAGTCACAAAAATCTACAAATTCCTATGTAGAATAGCCAAACTCAAAGGGGAATCCTGCCAGAAACACCATCATGCAGAAGAGGCACTAAAGGGCTACTAAATTCTCTCTTGCTTCTTTTAATAGAGTCACGAGAGAGCTCATATATCATCAAAGTTTGCCAGAAGGAAGTAGGGAGAATATTGTTCCAAGTGATTGGAACTATAAAATAAATACCACAGGATCTGAGCTTGTTTCTAATTTTGACATTCTGATAATCACTGTGTAAAATGTCTAGGTGCTTAATGTTCTAAGTGTGAAGGAAAAATAGGTTTTATTACATACATCCATATTCCTTCTTAGTGCTTTTCCCAGAAATTAGTTAACACTTATTTCCAGGAAAATCATGTCAGAAAGAGATGTATAAGTGGACTCCCAAATTTGAACACATTACTTTTTAAATGGGAAATGGAGATAATTGCCCTTTAAATCCAAATTAACACTCAGGAAAAAACTAATCCATGAAATATCATGTGTAATGTCAATAAATAGACCAAAGCTAGATTCTTTACATACTTAATGGGAGTTACCATCCTTAAATGGAAGAGAATAGAAGTTCTCCAGAAACTTAAGTAAGAATTTTATTTGAAAGGAGAAGCTAAATTTCAGTGCAGTGAAAGGTGTCAGGACAGTTACATTGTGAGCATTCATATTTGTCAATTAATTGATAATTGCCCAGAGGACATTGCTTTTGGACAGAACCGATGCTGTGATTCTGCCATCATCTTTTTCCAGAATTGTTTATTTTTCCTTTTAATTTCACATAAACTATAACATTACCCTTACCTAATCCCCCCTGCAAAATTTTATTGAGTAAAATAAGTCAGTATTGAGTTTGTTTCTTAGCAATATAGGATTTAGAGTCAGAAGGGGCCTTAAGAGATCATCTAGTCCATGTCTCACTCTCCATTTTAAAAGTAAGAAAACCATGACCCAGAAAACTTGAATGATTTGTCCAAGGTCACAATAGGAACAAAGCTGATATTCAAGCCCCTAATTCTCTGATTCCAAATGCAGTACTCTTTCCAGTATGCTGTGCAAAAGAAATGATGTGTTACATTTCAGTTTTGTAAAGTCACTGGTCTCAAATATTCAATTCTCTGTGTGGATTCCTTTAACAATAGTGTTTCTTCACAATGCCATATTCCTTCTAATATGCTTGTGAATTCAGTTATCAACAAGAATAAATTATATATTCATGAGAAAAATGATTTTATGATCAATGGTCATGTTATCTCACAAGAGGCTTCCCATTCTGGGACCAGAATAAAAGAATTCTTAGAAATTCCAGTTCTAGAGAAAGGTGGTTGTTTTTACTTGGATTATAAAGTATCATAACTCTTCTCCATTATTACTTTATGTAGGCTAATATTTCTCCATATCATGCAAGATATTGATGGCTACTTGGTATCCAAAGCATTTCCTAGATGTGAGGGTACAGATAACTCATAAGATTTACCTTTTGCTAGTCAAAAGAGCAATCTCAAATAAGTGCATTGATTTTCCAACAAATTTCAAGTTAATCTTTATAAAACCCACATATTTCAGAGGGGGGTTATTAGTCTAAGTTTCAGTAAATAATTTAAAGGTATTTTGGGGTTTAGGGATTTTTTAAAAGGTATGTTTAGAATAATCTTACCATAGTATCCTCTCTTATCCCTCTTCTCTTTGCCCATACCCAACTCACTAAACTTTCAAAATCAACCCTCTTTAGCTGTTGTCTATTTACTTGAAGCTATCCCCTTCCTAAGCCTACTTTATCTTAGCATAGTTTCCCATTTACTTCCCTGTATTTCTACCTCTCTAAATTTTTTTACCTTTTTTCTTTAAAAACAAACAAACAAACAAACAAACCCCTCTTCTTTGCTAGCCCACATGAGAGTAGAGTATGAGGTTCAAGAGATCACCATGCTTTCTACTCCTAACTTCTTTGTATCTTCTATAATTATATGAAATAATTCTTCTATAATTACAAGAAATAATATATTCTCCCCCCCCTTCTTTCTATCTTCTTCTCTAGGATCTTTCTTTTTCTCCTTGTATTTTTAACACCCCTACACCCATACATTTTTCTCCCTTTATTCTTTTGCTGATTCTTAAAAGTGTTGGAATTTTGAAGAGACAATAGTTCTCCTTGTCCCCTCACAGCATATAAGTGCTTAATTTTCACTTGACCCTTTCTGGTTGTTTCTTTCATTTCTTTTATTTGTTGAGTTTGTCTTTTGAAAACACTATCCACTATTTAAAAAACACACAGGAAGACTTGCAAGGAATTAGTTCCTTTAAAAATCTATCCTTCTTTGTTCCTCTCTCATGGGATTATGCTTAATTTTGTTGGATATGTTAGATAAAGCTTATGTGCCTAGGACTATACTAATTACTGGGGATACAAATACAAATCCATGCCTTCAAGGAACTTACATTCTAATCGAAGATGATGACACAAAAATCGAAGCTGGAAAGCAAGATGGGGAGCAGGGAGTTAGCATGGTGTGGAGCTGGCTAGGAAGTACAAATCTCCTTCAGTATATTATATTCTAAATTATTCTTTCTCATAGTTGATGCAAAGTCCCATGTATGTATGACTGGTTCCTATGTGATCTATCTCTTCCTGGTCATTTGTTATTTTTTTTTATTACTTTGGGAAATTCACATCTTGGTAATCCCATGTCTGAGAATGTTATCTCAGGTAGTGGTTTCTACATCCTACTGTTCTGTGCTTTCTGGTACTAATACTTTTGAATGATTTTCCTTTATGACTTATTTAAATATTTATTCACATTTTTTCTTTTATAATGCTCTTTTAGTAGGTTCATGAATCTTATATTATCTTTCCATAACCTGTTTTTCAAATTAGGTGTTTTTGATAGTAGATCATGGCTTTAATGCTAGAAAGGACCTCATACGTCATCTAGGCCAAACCATTCATTTTACAGAAAAGAAAACTGAAGCCCAGAAGTTGAGTGACTTGCCTGAATGGCCCAAGTAATAAGTGGTAGAAAGAGGATAGCTTTCATGTTCTCCTAATTTTGTTGTCTTTTGAGTTTGCTCCATTATTTATTGCTGTATCATTGAATTTTTGTTTTCCATTTCCTCCATTCTATTTTTCAGTATATCCACTATTTTTGCTAAAGTTTTCCAGCCTCTATTCTAAGATGTCTACTCTTCTTCTCATCTCTTTCTTCACTTCTTTTATTAGTCCTTCCAAAAACTCTTGGAGTCTTCGTAGATATTCCATGATCTTTCCTGGAGTTTTAGTTATAGTTGTTGAAGAATTATTTTCTTTTTCTAGAATATTGCTCTTAACTTACGTTTCTTCATAATACTAAGAGTTTTTCATTCATTGTTTGGTCATCTCCTCTTTTTGCTGGTTCCATTCTCACCCCCAAACCTCCAATGCGCATGCATGTGTGTGCACAAACACACACACACACACACACACACACACATACACACAGCAGGACTGTGCCTTGCCCTTCTCCCTATTGAGCTATATTTGGTTCTGCATGAATCATTGCTGAAGGAAGATACAATCAGATAGCCGACAACAATCCTTGGAGATTATTCATCCCAACTGCATTTAGTTTCAGGCTTCTTAGCTCCATAGCATCCATTGCTACTATAGCCTCTAGGTGATAGGTAGGAGGATAGCCATTGTGCATAGCTGGTATTTGACAGAGACTTTGAGGTGGTAGCAAGGCTCTTGGTGATTGATGGCCTTACAACCCTCCTGCAGCTAAACTCATGCACATGAAGCTCATGTTCGGAGTGAGGGGAAGATGGATAGCATTTGTTTCCCGCCCCCCCCCCTGCAAAAAAAATCTTCCCCATATGCTGACACCAAGCTCTGGATCATAGTGTCTCTGACTATTCCCAACTCAACTGCAGATGAGTTTTCTGCAGTGGTTGCACATCTTGGAGATCAAATCCACAGGACTAACTCCATAACACCTCCAGTTATTAATCAGCTCATTGAACATATCAAGTTGCAATAATCCTTATATTCTCCTGACCTTTTCTTTACCCTTCCTTGTTAATAGATTTGCCAGTCTTTTATTTGGATCAAAACTGTTCATTCTCTCTCCAATTTCAGCTGAGTTGCTTTTTTCTTTCTGAAAACTGCTTTTCTTAAGCACCCTTTGTTTCTGACGTTTTTTGGATTGTGTTGAAAACCTGGTACTGATGTCCTCATTAATATTTGGACCCACCCTTTACTTCTGGCTTTTTTCTGATTCTGTATCAACTAGCCCTCTATTGATCATTTCCCTACAAATAAATGCCAGTTCTTGTAGTCCTTATAATCTTCCACCATCATTTCTTACTTACACAATAGCTTTGTGACCCAGAGTAAATAATTTAGCTCCTTAGTGCTCTAATCAACTCACTTAAGACGAAAGTTGGAGAAACTTTCACTGAGGGAGGGAATTTCTTTATCTGGGAGTTTCTCATTCCAGTGAACTCACAGGTCCAGTTCCTATCACCGTCCGGGCAGAAGATATTTGAGAGTTATGGGGCAAAAATTTCAATTCAACCTAGTGATTAACCTCTCAGAACTTAGACTGTTCTCCAGAAATTCCTTGGAGTTTTGGACTAAAGTCTCCAAGACTTTAAAAACTTATTCCACCGCATCTCTCACACCTGTTTTTGTGTCTATTGTCTTCCACCATTGCAATGTGAGCTTCTTGAAAACAGAGACTGCTTTCTTTTTGATTGTATTTATATCTCCAACACAGTGCCTAGCACATAATATTTACTTTAAAAAGATTTCCTTCTTCCCTTCTTCCTTCCTTCCTTCCTTTTTTCCTACTTTTCTTCCTTGGTAGAACCTGCTGGAGTTTGAATTCCTTATAACCTTTTGGAATACTACATTACCTCTACACCATACCGAAGCACTGATTTAACATGTACCCATTTTGAGATCCATTTGAATTACATCTGGCAGACTTCTTAGATGTTAATATCTCTAGGTAAATCATATTGTACCTTCTTAAAGAGCATTGCAGGGTTGTGACTGAAATAATATCTTCGGTATTCCCTCTCCATGTCAGCTATTCCCAAGATATAATTGGTTCAGAGGACTAAATTGATACACAACTTCTTACTCCCCTGAGGAATACCACTACCACCACCAGAACCACCACCCCCTCAAAAAAGAAAAAAAGTCAGAGCATGAACAACTCCATCTGCTCCCTAAGGCTTTTACCTGCAGACTACTTTGGGTAACACAGAATCAAAGGAAACTGTGCTTAGCTGAATCAAGGTTATCTCCCCAGTGAATAGCTTTTCCCTGCTTTAATTGTCTTTCTTTTGCTATTGCTAAATAATTTTCCTTTTGTTGACTATCAAATCTGAGAGTTACATCTTTTAAAAAGTTTTTGAATATGGCATTTCAACCCCATCTTGATTCTGACATATCTTACTGGGCTCTCTTAAACCTGGTCTTGTGTAGGTAGAATGCAAAGGGATCAATTTAAAAA